>OY740765.1:52310400-52782900 GCA_963513935.1 Aphrophora alni | reverse complement strand
GAAATATGATGTTACAATAATTACCAAATCTTTAGGAAATGAATAATGCTTCATTTTTTATATCAATTCCTGGTGCAGAACTCAGTCAAAACCCTTGAATATGTCCATAAATTAAGCTGAGGTAACTAATTTATCTTCAAAATCATTCATTACTGTTAATACCAAATCAGAAGCTGGTCCTGTTATGGTTCGACCACCCCTAAAACCATACTGAGAACTTGAGAACAGCTCATTCATAACCTTCCATATGTTTTATTATTCTTGTTTAGTCTCTGACAAGATAGGCACAATTGATATTGATCTATAATTAGATTTTTCTCCCTTATCTCCTGATTTATTAATAGGAGTTACTTTAGATATTTTCTCCAATTAACAAGCAAAAGAAAACAATTTTATAGCTGTCTCCCATATTTGTAATAATTAAAAAATATATAAGACCTCCACAGGTTCATATATAAATGGTACTTAAAAAATAATAAAATGAATTTACTCTTACTATTAGATTTAAAAGTTTGCTCAGCATTTAAGGGCGCCAGACGTATCGTCAATTTTGAAAAGTTAATTATTTTTACTTTATGAATTTAAATTTAATTTAATCTCGGGTGTGAGCTCTGTCAAAAGTGTACTTTCAGTGACCTGGTTGAATGAAAACACTGAAACTGAAATTTTAACATAGATATTTATTAGACAAACAAAACATCTATACATGGACATTTACCATAAGAAACATATCATGAACATCAATTATAGCTAACATCCTATTTGTATTTAAGTCTTAATGCCTTTGAAAAATGTCTATTTTCATTATTAAGAATTGAATTTATTTAAGAAAACTTGCAAGTTTAAATTACTCTCATGAAGTTAAAATATTAAAATTATTATTTACTCACTTGTCTGAGTACAATATATATAAAGAAAAAATTGATTATGTCCATTACCTGATTGGTATTTGGACTAATAAACTTATTTAATTAAAACTGATTGAATTTACATCTATAAAAATAAAAAAGAATCATAAAACATTTTACATAAAAATTACAGATTTGAATATAACGTGTTATATAATACAGTTTACCAAATTGTAGAAACATATTGTTCATAACGTTCACTGATCCAGGTCTTGCATCTTGCATGGATTTATAGCATTGAATTTATGTTGACTACACCTGAGATTCTATCAACGTCTGTATTACGATTCTTAAACACATAGTTCATACAACATGTAAAACACAATAGTCTATTGTCCGTAATCACAAAGCACATGTTCAATTTTGAACAATCTAGTTCTTTCCCTACTTTCAAGCAAGTACGATTTTAAAAACATAAAGTATTATCATTAATACTTATAAGAATGTTTGTACACTATGTCTTTCACAAAATTAATAGTTTTTTAACACGTTTTACATTTTGAATAGAAAACTCGGTGAGCTATACTTAACAGGTCTCTCTCACACAACCTCTGCACAAAGACTGGTAAAAATACATAAAAATACTGTTCTATGAACTTATTACATTGTCTGTTCACTATGTCTTTCACGAATTAACAGTTTCTTACGCATTTTTCAATTTGAATAGAAAACTCGGTGAGCTATACTTAACAGATCTCTCCGCTCCAAACTCCATTCTAAGACTGAAATCACATGGTGCCATCCCAAAACCTGTTCATTCCGGTTAAACTGCGTATGCAGAAACTTAACCACCGTTGGATTCAAATATCTAATTCACTTCCTAAAAAGTGTTCGATCATATCATTTCACATAACACATAATTAATAAACACTTTATTGAAAAATAATCTTAAAACTATACATCATTATTTATTCAATTTTGAAAATCTATTTTTATCATGAATTTATTCTGTCTAATACTGAAAATCACTATATACGCATTTGACTCACGTCATCCCCCCTACATTACCCGCGATTTTAAATATTTAATCAAACCAACATATTCTAGGTATCACATATTTAATGAGGTTTTTTTTTAATTTCATGTACAAAAATATAACAATAACCAAAAATATAATAAATGAGCAAAAAAATATGAGAAAGATATACTCTGAGCTAAGCGTATCCTATATTCCAATTTGGTTCAAATTTATTTGACATTAATCTCTAAACATATTTCTCATGGCTTTTTATCTTTCTATATATTTTACAAGCAGTCAAGCAGAGTATAAAGTAAATATAAACCCTGGTCTTCATAACATAGAGAATATATTTCTAACATTTTTATTTTTTTTAAATTCCTTATCTATGTTGTGCTTGATGTTTTAAATTAACAAAAATAAAAATGCTAAGAAGATAGTACTACCTGGAAACAGTGACATTTGTTAAGGAAGAAAATGTTCATGTTTTTTTTCAATAACTTATAATCAAATGTTGTTTAGGTACCAACTGCTACAGAAATGGTGGAACTTGTATTGCCCCACTTTGCTCTGGGTTTAGCTATAGGTATAGTGGATGCAGCACTTGTTCCCTTGCTTGCTAGTCTTGTTGATACGCGGCATGGTGCTAGCTATGGTTGTGTTTATGCACTTCAACAAACAGCTGTCAGTCTTGCCTATTCTCTTGGTAAGAAATTTACAACTATGATTGTTTTTGTTAGTTAATCGATGAGGGAATTTTATTTAGCTAAAATATAATATATTATAATGAACCATTTAAAATCAAAGATTATAAAGTCATTTTTCATCTGGTTAAATAGATATCAGCATTTAATTCAAAAGGAATTAATACAATTATATGTGTCACTGGAATAAAATAATAAACTTGATCACTATGAAATATGAAAGATTGATATTTATAAAATTATTAAACATATTGTACAATCCTTAACCTTTAATTTTGATTTATTTTAAATTTTGAAATTTCTTTTTAAGGCAAATACCGCGATCATCATTGCTTTCACAAAAATGAGCATAAAATGCTTATCAACTTAAACCAAACAAATAGAACTTAAACCATACAATTTTTGTTTGTTTTAATTTTTGTTTAAAGGCATCACCTTTCAGTCATTATCACCTTATAAATAAAAGAAGATAAAAAGTTGAAATAGAGACCCCAAGCCCTTGAATACTCTAATAGCGTCAGGGTCAGAAAAGAACAAGAATTAGTCAGAGAGGGGTATAGATACTCGAGTACCCGCACTCACTATGAGTGACCCACGAAGGTTAAACACTAAAATTAAAAACAAAAATTTACCAACACTATAACTCTTTAACAGTTGTAGACTTTGGATAAAATTTAAATATATGGCTGTAAAGGGGCCCAAGATAGACTAATATAAACTACAACAATTAAAATATTAAAGAGTTGTAAAAGGGCCGTGCAACGAGTTAATAATAATAAAATTCTATGAAACTTAACAGACAATAACAACAAAATACTACAGGGCTGCACATAGACCCTGCAACAATGGAATCTAAATATTTTTAATTTATCCCAAAACATTCAGACGAGGTAAAAAGGCCAATGCCCGATCAACAATCTCAAAATTGTCCCTAACATTTCCTGACTAGAATTAGATAGAACAAATGTAATAACACACCTCTCAGTATGACAAAACCTATCAAGATGTGCCTAACTGTTAGAACACCTCAACAGAATAGATATTGTGGTGGATTCCCATGTTCCATCAAGAAAGGACTGTGTTCTTGATTAAGAATCAACTGCCACAAAATTATATTAGGAATACATATTTTGCTTTCTTTCATAGTGTGTTTAGATATAGGCTATATATATATATATATATATATATATATATATATATATATGGGGGAACAATAACAATATTGGCATTTAATTAAAACTTTAAAAAAAAAAGTTATTAGATTAATAATAAGTTTTGCTGGTTAGGGAAAGTGTAGACCTATATTTGTTAAGTATATATATATAATTGGTTAGATTTTGTATGGACAGAAGACAGGCTTACCTTGGAAAGTGGTCCTTGGTATTACCTAATAGTACACAAGTAAAAAAACACACACACACAAAAACACTTAAGTGTTTTCTTACTTGTGTACTATTAGGTAATACCAAGGACCACTTTCCAAGGTAAGCCTGTCTCCTGTCCATACAAAATCTAACCAATCTAATAGGCTATGTGCCCTATTAAATTCTAACATATATATAGTCACATTATAGATGTTTCATATAGTATATTAAGTGTGACACAACAATTTTAATGTTTTAGGTTTAAGTCTTTTTAATAAATTACCTTTGGAATTTAAAAACATTCCTAAAAAGTTATTTAAAATTAAATTCTATAAATTTCTATTGGAACATCCGATGTATGGTATAAACAAACCTTCTTTAGTGAAAACATTGTGATTGATGCTGAATTAATTGTAGTAGCTAATATTAAGTTTCAGCTTTGTGTATTAACATTACTGACAATCTCTATTGTATGTTTTACATATTTAATGACAATAAAGATATAATAATAAGGATGTAGGTACTCAACAGACGAATGGTATCTTTTAATTCCCTTGGCTTATTGGACTCTATATTTGTCCAATTTTGTTCCCATTGCCTATGAAAAATCATAGGATACTCTGAAAGTCATATCAGATCATGTCCGACTTTTGAGCTAGAGAGTTAAAAATAATGCTGGACACGGCCCAACTTACGAGTGGAATTGCAAAAACAAAATGTTGAACCTTGTCCAACACACGAATGGAAAGTGTTAAATATATATGATATATTATATTACTATGACTTACCATCAAAATAGTCAATTTTTTTAATAATTGGTTGCACTACGGCCGGAAACATTACCTTACTTAAAACTTTGATTTATTAATTTAAAATTACTGACGTTAGCTTTATCGTGTCCTACGATGCTTCATTAATTGAAACGTTACTGCCCTCAACCTTCTTTTTAATCTTTTCAACTAATTCCCACATTTAATCACAGACAAAACTGATTTAAAAAATTTAATTCCCTTCGTATTAAATAAAATCATTTAAAATTTATTTATTTGTAAAACATAACATGAATTATTAAAATTATAATCCAAGATAATATTATTTTAATACTTATAAAATCAAAACATGAAAATAATTACACTATTAAATACAGTATCGACCTTTGAACCACACACACACACAAACACACACACACACACACACACATATATATATATAGATATATATATAATTAAAATGACTCTAAATTTACTCTTAATTCCCCAAAAAATTTATTTTATGTTAGTATTTTATGTTTTTGAATTTTAAGCGAATATTTATTAAAAATTGTAACATTGGTACCTTTTGAGACATATCTATAAGTTGGGATGATATGAACAGATTGTAGCAAACAGCAGACGGATGTCTTAAAACTGAAAAGTCCCTGGTGAGGTTAAAATTGGTTGCCACGTTGTTGAATTATGCTGATATTAAAGTTGCTCCCTCGATGTCATCCTTTCCTTATGATTATAAGATGAATTATAGTGCTTGAATTAATCACTCATTCCACTGAAGATATTTTAATTATAATTGACTTTTTATTTTTAGTCGTAGTGATTAAATTTGAATTAGTGTTTATTAGTTTTATTTTAATCATACCATTTTACAATTCTTTTTCGTCTCTTTAACATTATTTATTGATATTTGGATCAAAAAACTGTCCAAAATTATTTTATTCTCTCATTATTTTTTTAATGTCCATGTTAACTCTCTATACTTATAGTTTGTGAGGCGAGCGAAGGACTCCAAGAGATTAACTTGCCCTCCACTAACGCACGCACACTCGCCGGCAGGAGCTAAACAGACCCTACCTACCCCTCGCCACAAGTCAATGACTCCCCCACTCGAGAGCCTACTACAATTTGACAACTTTGTAAATTCAAATTTTGTTCTTTTCGTTTTAATTGTTTTGTGATCTACATAAAATGTTGAGTAAAACAAGATCAAACACGATATAAATACAATGATTTTGAAGTATAGTCCAAAACTCAGTCCTATCATGAACCCGATGCAAATTGAAATATTACTGTACAATATTGGGAAGCGGGGTATACTCCAAATGAAACATTTTAATTAATAAAGTGTAAAATTGATATGTTTCATCATTAGTTGACTTTACCTTGATTACAAGGGAGTTAAAAACAATACCAACACATATAATTCTACAAAATTCCACATTTATTGATCATTTGTAAACCTGCGCTATGAACTAAAACATGTAAGTTTATCCTTTAAAGTATAATCACGATAATATTTTATATAAATTGAACATTTTTAAGAAAAAACTTAATTCATTAAATTTATGCTATTGCATACAACAAAGAACAGTATTTACACGAACATGACAGAATATAACAAATATTATAAAACAGTATGAACAAGTTTTCGTTATTTACAAGTTACATGGAAATTACACATGGAGGGTGAAAATCTTTTGGCTATTCACCTTTATGCAACCTGTGCACATGTGCTATGCATTTAAACAGGTAAGTTTATGCTTTAAAATATAATTACGATATTTAAGATATAAATTTAAAATGTTAAGACAAAAAACAAAGTTCATTAACTTTATACTATGACATACAACAAAGAACAGTATTTACACGAACATGACAGAATATAACAAATATTATAAAACAGTATGAACAAGTTTTCGTTATTTACAAGTTACATGAAAATTACACATTGAGGGTGAATATCTTTTGGCTATTCACCTTTATGCAATACTTGGAAACTTACAGTAAAGGAAAGCAATCCAGTTCTTCTTCCGAGTCGTCATTACATTTTAGTAACAGGTTTTAATGTGTAATTCAATCAACTTCATACAGTTTCCGTGTTACGGGTGTTAGCTATTATTAATTATAATTAGTTTGCCTCTTATTTGAAATTACAACTAAAAAAAGTAAAGTAGATATTGAAAAAAACACTTGTTAATGTTTTTAAAATAATTTACACACTGTGATGCTCCATTTAATGCTATCTATATCATGTTTGGACAATTTTTTCTCGTCTTTCTATACAGATTTTAAAAATAAATAAATCAAAAAGCTATAATTACAAATTTAAAAAGTTGCAACCAGATAGTGAATGTTTATATGGCTATTAGGAAGGGTAGAGTTACAGGTAGAACGGCGCGTGAGCCCAGAGAAACCCCCCTTTGTCTCTGGTGTGAGTGTGTGTGTGTGTGTGAGGGATGCTAAGCTCTTGGAGTCCATGGCCCTTCTCACAAGGTATAATTCTGATACTTAATTCTATTACTTCTGATACTGTTCTTGAAGTTAAACTTTCCAATTGTAGATAACTTACATCACTCGGAGTATTTAAGAAGACCTTACTGAGTGGTTTTGTAGAACAGAATTAATCTCTAGACATTTTATAGTACTGGAGAAGACCTACCTTGGTGGTGGTGGTGAACAAACTGTATTAAACTCTAGATTTCTCTTCAGAGCTTAAAATTATTGAGTGGCACTGCTGCCAATTTCTGTCTGAAATTTCTCTTTATTTTTTTTTCCTTTTTATTCACTTTATTTTATTATAATTTGCTAAGTTTTCCTTTTAACAGTTATTGTATTAACCCTTTGACACTTTTGATTTCTTATCTTCTTTTGTTTGGTGATAATTAAAATTTTCATTAATTAACATTTTCTATTTGAAGTAATGCAGTTGTAATTTTTCATTTGGCTCCCCCTCTTGGTATGGAACCTTCCTGTGTGCTGTGGTTGGGGGGTGTTCAACCTATCAATGTGAATTTTACCACTCATTTTCTGAAAATTTCCATATCTTTTTACTAGCTCAAGATTTCGGATATGTGAATATACCATTTTTTTCTTGATGATTTGTAGATTTCATAGAAACTTGAATTAAAGTTCTAGGGCTATAACTTTCTGATTTATTCCTATTTAAAGGTTTTAATATTTTTCTCTTTTGATTGTTTTAGAATTTGTTCCTTTTTCTTTTAGATTCTTGTTGCCTAAGTGTGTATATCTGTTTCCAGATTCCAACAATACAACATTATTATATTCATAGCATCTCTTAAACCTACACGAATATATACATTATACATGGATAAAATCACCTTATCATTTTGCACTGGTTACATATGTTATTATAATGCTTATAGCATCTCTTAAACCTACACTAATATAAACATTAAACATGGATAAAATCACCTTACCATTTTGACTGGTTACAGTTAATTTTGGATTGTCAGATTTATTTTTCACTTTGTATATCACTGCTTGTAAACACTTGAACTTTTTTTTAAACACACATTATATATCTATATTAAAACAGATATAAATATGCCAAAACCAATAACCAATTATACCACATTGAATGAATCATTCTCTGTGTACAAATCTGAATCGGTCATTTATAATATATACTAAATATATCAATGACAACAACATAATATTTTTAACAAAACGGTTGAATTTAATTCATACAAATTATAATCCCTAGCACGTCTGATAAAAAAAAAAAATCTCAGAAATATTGAATATTATTATGGATATGTGGAAGACATTTTAGTTTTATACCAGGGCACAACTAGAGAAATCCACGATTTTGCAACATTCTTGAATAACATGGAAACAAATGGAAACAAATAATATCATCAATTATCTTGACCTGACCATAACAAAAGTAAATAAGCAGTTTAAAATTTACAGAAAGCATATATAAACAGATCACACTATTCATGCTCAACCAATCATCCAATTCCTAACAAACTATTAGCATGTAATAGTCACATATACAGAATGAGAAATATACTAATGATAGAATCTGATTTTCTGGAAGAATTTAATATATTGAAACACATTGCATCCAAAAACGGATACAACACATCCATTATAACAAAACTACACAAGAAAGAAACAAACACCTAAAAACCATACAAAATAATAAATACTTATGTTTAAAATATAATAGAGAATTATAATACATTGTAGGCAGCATATTTCATAATCAAGGATATAATGTTGCATTTAAAAGCAAACACAATCTATGCAATATATTAAATAAAAAGAAAACATGATGGCAATACTGGAATATATGAACATTCATGTCTGGATTGTTCAAAAAATATATATAGGACAAAAGGGCAGATCTTTCAAAAAGCGTTTTCAAGAACATTTACCATTGGCATCATGTTTAACCAATCCAACAAGAATTGAATCAAAATTTTCAGAACACTTGATTCAAACGAATAACAAACATTCAGTCATAGAAAGGACTCTACAAATATTACACCACTCTGCAAAAGGTTAAATGATGGATGAATTGAAGCAGTATGAAATATATAAAAAGCTTAAAACTAGTAATGAATCATTGTTAAACGAAAAACTCCTATTCAACTCAAACATGCTGTATGACACAATCATGGAGAAAATAGATAAGAATCCCTTCAATCCACAACCAGTAAAGATGGGACACAGTAACAACGCACATCAAGATAGCAGACATGTAACATGTGATAGAACCAAACCATGATTAAATGTTAAGTGTAAAAGTATTTTTATTTATAATGTTTGACAAAGGAATTAACCCAGCAAGATAGTGAGCACTCGTGTTAATGGTAGAATAGCCAAAACGGCTATAGTGCAACCAATTATAAACAAATCTGACTTTTTTGATGGTAAGTCATAGTAATATAATTATTATTATTAATAGTCGGAAGCAATGATGCAGAAAATGCAAAAAATGTTAAATATTTATTTCTATTTTTTAAATTTATTTTTGTTTTCTCATTAAAATAATATAATAGTGTTTAGTTATGAATCTTAAAATTTTCATCTAATGCTTACTTTCCTCATTTATATACTTCATACTTCTAGACATAGCCATTTTGCATCAAGTAATCCTGATAGCTTGATGTCCATAACTTGCTGCCACTGTCAGTGTCCACATTTTCTTGTTGCTCAATATGTTTTTAAGTTTTTTTTCTCCCACAACAATCTTTTTCAGTGTGTCTTTGTAGAGTTTGGAAATCAACACTCCCTACAAGATGTTTTTAAGAGTCTTCATAGCCTGCAAACAATTTACCAAATAGCGAGTCTTTTATATCGAAACGGTGAAGATAGTGGCCGAAATAATGTACCCCACTCTAGCTCTTGCAGCGAATGTGGCTGTAGGTTTCGGTAAAGTGTGGAGGCTGTGGGCTCTGGCTGATTTCTAAACAACTATCCTCAAATCTGTAATACTCAATTTTTAAATTTTGATTTGGTACCAATATATTAGAATTGCTGAAAAGGAATTTATGATTGGTTTGAAAGAAAGACGATGTACGTCAAGTGGACGTCTGTAAATAACATTTAAAATAAGGGAAAGAAAAATTAAAGTAGATTTCCAAAAATATGTATTTAAAGTAGATAATGTTTAGTTTTAAGATAGAATGAGTATTGGAGTGAAATTTTGTGTATCTAAAAGCGAGAGTGTGTGTTGCCAGGCAAGAATGATTTGGACAGTGTCCGTGGAACTTGAAAGGTAAACCCTGTACTAGCATGGTAAGCGTACAACCTCAATGTTAATATTTAGTGGGAAAAGGGAGTCCGAAGTGAACGGACGTGGTTTTGTGAGTGGTGAAAGAACTATTCAGAGGACAGTGAAATTTGTTTTTGAGTGATTTTTGAACCAATGAACAATATAATTTAATGTTTAAGAGTCAGGAGTTGGAGTCCAAAGTGAATGGACATATTTTTGTGAGTAAGAGTCTAGCTATAACGTTCAAAGTAAACGGACGTGATTTTCAGTAGTAATCGGAGCAATGTGCTTGTGCTGAAAGAGACGCTTTCAAAAAGGTGAAAACGAGTAATTTTAACAAAGACCGTTTTTGGGAGTGTTGTTGAATTGTGATTTCGAGAGACAGACAAGTTTTCATTTTGAACATTATGCAAACAGTGATGGAGTTATCATCAGGAAACTAACACATCGGCGAACTGCAATGAACAATCTTTCCTGCTATATAGGATTGGTAACTGGTGTTATAGAACACCCAAAATTAAGTGTTGTAAAACCATTTTTGATTAATTATTGTTTGATGAATTAGTTATAAGTTTAATGATTTTAATATTTTCTTTTTATAATTACTTTGCTATTAAAAAATTTAAAGATGTCTACAAATAAGAATAATTTTTGTTGAGATAAAATAATTCAAAACATATTTAAAACAATAAGCCTAATTAACTCATTTTGATGAGTAATTTTCCAGAAGTTGCAACACAACACTTAAACTAAAGATTCGAGATTTTGACATTAATAAAAAAATAAAACATAAATATAAAAGATAAAAGTAGGATGTTTAATATAGTAAATTGATAATAAATTTATGTATTTGTTCAATAATGTGTTTAATAAAGAATGTTCAGTTACAGGAAAACAAATAAGGACTTCTTATTTACTGTTAAACCACTAATAAGTACACTTTAAAAAAAATCACGACCCTGAGAACATTTTAATTCAATTTTTTTTTTACTTTTTCAAAATTGGTAAGCCTTAAGCTTCCTGGCGCCCTTAGCTGAGCAAATTCTTAATTCTTTATGTATAAGTTCAATTAAATTCAAAACTCCCTTTTTTATATAATTACAATTGGCGCCCAACGTGGTGCAATTAGTTAATAAAAGTAAGTTCTTCTCTTTTTTATATATTTACAAATCTTTTCAATTCTCCAATGTAAACTATTCTTTTTGCAGCCTGTTGTATGCTGCCATTTTCCACTTTTTCAGTGTGAGTTCAAAAGGTAGAACAGGTCCAAAATGTTCAGCCTGCTTTACTATGTCATCAGATTGTTCTTTTCTATGTATTCCACAGTGGACTGGAGTCCAGTGGAAGGTGTGTTTTCCTTTATTCATTAGATGAGATAATAAGATCTTCAATTCATTTATGTGATGAGTATTTGCTAGGTTCTATCTTTTTCAAAACAGCCATGGCTCACTTTGAGTCTGCAAGAAAGCAATTTTCTTTCTTTTCTATTTCCAAGCAGCAGAATAATATTGTGTTTATGGCTATTAATTCAGCATTCCTACTCGATACAGCATTTGCCGGGGACATAATTTCCACCAGTCTTTTCAATGTAGAAATCTGCACCTGATTTATTTTAATTTAAGTCTACCTCTCTGTATATATTTTTTACAAAATAGTATTTTGTATTAGTGCTCAACATTTTCAAGATTTCAAGCTTAACCACTTCTGATAATGTGGTTTTGTCATTTTAGTTGGCAAATACAGCTTTATTCAACTTGAACCATTTTTCAAGGAGGCTCACTATAGCACAAGAATTGTTTGAAAGACAACTATTGGCATCCACTGCAATAATGAACACGGTTTTAGATGCAAAAATAGCCTATTGTGTTGATTTAAGAGATTAATTCATAAAAATAGGACTAATAAATTTAACAATATTTATTTACTTTATTTAAATGGATAAATTAACAGCCAGAACACTCGGATTTAGATTACCATTAATCCTCATGTGTGGCAGGAGATTTCACTTCAATCAGTGAAAGTTGGAGTATAGTGTGCCATATCCAGGCAGAGAATTCTTGAATCGGTTTTTTCAATATGTTGTTACTTTCACTGATTATGCAGATATCGTACTACAATTTTTACTGAAAAATTCTTTCAGTAAAAATTAAATGGAAAAACACATTTGAAGACTCTTTAAGACCTTATTCACATGTTCATGGTCATAACACTCTAGTACTGGAAGGGTTATTAAATAGTAAATACACACTCGAGAACCTTTTCAGACCTTGTTCACGTGTTCATGGTCATAACACTCTGGTAATGAAAGAGTTATTAAAGAGAAAATGTGATAGAGTCAATTAATAGAGAATTTGGTAATGTGGTTGTGTCATATCTGTATTAAAACATTAAAGGGGCATAAGTAGTTAATGTATAACCACTTATAATTGTAAATATAATCTCTTAATTATCTCAATACTAACTCATTTAATTCATATACAAATAAAAAATATTGATTAAATAACATTGTAATGGGGTTGTGTCTGTGTTAAAATATTACAAGGGTATAGTACCCTAGTTAATGTATAACCACTTCTAATTGTAAATATAATCTCTTAATTATCTCAATACCAACTCATTTAATTCACATACAAATAAAAAATATTGATTAAATAACAGTGTAATGGGGTTGTTTCTGTGTTAATATATTACAAGGGTACCCTAGTTAATGTATAACCACTTCTAACTGTAAAAATAATCTCTTAATTATCTCAATACCAATTCATTTAATTCACAAAGAAATAAACAATATTGTCTAAATAAAAATGAAAATATAGCCTAGACAATGTTGTTAAAATATGTTTAGAGTTTTGGTATTGTGGAAAAAAAAAAAAATCTTGTGCAACTATTTAAAAACAAATTTAGATATATATTTTTTTAATTTGGACTAGAATTGTACACCCTGTCTTTATCCTCAGATTTTACATCCTTAGTATTAGCAGAAACTAGTTGAAGGAAAATTAAAATGATTGTAAATATATTTTGTTATGTTTATTTATCATGTTTTACACAGTTGTTATGTCTTAAGGACCAATAATTGGAGGTGAACTAGTTCCTACTATCGGATTTCCTTGGTTACTGCGAGTTATTGGTATTTTGAATTTACTGTACTGTCCATTACTATTACTCTTTGCAAGGGGAAAAGCACCGCAGCGACCACACCCAGTAATTCCTCAACAGGTAATTTACAATAGAACATTTAAACACTGGTTTCTCAACTATAATTATTTGAAATAAGAAAGTATATTGAAAATTACAGTTTAACAATCAGTTATTAACCACATATCACACACAAGGAATATACATTTTATAATAGTGGTAAATGTTCAACATGCATATTTGTTCTATTATGTACAAACATATACAGCATCGGCATCTGATACACATTAAATACGAGAAAGAAAAAAATACTGTAGCTAAAATTTACTAACATCTGGTCTGCTTTCTCACTAATAAATAAACAAATAAGTTAGTGAAACAGTAAAATATTAATTAAAAATTAAATAAGACTTAAATTTATATATGGAGAGACAAGAAGATATTGTTTTTGTTTTTTAAATTATTTGATACATTGTGAAATATTGTGCTACAATTGATACCAACTTACCAACTTACAAAAAGCACCAAATATTCCATCATCATATGCTGTTTTCTATTTGTTTAAAAACGGTATAAATTGTAGAAAATTTAAAAGAAATTCTAAACAAAAAACATTCCTAATTAATGAAAATTTCAGAATTTTATAAAGAATTTAAATAGTTATTGCAGTGTACTTTGTAAAAATGTTGAACTCTATGAGTTCAACAAATATTTATTTTTAGATGGTATGAACATTTTTGTTTTTTCAGAGGAATGTACGATTTCAATGCAGTTCTCCTGACAATGAACTTCAAACCACAACGAGAAGATACGACCGTTTCCGTGAATCAGAATGTGAATATGATTCTATAGGTCCATATATTTCACTTTATTATTGTCCCTGTCCCAATTGTAAGCCACCAAATAATCAAGATACCACTGTTTAAAAGAGTTTATTAGTAAAATAGTTAAATAAAACCACAATTCTTTCATGTAATTGTGTTTCATCTCTAAGTGTGGAATATAACTTTGATTTAATCAATTACACTGAGTTGTTGAAATGAAAGTATAGGTTATAGTATTGTGTAATATTCACCTCAAATTTATCTAAATGTTTGTTGTGAATAAAATTTAACAAAAAAGCTTATATCTAAAGCAGAAACCCCCATTTTAAATAGGCATCTTCAGTTGTTTACAAACTCTAGCCTTCTTTTGTATAAATCCTGCTATATTATTCCTCCTGTTATATCTTTTAATTTAAATTTTCATTCAGTTATTTAAATATTAAATTGTTGATACAGAGTTTATGTTGTATAAATAATAAACATGTTTTTATTTTTTCTTAGTTTCATTTACAATTTTACAGTGTTTTTTTTTTTTTTTTACATTAAAGTATGCATTGGATTTTTTATAATTACTAATGTACTTTGAATCCAGCTTATGCAATCCTTACAATATCCTAATCTCAGCACCGGCCAGGTACACTAAGTTCAGAAAATGGTTCATTTACTCAATGTAATAATTTTCACAATTTTACTTAACTGTACACAGATCATCACCAACAACAGTATTGGTAACTCTAACAAAAGTACCAATAAAGAGAAAAACATCAACAAATATTTCTCTTTCTTTATCTCTTTTTTTTTTAAATTTAATACTGAAACAAAAAACTGAATGGGTTTTTGTTTAATATTTCATTTTTGATAGCAGTCGAATGTTGTGTTCATGTAATAACTTTTAATTTAATAAAATTTCCTATATACTATATTATAAAGTTAGATAATACTAAATTATCAGTAATCTTTAGTTATGAATTTTACCTCTAGGGTAGAAGGTAAATTATAACTTTAAATATATATTCAGAAAGTTCTGTGAATGCTGGAAAATTGGAATACACCATTCCAGCTAAAACTTCGGATCAATGAATTCAGGGTCATTACATAAAAAATTTTCATAGATGTTGGTAGAAAAAGTTAGTTTGTTATTATTATTTTTTTTTTTAACAAAATTATTATTTTAATTTCAATTATTTTAAGAAAGCTAGAAAAACTGCTTTAATGAAAAATTTTAAGAAGAGCTATTTTGTTTATTATGCTGTAGATATAATCTCTAAGAATAAATAACATAGTGAATAATGTTTTATAAATAATTCTAATGAAAAACTTTTTTTTTCTTTTCAAATAATAGCTTTTAATAAGCTAATATAAATTTGGGTGTTATAAATTTTAAACATATTTAACAACACTAAGTTAAGACAAAAAACACTCAGATTTACTTATTGTTAAACTAAATTGCAGGGACTTTCCTCCATACTCTAATGTTTGTTAGTCGTAATGTAGCTGGAAATCAAGTTTAAAAATATTTTGTTAAACTGAATTCCAAGTACTTTCCCCTATAATCTGATGTTTGTTAGCTGAGATGCAACTGGAAACGTAGTTTAGAAAAGGTTTTATTAAACTTAATTGCAAGTACTCCCCCAACACTCAGTTGTTTGTTAGCTTTCAGTTATTTCTATATTTGTTATAGTTTCTGTGTAATGTCGTTTTGAATACTTAATAGATTAATTGCATTTGATTCATTTATTAGACAAACAATGTAAGAACAAAACTACGAAAACCATCTAATCATATTTATTTTCTATTAATAAAATTAATCTGCTAATTTGTTTTGGCCAAAAATAACCATTGAACAATATATTTCAAAAATTTTAAGCCTAGATTTTTATAAATTTCATCGATTCTTTGGTGAGTTATCTATTCTTTCATCAAATGAGTGGACAGAAAGAAATTATAACTCCTTTTACTCCTTATGATAAAATTTTAAGCCTAGATTTTTATAAATTTCATCTATTCTTTGGTGAGTTATCTATTCTTTCATCAAATGAGTGGACAGAAAGAAATTATAACTCCTTTTACTCCTTATGATAAAATTTTAAGCCTAGATTTTTATAAATTTCATCTATTCTTTGGTGAGTTATATATTCTTTCATCAAATGAGTGGACAGAAAGAAATTATAACTCCTTTTACTCCTTATGATATAAACATTAAATTGATTGAAATGTAAAATAATACACTATGCTAATATTACAAATAGTCAACAAAATATCAGGTGATTTTTATCAGCACTGCCTACCTTCTATTGCTGAAACAACATAGTTTTTGTTCTATCTGCACTATACTAAAAAATTTCTATGAAAATCTACAATAATAATTGTTGTTTCTCTATAGAAAGATTAGTAAAACTTAACTTATGTTGTTTCAGAAAAAACACAGATTCAATGTGTTGTTAGTTTATGTGAAGACTTTGATAGCCATTCATTAAAACCTTCAAATGGTTGCATTATTATATTTATTTTATTAGTCACACACAGGACCAATCTTGGCCCTGATATGAAACATGAGTTTTGTGTACTTAACTGCAAATATTTATTAAAACATACAATTGCTATGTTTTATAATTTAATGTTGTTTTTCTTTTAATTTGTAAACAAAAAACCAAAAATTGTAATATATTTGACATTTCTTCCCCTGAAGACTGTCTCTTGTTGCCCTCATGTCATTATCTTCGACCTATAGCTACGAACATATTCTTCTTCTTTTTAGTCCATTTAAAACCTAAAAAATAAAATATTGTATCAATATATACATAAAAAATTATTATTATAAAAACAATGTAATTATCAGAAAGAAAGTAATGTTACTACTATGACATATACAGAATGTTTCAGAATTCTTGTCAGATATTTTAGGGAATTATTCCCGGTGTTGAAATAAACACAGTACGAGCATTCATTTGTTTGAAACAAGCTTAATTGTCTGTCTGTCCGCCATTTTGTGTTTTGTACAAAAAAATTATATTTTTGGAAATAAATTAGATATCAAGTCCAAATTAGATTATAAACCAAAAACCATGACCTTGTTTTGTATTTTTTCAATATAACACAGTTTTTAATTTTTAACGTAGGATACCTTGAAAACCGGTAACTTTATAGAAAATTATGAAAGACAAAAAAGTTTTTCATTTGAATAACAAGATATTATTAGATTATTGGAATATGAGGATTCAAGATCCTTGTATGTCAACCTAAGCGTATTGTATACCCCTAGGACCTACTAACAAGGCAAGAAGATATACCAGTGCCCTCAACAACCTCGGCTTGGAAAATTGTACTATACTTTCCTAGACTTGTGCTTAGAGCAGTTTTGGGATACGCACTGTACACACCATTTCCGGATTTTCCCTCAACAACAGAGCCATCTGTGCATCTGACAAGACTACCTTGATCTAAAGTTACCTTTTTCTTTCCTTTTCACTCTTCACAAGAGTGAAAACTTACCAAAAAAATATCGTAAAAACATACTCTGTGGCCATGACATATGAAGTCATGTTGAGCACAGAGATATCTAGAGTTACCATAGTAATGGTTCTATGACCAGTCCTGACCAGACCCTCTTGCCAGTAACCCGTAAGAGCCATTCTATAAGCTGATTTAAGAGCTTCCGCCTTAATGAATATGTCCAAAGGCAAAAGCCCTATGGCGGCCTCTAGGGTAGCCAGTGGACTGCTCAAGAAAGTCCCAGTAACTAACATACTAGCAAGTCTCTGTATAATAGCCAGCCTGGTCATGACAGTCACTTGGTCCACCTTTGACCACCAGACAAGCCCTCCATAAGCAACTTGAGGTTTTACTACCACACTATAAGCCTAAAGGCAATGTGTGACTTAATGCCCCAGTAGGAACTTATAAAGCGCCTGATGACCATAAGTGACTATATGGCCTTCTGCAGGACATTGATTAAATTATCATTTCAGGTCAGCTTACAATCCTCCCAGATTGAGATGGGAAAGAGACTCCAGGTTCTGCTATTTGTGAATGGTACAACTACAGTCTTAGCGGCATTGACATTAGGGCCATCCCTTAGACACCATAAAGAGACACTGTAGTCCAGCATTTATTCTATAAGCTAGAATGTTACAATATTTACCTCAACTATCAGGACTATGTCGTCAGTATAGCCTTGGGCATAAATGTCAGCTTGCATCAGATCGTCGAGAAGACCATCCACCCCAAGGTTCCAAAGGAATGGTGAAAGTACACCTCCCTGTAGACAACCCCCCGTGAGAGTATTCTCAGTTGTTTCATTAAGAATCAATGCCTGTATGTGCCTGGAACACGACATAGCGCTGATCCATCCACAAAAGATAGGATCAACACCATGATTATGAGCCCCACTCACCATGGCATCGAAATATGAGTTATCAAATGCAACTTCAATGTCCAAGAAAGCACATAGCTACATTTCCTTAGCACCCAGGCTATCCTCGACTCTACCCAGCAGATGATGCACAGCAGTCTCACAGGATTTTCCCAGCTTATAGGCATGTTGGTTACAATGAAGAGGGGTACCTGAAAGTAACCATTTTCTCATGTGACTTTCCACCAATCTTTCAAGAGTCGAAAGACTGATAGGACAAAAGGATTTCGGTATGGAGAAGTTTGAACGACCCCTTTTTAGAATAATAGCAACTCTGTTGAGACACCATGCCTGTGTAACATACCCATAAGTTAGGCTTACTTTAAAAAGTTCGCATAAATGAAAGACAAACAAAAAAAAATTTTTTTAATGTTTACTGTAACTCTAAGGATAACCAAGTTATTCTTACCCAAAATAAAATTGGGGTCAACAATGAATTTTATTATTACTATTATAAGAAAACATCATAATTAAAACATATTTTGGTTTTACGCTAACTTTGGGTTTTGTAGACAATCCTTTGAAGTACAGTAAAAATTGAAAAAAACACTTTGTTTTTCATTTAAAAGGAAAACTTTTTTGTCTCACCATTTTTTTTTATAAAGTTAAAGGTTTTCGAGAAATTCAACTTTAATCATTTTAAACTGCCGCCATTTTGAAAAATACAAAACAAGGTGGTGGTTTTTGGTATATTGATAAAATGTTATGTAAAAAATATGAATACCCAATTTGGACTTGATATCTAATTTATTTCCAAATATATAATATTTTTTGTACAAAACACAAAATGGCAGACAGACAGACAACTAAGCTTGTTTCAAATAAATAAATGCTCATTCTGTTTGTTTACTTCAATCCCAGGAACAGTGGCTTAAAATATCCGACAAGACTTCTTAAAAATTCTGTATAAGAAAACATTTTTAATTTTAAAAAATCAATTTATAATTCTTTTTTAAATTTTAATACATTATTGTTGTACTTAAATTTATGATATAATCGGAAACTTGTAATTTTAACTAGTTTGAAAACAATAAATAATAATATAGCACACATCTAAATTACGTAAAGTTTAAAAAGAAAATCACATAAATTTTGTCATACAGGGATATATGCTCCACTTAATTAATTATAATCTAGCTCTATAATAACAACATTATAAAAGTAAAAGTGAATCATTGGACTACTTGCATTTAAAAGCATGAGCAAGTTAACAGATGGGGATGTTCATCTATTAAAACAAAAGTACTTTCCTGTAATTAATAAACTGCACCTGGAGGAAATCCCCTTAAACAACTAATTGAAGATTTAAAAAACACATATATTCAGTTCATTTTCTTTCTTAATTCTTTAACTTTCTAGCAGAATTAGATTTCCAGTTAAAATATTAACATTGTTTAAATTGATTGTTGCATTTGTGTAATATGATATTGAAATGTCTTTTGTAGTTTAAAGAACTGTTCTTATTCTTTAAACCATGATTTAATCGAATCGTTACATACAGTTATTATTATATCTCAATTATTTGTTATATATTATGTTGAGTGTCACTATAATGGAATAGTGAATCTCCTTTTGCTATATTATGGTAGTAGTTCAAAGGACAAATAGCCCATCAAAATCGTGGGACACTTGAGCCCAAAAGTCGCAAAGCCCTTAACGTCACTTCTGGTGACATCATTATGACGTCTTTTTTGTGACGTCACAATGCCGTCACTGGGAATGACATCGTTGGGACACTTGAGACCTAGGAAACAAAGCGACCCAAAATTAAGCTAGATCCAGATGCCCCTTCACCAAGGTAACCTACAAATATATGTTACTTACCCGAGATCCGTCCTCCTCGCCGACCCGACAAAAACTAACTTAAATTAGCAGTTGTCCTAACCTATAAACCACAGTACTATGTCACATAATACCATGGGGGCACTTGATCCCAGATTGACGTCACATATTACCATGGGACACTTGATCCCAGATTGACCTCACATAATACCATGGGAGCACTTGATCCCAGAACGACGTCACATATTGCCATGGGACACTTGGTCCCAGATTTACGTCACATAATACCTTGGGGCACTTGATCCCAGATTGACATCACACAGTACTACATCACTCTGGGCCCCTACATTACATAATATTACGTCACACAACATTACGGTTGGGCCACTTGAGCCCCCGATTGACGTCACACAGTACTACGGCTGGGCCACCTGAGCCCCGATTGACGTCACACAGTGCTACGTCAGTCTGGGCCCCAACATTACACATTATTACATCAAACAATTTTATGGAACTTACCCTGATCCGTCCTGCTCTGCAGCTCGACCAAGACTGAATAACCTAACCTAACCTATAAAGCAAACACTATCTGCAGCTAATTTCTTCTGTGAAGGAGGCCACGTTCTTTCACACAAGAAATTACTAAACAGTAAACTTACCGTAGTTCCGTCCTCTTCAACAGCTCAACGAAGACTAACTTAAAATTGGGTGACACAATGATTATATAACGAATACACAATACTACGTCACACAATAAATATATTATTTACCCAGATCCGTTCCTCACGCCAGCTCGATCTATACTGACTAAACTTAACAGTTAACCAATAAAGCACGCACTACTCCCGCCTCTGCATGTAATTTCTTTTGTGAAGGAGGCCACGTTCTTTCACAAAAGAAATTCTAGACAGTCATTCTGTGACTTACCCTAGTTCCGTCCTCTTCAACAGCTCAACGAAGACTAACTTAATATTGGGTGACACAATGATTATATAACGAATACACAATACTATATCACACAATAAATATATATTACTTACCCAGACCCGTTCCCCATGCCAGCTCGATCTGGACTGACTAGACTTAACATTTAACCTAGCCTAATCTAACCTAACCTAACCTAACCTAATTCGTAATATTTCTACATTTCTGTAAAGTGCTTAAACTGGTCTAGATCGTTTAAACTGCAATCATGAGTGATGATTCGGGATTTAATTCAGATATTTTGTCAGAAGAAGAAGAACAGCGAGAAGTGGTCCTACATGATACGATCAGGGACGCGTTGGATAAATGCTGTAGACATGCAGAAAGGTGAGTTATTCATATAAAGAATCATAAATCGTAAAAATACAATATAAAAATAATAATAAGAAATACTTTTGAGAACTTTACAGAGAACAGTTTTACTACGATGTATTACAATAAATATGCTCCGATCAGGCGATTACCAGCGCCTTTTACGAGCTCTGCTGTAAGCATTTGTAGCTGCTTGCTCCTCACAGTTCAACTGTTTAAATTAGACTAGATTTATACTCGCCTGGAATGTCATTATATACTTTTATTACAATCTGTGATTAGCAGAAAACAGCCGAAAATCTCTTCCGAAACAAGATCAGTGTCTCACAGGTCAACTGTCTATATTAGACTGAAAGATTACACTTTTAGAAATCTATATGGTACACAACCCTACAGAGACCGGTGTTTGAGTGATAACTTTGACAAATCACCTAAAATGTACTGTTATAATGTACTTATTAAAAATAATTTCGCAGAAAAAATATATAACAATACTAATAATAATACCTAATTTCCTATCACAAAGACTGGAATAAGGAACTGTATCATTAAGTAATCCTGAATTATTTCTAAAGATATTGTACTGTTGTTAAAAATCTTATAAAACACTGTTTTGCAGTCTAACGTTCAATATAAATTTTAGATAAATAGTAAAAATTATGTTTGAGATTAGGTTGTGAATTAACTATTTGCTTAATATACAGATATAATCTATCCGAAAATTGATGTAAGTATATAAATAAACGAGTAAATACTTATCTTTATATAATAATAACACACCATAAACACTTCATTAACTTCACAACAAAAACACTCCATTAACTACACAACACAAACCTTCATTAAGCACAAAACACTAGCTATTAAATGTCTACCGAATCTGTTCAATATATTATTTTATTCTTATACAACACTTCGATAACTCAAAATAAACTGAACCATTGAGAAACACAGTGATTACAAAACAAACAATATCCTTTGTGGAGAGTGCAAGAGTTATCGTAACCGCAACTTCCTTACACAGCCTTATCTGAGAATTCAAACTTTTTAATTGGATTTTTATAAACTTTTTAATTTAGAATTACATATAAACACACATACAAATAAAATTTGTGAATAGAATGTTGACGTGTAAAGTAAAAGATGTGTTATGAAAGAGAATATGCATGTTTGCGAATGTGTATAAATTTCATGGTCCTATAAATTACAGTTGAACAATTACGAACAATTCCAGGATGTACATGACCGAGATTGTATGTACTTTTCAAGGTCTGGGAAAACAGAAGCCGTGTCGTTTTCATGATAAGTATCGCGAACGTTACACCACATATCCGTTCACACCAGTATAAAAACCCTCCTTTTTGATTTTCAAGTCAGTTTCAGTTCCAGGTTTGATCTGAGTCTTTATGTAAGTACAAGTTTATTCTGTCTATATTTGACTTTGAATATAACAATTATTCATATATCTATTGATATTTTTTGTAAGTACAAATCTTTTCATTTACTCTCTTTATGTCAATATAACAATTATTCATATCTCTATTTATTATATATATAAGTTTGATATTATTTTTATGTACTGTGTTATTGGGGGGAATTGATACATTTTTATTTATTCACATATTTTATCTACAACTTATAATGAAACCCATAAACCGTATAAGCACAACGACATCCCATGTTTGAAAATTTCAACTTACAGGTACCAAAACTCTTTTCAAATTTAATACCCCTCCTGAACATGTTAATACTGTAGATTGGCTAAAATTGGGTTTACAAAAACTAATTAACGAGATGAAAGAAGGCGGTACAGGAAATGATAGAATAGGATTTACGTTTCAAAACGAAAGAATCCAAACACTGGGTTATATTGCATTTAGACCATTATCAGAGATTTCGGTAGATACACTTTGGGGGGTTATTGGGAGTATAATACAGAGTGGTTCGCAAACTGGATCTTGGACCGATACATTCCAATTAACATGTACGAAAGTTAGTTTACCAGTAGGGCATGGTCGTAGATGTGGCCTTTTTTATAATGATTTTACTGAAGAGTGTAGAGCTAGAAAGGGGGTGGTAGTTATAAACAATACAGACAACTTATGTTTACCTAGAGCATTAGTTGTAGGAATTGCTCATGCTAAAAAAGATCCCCAGTACAAGGCTATTAGACAGGACAGAGGTAAAAGACAAACTACCAAGACCCAAAAACTATTGAACGACGCTATGTAAGCATTCCCGAAAGTGGTGGGGGTATTCCCGAATTGGAAAAATTTCAGGAACATTTAAAAAACTACAAAATTACTGTATACCAATACAGGGCGAGAGGGCGTGATATACTATTTGACCAAAATATACCTAATGCTGATAATAAAATTAATCTATTGTACCACAGAAATCATTATAACGTAATAACCAGTTTAACGTCAGCATTTGCGTGTGGTTACTTTTGCGAAAACTGTCACATACCGTACAACACTATAGGGGATCATGTTTGTTCTACCGTTTGCAAGTCCTGTAAACATTCGACACCTTGCGAAAAAGATGGTAAAGGTATAACGTGTGACCAATGTAACAGAAATTTCCTTAATCAGACTTGTTTTAACCAACACAGGGCAACACTGTGTAACATACTAAAATATTGTTTGAAATGTGATCGTACTTTTAAAAAAACAAAACAACACCCAAAGCATGTATGTTACGAGGAGTACTGTAGCATTTGTTCAAAATATAGACCTCCAGGGCATCGCTGTTATATGAGGGTTGACACTAGGGAACACAAAACAGAATGATATTTATTGATTTTTTTCGATGTAGAGACAACTCAGGACACACCATTACCCTCAAATCCTCAAGCTAAAGTTCATAAAGTCAATCTATGTGTTTTACAGCAATTCTGTAATTCTTGTCCACATAATTGCCCCACATAGCACGATAAGATACACATTTTCAAAACCAATCCTGTTAATCGGTTTGCCATCGCATTTTACATTGGAACTAATTTACCCGACTCACTTAAACCAACACTTCTCAGCGTTTGGTCACACCAAACGTTGAGAACACTTCCCCGCACTTCTCCCGGACCTATGTGCCGGAAACCCTGGGCCAACCAAACACCTACATCTTCCTTACTGTCGAACTCAATTGGTCCAGACTCATTCGCGAGGAGCCGAGGACGGTCTCTTGCCGAACACAAAAATTCTAACTGTGCGACCCAATCACAGCACGCTACGCCACCCATGCCTCTATCCGGCCTGTGATTGGATAGCGTTACAGTGAAAGTCGAACAATGGCTTCTCCATTGTTCGACACTCCAAAAATGTATAAAACCTGACGTTTTCTTAACTAAATCATCAGTCTGCTTACACCAGACTACCGATCACACTCTGATCACTCTCATCAGTCTGCTCTCACTGATCAGTCGACCATCACACATCCCTGATCAGTCACCAGACTGCCTTCAGCTTGCCACCAAGAGACGAATTACTAGCATCTCTACACACACACACACGCATTACCAGCCGGAAAGGTGCCTCAATGACTCATAAGCCTGAAAACTCATAAGGTGTTTTTCTTTCAAACACCTTGACTCGTCAACTCGCCTCCCGAGAGGGAAATAGCCAAATAGGGGAAACCCGGCAAGCTACTACCTCACCGCCTCCCGATAGGGAAACTCAGTAGGGTAGTGGCTACCCGGCGGACTCCTGGCTAAATGCCGGGGAGGCGAAACAACCTCCAATGTCGAATACAACGGAGAATTAGCCGTGAGCTGCGGCAGAGTTTTGGAAAGGCGTCGACACCTGTAAAAGGCCGTTTTCAGGGCCAAGTTAATTCTTCACAGCCGCACTCGTACGGCTCTTTTAAGTGCCGAACTCCTACACCTTGCCCGTCATGGCGACCTCCTACTCCCCTGACACCACAGCCCCGACCATACTCCTACTCCATACCCGATCTCCCTTACTTTGACCCGAGAGCTGCTTATTATTTTCGCTTCTGAAAAGTCATCACCATTCCCCGCACTAAGAACCCGTCCCCGGCTAGACAGCCATCGTCTCCCACCACTATGCTATACTCTAGCTCTACCCGGACACGACGTCAAGTTTATGGAGTATATCATGAATGTTCGGAAAAGTTTTGCAAATGTATGTATTTTATCGCATTACGGCTCTGGTTTTGATATATAATTTATCCTCAAATACATTCTATAGGAGACACAATTCACACCTGAATTGATAACTAGTAGTAGCAAAATAATATTATTAGAATTAGACAATGTTAGTTTTATTGACTCCATTAATTACATGCCTATGGCGTTATCAAAATTACCCAAAGCATTTGACCTACCCCCTGAAAAGAAGAAGGGTTACTTTCCCCACCTTTTTAATACAACAGATAATCAAAACTATATAGGGCCTATGCGTCTATTGAGTTTTACAACCCTGATTCCATGTTTGACGAGGCTCGAAAAGACTTTCTAAAATGGTATAATATACAAATTCAAAACAATTACGTTTTTAATCTTCAAGTAGAACTAGTAGCCTATTGTATCTCAGACATTGATATTTTGGCTCAGGCGTGTCTCAAATTTAGACAAATGTTCTTGGACCAGTGTAATGTGGATCCCTTTTTAGAAGCCGTCACAATAGCTAGTGCATGTAATCTCGCGTTTAGACGAATTTTCTTAAAAAAAGATACAATCAGTATTATACCTAGAAAGGGTTACCGAATGATTGATAATCAGTCATCTATAGCTTTACAATGGCTTACATGGAAATAAGATCAGTTAGGAACACAGATTGAACATGCAGGTAGAGGTCGAGAGGTCAAAATTAATGGAATGAGTGTTCACGGAATCTCAAATAACACTATATTTGAATTTCATGGCTGCTACTACCACGGATGCCTCAAATGTTTCCCTCTAAATCGTGATGAAAAGTTACATAACGATTCATTCGATACATTCAATTTGAGGTACGAGAGAACACAATTAAAAACGCAAAGACTTGCAACAATCGGTTACACTGTAGTTGAAATGTGGGAATGTAGTTTTAGACAGCTAAAGAAAGACAAACCTCTCAAAATAGACTACCTAGAAAATCACTCTGTTCTAAATATGTTACCCCTCAAGCCTCGTGATGTATTTTTTGGAGGGAGAACTGGTAATACAAAATCATATCACATATGTAAAGAGGGGGAGTCCATACATTACGTAGACGTTTGCTAGGGTATATCCTTGGGTATGTAAGTACGGTAAATATCCTGTAGGGCACCCTGAGATTTTCCTCGATAATGAAGCGTGTAAGGCACAAGGATTAAGCTCTGAAGGGCTCCTAAAATGTAAAATCCTCCCTCCAAATAATTTATATTTACCGGTTTTACCCATAAGAATGACCAACAAATTAATGTTTGTGCTGTGTCGTTCCTGTGGAGAAAATGTAATTGAATGTTCTCATAGTGTTGAAGAATGCGCCCTAACAGGTACATGGGAAATGAGTGGAATTCGCAAAGCAGTAGAAAAGGGGTACGTGATATTGACAGTGTACTAGCTTTGGCATTACGAGGTGGCTACTTTTGACAAAGGAGGACTGATTACAGATTTTATAAACACTTTTTTTTAAATAAAACAGGAGGCTTTAGGCTACCCTTCATGGTGTCATACCGTACAAGATAAATGTAAATATGTCGAAGACTATTTCACACATGAAGGTATTAGACTTGACCCTACCAAAATTGAAAAAAAAACAGTGGTCTAATGTCGCTAGCAAAATTGATGTTAAACTCATTTTGGGGCAAATTTGGACAGAGGAAGAATCAATCTAAAGTTAAAATTGTGAGAAGGTCCATTGATCTTTTTCAATTGTTATGTAGTCCGTCCATTGTAGTAACAAATGTTCAAGAAATTAACGATGAGGTAGTAGTTGTAACTTGGGAATATACAGAGGAGTCCGCGGATATAATACCTACTGTTGGCTGCGTTCACAACTATTCAGGCGCGACATAAACTCTTTGAACATCTTAATGCTTTAGGAGAGCAAATACTATATTTTGACACAGACAGCGCTATTTATTTATACAAGGAGGGTAAACATAAAGTAGTTACCGGTGACTACCTAGGGGAAATGACTGATGAACTGTCAGAGTACGGACTAAGGTCATATATCAGTGAGTTTGTCTTGGGAGGCTCAAAAACACACGGCTACAAAGTTTCTACCAAAACAGGTCAAACGAGTACTGTTTGTAAAATTAAAGGCTTTACACCAAATTTTATAAATTCACAAATACTAAACTTTGATTGTTTAAAAATAATGGTTGACAACGATGGAGACGATAGCGAACCAATCTATGTAAGCGGTAATCAAATTAGGAGATCCGTTATTTGCGAAGTTGTCACTATAAACGAAAAGAAAAAATTTAGAATAACAGGTGCTAAAAGAAAGAGATATGGTGAGTATGATACGGTTCCATTTGGATACAAGACCGCTTGTATTTTATAAATTACCGTGCTAGTGTCTAAATTCTATCACTTGTATAATGAATGTGAGATGAGCTATAGCTACAGAGCTCCATAGACAGGCCCTTAGTCGTTACCCAACCAGAAATGTGACGTTAAAGGGGATAAATGACCTCTAACAAGCTGATTTGGTCGAAATGATCCCTTATGCGAGAGAAAATAAAGGGTTCAAGTATGTATTGACAATGATAAACTGTTTAACAAAATTAGCTTTTGCAGTACCCTTAAAAACACAAAATCAGCCGTAGAAGTAGCTAAGAGTTTAGACCCCATACTGAAAAAACATCGTATGAAACATTTCCAGACCGATCAAGGGAAAGAGTTTTTTAACACACATGTGAAACAGTTAATGGAAAAATATAACAATAATCATTACCATACACACTCTTACAAGAAGGCTTCTATTGTAGAACGACTGAATTGCACATTAAAAAATCGTATGTGGCGAGAATTTACAGCTCGATGTAGTTATGAGTGGTTGACCCTTTTAAAAGAAATATTAAAATCATACAATAATACTGTGCATAGTACTACTGGTATGAAACTCTCTCAAGTATTGAAAAAACACGAAAAACATTTATTACAAAAACTAGCTCGTAAAAATATAAAAACTGTACCAAAACTCAAACTGGACGATAAAGTTAGAATTTCCAAATTTAAAAAGACATTCGTTAGGGTATTTACCAAATTGGACAAACAAGGTTTTCTCAGTTTTTGCTATTGTACCATCAAATCCTATAACCTATATTCTACAAGACTCGAAGGGGGAAATTTTAAAAGGTGGGTTTTATGGTGAAGAATTAAACAAGTCAAAAATAGGTGATGTGTACCTTGTTAAAAAAGTATTAAAAAAGGAGGGGATAAAGTTCTTGGCTCGGGTTTGATAATACACATAATTCGTGGGTAAATGAAAAGGAAATTGTCAAATAGGTTATCCGGAAATTGTGGTTACTGTTCATGGATGTATGTCCGGAAAAGGAAGTTTGTGTATGTTTGCGTGAACGAAAACTGATTACAGTTTATGTTTTAGTGACAGGAAAATGTGGTTACTGTTTATGGATGTATGTCGGAAAAAGGAAGTTTGAGTGTGTTTGCGTGAACAGAAACTGATTACAGTTTATATTGTGGTTAATACAAAATGGCTGATGTAATCATCTGAGCTTACGGTTACTGTAGAGTATTAAAAAAATACCTAATGCGATAAAAATTAATTAATTAATTAAAAAAGTATGCGATAAAACCCTAAGTAAAGGTGAAAGTAAGAAAATGAATATAGGTGAACCTTGGTGTATGTTTATATAGATGATAGTCTATGTGTTGAGTTGAGAGTGTTTGACTGGGGAACGCGAGGGATGCTAATGCCCTCTTATTAGGCGCAGCTAGTCTGCACCCCCTCCCCCACACGGGGTCATTAACATATTCTCAGTATAAATCTAATTTGATTAAAATCAAGCTTTTAATGACGGCAGTTTTTTAACGTTCATTTTTGTTTCGTGCCAACTATTCCTGACACGTATTTTTTTTTTTTACTTGAGATAATTCATGTTCTTTACATTTTACTAAAACATGAATATTTTCCTTGTTGTTTAAAGGCAAAAAAACATACTGTCATTATCAACTTATAAAAAAGAACATAAAATAAAGAGCCCTAGCCCTTGAACACTCTAATAGTGTAAGGGTCAGAAAGAACAAGAGTTAGTCAAGAGACACCTCATAAGAAAGATGAAAGAGAGGGGATATAACCTAAGACTACATGAAAAAAGTATAGATCTTTCAGGATTCCCAAAACCATATTTATTGTAAGGCTGAGGGAAAATTTGAATGAATACTGTATAGCCGAATTTGAGAAATTATGTATTTATTAAAAGCCTCATTGGCCAATTTTTAAATTTATACACAGATAACTCAAAACCAGCATTGTTATAGAGATGGTGACAAATGCATTTTGTTTGGGTCCTTAGAGATTACAACTGAGCCCAAACTTCAAAATAGTTAAAGTGTAAATTTTGAGAATATCCAAATTTTGTGTTTTCTCTTATACCAGCGGAAATGAAAAATAGTCCCAAGATATGGCCAAATTTGATTAATATCGGTTCTTCCATTAATATTGAAGAGACATACAAAAGACATCATTTCAAAAAACTACTTTTTTTGGAATCTGGCAAGGGACCAGATGGATATATGTGCAAGAAACTTTGTACTATTTTTTGACCTCTCACATAAGTGTCTCTATACTACATATATGTGAGAAAGTAAAAAGTCAATGACAAACCTTTGGTAAGACACATAGTTAATTAAATAATGCTACTAATGACATTAGTTAATTAATAAAGTCTAATGACAAAGCCTAACTACTAGAAGAGGTATTTCAATACTAAACATGATATGAAAAAAAGGCATGTAAAGTAAACAAATTAATAGTTTTTCTTGTTTTTAATAAACTATTATCACAGCACTATGCAAACTACATGGATTATATAATTTATATTAAAATACAAATATTTAAAAATTAAAGTAAAAAATTTACATTTTAACTAATTATATAAAATACGTTTCAATTTTTAATATACACTTGATATTTTAAATATTGAACTTAAAACTAAAAATATATAAATTAAAAGTCAATTCAAATAACTTTTACGGAATGATCAAGTAGCTATTACACTTTTATTACACAATTTTAAGAAAACATTTCTCTGTATTTCCACAACAGTATTACTATATTTATTTTGCTCTCTTTTTAAATACATAAAAACACAGAGAGAGGTTACATGGCAATTAATAACATAAAAATATAAGATATGTAATTTTCTGTCTTTTGTTTTCTCAATAATGAACGTATTGTGCCAACAGCCATATAAAACTTTGTCATTGTACAAATGTATCTATAGCAGTACATAACTAAAAATCTATTTACGTTAGAAGTGCCAGATATAAGAGCTTCTAAATTAAAGTTTTGTAATATAGTCTTAAAATTTTTAATTATCAAAAGAACAAACAAGAAAAAGATTTAATATTAGTAATGTGTATTAAGTCGACATGTTTGCGAAAGTTTATTGCAAAACTTTGCATCGCCCTTCAGTAAAAACCACTAAAATTTATAACAATGCCACTTGTTTAATACTTCGTTTTTTTTTTTTTTTTTTTTTTTTTTTTAATGTATGATTACTATTTCAAATTAAATATAGAAGAATAAAGTAGTCCTCATATAGGCTACATAATAATATAGTTAAAACCTAGGTGGTTTATCTCCATCTTCAATTTGTAAAGAAGGACGTCCTCCTAATTTCAACTGCATTTCTTCGAGAGTTTTACCTTTGGTTTCTGGGACAAGAAAATAAACAAACAAAACTCCAGAAAACGATATAATAGAAAACACCCAGAAAGTACCAGCAAAACCAATCCACCCTTTCATAGTGGGGAAGAATCTGGTTACTAGAAAAACAAATAACCAATTAAAAAGGCAAACTGTAGAGCAAGCGTAGCCAGCAATTTGTTTAGAATATATTTCACTAAGATATAACCACGGAATTGGCCCAAATCCTAGAGCAAATGCTATAAGAAAACTACACAGTGAAGCTATAGGAACCCAACTGAAAACAGAAACATCAACATTCTGATTCTTAAAGAAGAAATATGCTCCTAAAACTGTTGTGGAAATTGCCATCATAAAAACAGACAACAGAAGTAGCGGACGACGACCAAAACGGTCAATTCCTAGTGAAGCAACATATGTGGCAACAGCCATAACAATTCCAACTATGATAGTCTGTGCATTTGAATCCAAAGTACTCCCAGCTTCCTGCAAATGTAAAAAAGAATTTATAAATTAATGGTGACACATACTAATATATTTTAGTCAGACTCTATTCATATTTATTATTATGTTTTAATCTATGATGAACTAAATCTATCCAGCTTACAGTTTTTACCCAAGATAAGATGAAATTAAGTCACAAGAACAATAATAACAAATCAATTTTTTATAGAGGCAAAGTTAGAATCTTATGCACTTAACCTCAAAACATAATTTTTTTAACACATTACCAAAAATCAGGGATGCAGAACATCAGGGCCCAATATTTCCTCAAAGCAGAAATTTTGTATCAAAAATTTTCCTTAAAACGATAGTGTATTTTCATACAAGTTTTATTTATATACTAATTACTAAGAACCATCCTTATAGTATATTACTTAAATTTTGTTGTAATGTTTGTTTATACTAATGAATAAATAAAAAACAAGTTTATGTTGATGTAACATCAGTTGAAGCCGGAAATTGGCAGTCTTCCCATCCCTTTGTGAAAGTTGTTTCACATACCATGAGATAAGATGCTGAAGAAAACTGTATGGAGATTCTGTAATTCTAAGACCTAGCTTCTCCAGTAATGTTACACAAAGATTTTCAATTTTTTTTTTTTTTTTGAACTTCTAAAACCTTCTTCACCATTTGCTTTATCATCCTGAGCCTTTTGTTAAGCCTGTAAATGACTTGATTTTTGTTAATCCTTATCAACTAATAGACTTCATTTTCTTAAAAACCGATGGAAAGTTTTTCAGTAAAATTTCCAACTTTTCATTTCTATTACCAAGTCATTAAATGTGTTTCTAATTAATTAAAGATTAATAATAAAAATTTCCCAAATACTGGCATTTACATTCTGAGAGGTAAAACTGAATTTTGTGATCAACTCTAATATGTTAATCTTCTCAAGCAATAGATATATAAACAAGATTTGGCAAATTTGTTGAATATCAAAGGATAATTCTTACATACCTTGCTGTATATATTCAGTGTATTTCTTTTGTAAGTTCATAACAAAAAATTTTAACACCTTCTTAGAATGTTTATATACTATTAGTTCAACTCTGAACAAAACAGGTTTTAGATTAAAACACGCACTTGTATTTCATCTGCTAGTGCAATCAATTCTTCATAACCTTCTTCTGAAATCATCTAGTCTAGGTGTTCATAAAAACACCTATAAATATATTGAATATTTCTTGGAGAAGAATTTTCTGTTCAAATGATAGTAGGTAATATGTTTAGTAAAAATGAGGCAGAATAGACGATAGAAAACAAAATTTAAAAAATATTGCAAATCACTGTCAATTTTAATGGATTTAATTCTTTAAAATACAAAATATCTCAACCTATCATGCAAGTATTACCCACCTCATTTTAAAACCCATGGGATGGTCAATGTTTACAAATCAATCTACTGGAAATATCTTAATGCCTAATACCTAGTTTGATTGGATTTCTTCAAAACTAAGAATGTTAATTAAAAAGTAGTATCTTCAAGGGTCTTTTATGATTCAAGAGAGGTGAATACTTTCTGAGCCTTTGTCACAATCTACATAAACTTTTGACAAATTTTACTTTTTGTTCAACTGGATTTGATCAAAAGCAAGGACTTAGAAAAAGTATTCTTAAGAGTGATAATTGATCCTAAAAAGAGTGGGAGATATTTCAGTCTTTATTGGCATTACTTTTTTCATATTCTATATAAACATTGTGTAATTGAATTTTTTGTTTGACTAGATCTGCTTGAATGTAAGGATTTTCAAAAATAGTAACCTACTGCCTAAGGGCAATTTTAGGGCTGAAAAAGCCTAAAAGATACTTAGAAAATTAATCATCAGCATTGCTTTTTTTGAAACAATAACTTTCATGAAATTGACTTGTTGTTTAACTGGGTTTGTTAAAAGCGATTATCAGCATTAGTTTTTTCTTAATCTACATGAACGTTTGTGTAATATAAATTTTTGTTTGACTGGATATTGTTCAAAACTAAGGATTTTCAAAATAGTATCCTTAAGGGCGGCGGTTTTTGCCTAAAAGTAACATTTGGTGTAATTTAGTTTTCTGTTGACTAGGTATGTTCAAATCCAAGGGTTTTCAAAAATATTACTCGTAATGAACTTTTTTGCCCCAAAAAGGTGGTTAAGGCTACATCAGCAATACGTTTTCGTAATCGTAATAAAATTGTAAATCAGGTGATATGTATAGCATTTTATTCAATTTAGTGAAACAATTTTGTAAAAAATAGACTAGATGATCTCCATTTATTCAACTGATCTCAAGTTTTATGTTTTACATTTATGTTGACCTAAATCTATTATGTGCCTGCAACCTAAAATTGTATTTAAATCAATTACATAACTTTCCTTACATAATAATAACAATAATGTTAGGTTAATATAAAATATGAGGTTGGATTAAAGTGTAAGACATGTGAGCAATAAAAATTTTGAGTCTGTATGAACAAGCACTTGTAACAGAGCAGATATAACAACCCAACCCAGTAACATCTGAAAGTAGTAACAGGAAACAAAGTCTATTCCTTTTCTTACAAAACTTTTCGTCATCACTCGTTTTCAATATAAAGATTAATGAGCGCACAACTGCGAGCAGGAACACATCAAGGTCATTATTCGTTATCATTAGTAATACTGGACTGTCTTATCCTAACTTTAAGATTATCATTTTTTATAATTATTTTAATAACTTTGAGAAATACAACAAAACTGTATAATTTAAATAAAACAATACTGGAATATAATTTTGTATATCATTTTTATCCCCGCTAGGAATGTTATAATTAAAATTAGTACATTGTTCCGCCTTTCCCAGCTTTGTTAATCTCACATTTGTTGAGCGTGTCAGATATACTCCATTCTTAAAATACTTAATACTACTGATCATCCTATGCTTGGACTCGTTATTTTAAGCAACTTGTTCCTCCCACTCTTTCACCCTCCTTTCTTCCTATTGGCCTATCTAAAACTTGTTTCTGATTAATCACTCCCCCTATCTCTACCCATGATTCCGGTTTCTTTCCCCCCTTTTGAAAAACCTCTTCAAATTTTTGAAAATAACATCTTATGAATTTATTTGTTCATTAATAATTTTGTGTCCTTTCAATTTTGATTTGTATATTTCATATTTTCTAACATATTTAATCTCATTAAATGTAAAAATAGTCGGTACTTGGTAAAACTCTATATTAAGGTAAATAATAACTCACATATAATATAAGTAATTCAAAAAGAGGGGAAAAAATTGATAAAAATGGAAATAAGAACATTATATATAAAGAAGAACGAAATCAACAAAAGAAATTTTAGCTTTACATCTTATGTTAAATGAAGAAGTATTAGTAAATATAGTAAATATCTTAATAGAAGATATTAAAAATAGAATAAATAAATAAATTGAAGTAAAATATGGAAAGTTAAACAAAAAATTGTTTTGATTAAAAAATGGGGGAAACAATACTAATGATAAAAAGAACACGAAAGAGTAGTAAACCTAGAAAAAGTAGATTTATGAGAAGAAAAATACCAAATTTTAAAAAAAGGATTAAAACATAATATACAGGGAATAAATATTAAAAAAGAAGTAGAAAAAAAAACATAGTGGATATTTAGAATGCATTAGGTTATACACCTAAGAAAGAAAAGGATCATCCAAGACATTTGGTAACCGAAGTTTTAAACAAAACTATTCAACAAAGATTAAAAGTAAAAAATATAAGAGAGAAGAAAAAATAATTGGAAATATAGAGAAAATGTTAAAAGAAAAAGAAGTGATGGTGAAAAAAGCGGATAAAGGGAACGCAATGATGTAAAAAAAAATTTTTTTTTAATAAATTAAATACTATATAAATAAAACAAAAGAATTTCTGAATAAGACATAATATAAAACAAAGAACAAAGATATGACATTTTATAAAAATACCTATATAAACTCAAGTATTCCGACAATGAGATCTCAAATCAAATGCATACCTCCTATTAACTCTCCATCTGTTAAAGACACAAAATCGTACCCATTCTCCCGGACAAGTTGGCTATAAAACATATATTTTGCAATTCAACATTTCGCCCACTTAGAATCGTCCTATCGCAATAAAAAAAAAAGTGTTGGAAAGCTAATATTCCATAGATACATAATCATGCAAAAAAAAATACCACAAAACGTTATAAATAATATTCCAAAAATTGGTGAAGTTCGCGTATTTTTGTTGCGTAAAATTGTAATTTTCAACTCTGCGTCTTTTCGTAAACCACGAAACCAATTTCCCGATATCATTACAACTCTATTTTTCTGTCATTTAAGTCAACTAAAACACTGTTCTATAGATCACATGTTTCTCTTTCTAACCATAGATCACAAGTTATTCTGCGTCAGATCCAGAGATCCACAGATCCAGAGATATTCCTAGTTGAGCAGAGAACAAACCTGACGACACAAAATTCAGTTGGCATTCGGTGCATTTTAGGAATACACGTATTCGTTTCTCTATGGTTTTAAAATTATTTTTCTTTACACTAAGTTGTAGGGGAAATTCCATTCTATAAGTTGGTACCACTTGATATTTACTTCGAACTCTTAGAAGGCTTTGTTTTGATCTCGGAACATAGGCAATTGTGCAACGTAAAAACTGTAACAAATGACGTAGCACAAATTGTTTTGGGGATAAATATTTGTTATTTTGAAGGTTTGTGTATACAAATTGTATATAAATTGTGTATACAAGTTACAATATATATGTTTTTATATCTAAAGTTTATGTTTTTGAGTGATAGTTTAGTTTTTGAACGGTTCATATTTGGGATAACCTAGGCCAATATTGTAAGTCTAGCCTATATGCATATTTTCTTATATTTAGTGTTTTATATGATTATAAAAGTGAATATGTGTGTTATTCTTTGTAAAGTATATATTTTCTTAGTAAAATATAATGATTTTGTCTTTGGCCTATCTTCAGATTGTTACTAGTGAGGTTAAATTGTGGAGGTTACAAATCTAACCTCAACCGTCAGAGTATCACTTTTTAGTCAAAATCGTTGTTTTTATTTAGAAAATGTAACATATTATTATTTTTTTCCCCTAAATATATTCACAAATATATTAGAAATCTCAAGTAATGGTTGAAAAATTGCAAAAAAATGTATTAGTATGTTTTTGATTACCATTTCTGTGAAATTTTACTCTCCATTACTCTCGATTTTTTGGTATTTGACCAAAAAACTCCAAATGTGATTCATGTAACATTTTTTTGCACTACACAACTAAATTCTATGCACCTTTCTGGACATAATGATATATAGAAGTTCTGTATAAAATATATTTTACTATTTTTTTATGTTTTTTGGAAAAAATAAAGAGAAAATTCAGTTTTTTCATAATTTTTTTTTTTTTTTTAATATAACAATTTTATTATTTTTTTCCCTAAATATATTCACAAATAGTACACAAAACCTTTGTATATCTTAGAAAAAGGTGGTAAGCTTTTGATTTTGGATGAATCAGGTTTTTCTTGAAAAATGATAACGTCGTTTTTGACATGTAACATACTTACTCCAAAACTGTTACAAAAAAATTTTTTTTTACATAGATGAATTCTATGCATCTTTCTGAGAAAAATTATGTCTTATAAGATAGGTTTTGTGTAAAATTAATATTTTTTATTAATTTTTTAAGAAAATAAAACCTTTAACATTGAACACATGTAGGGTTAAGCCAATAATTAATTACAGCTCCAGCATATAAATTGGCAAAACATATTGAAAAAAGTTTAAAATAAATGAAATTATTAGAACACAGATATAAAGTAAAAAATTCAATGGATGGACCCAATCGTTTAAAAAATTCAAAATTATAGAAGATAGATTAGGCAGAAAACCAAGATAAAAGAAATTACTAAAACATTAGAAATAATTCTGGACCAGAACCAATTTAAATTTGATAATATATTATACAAACCAAAAGATGGTTTAGGAATGGGGAATCCCCTATCAGGAATTCTAAGTGAGTTTTTCATTCAAGATTTAGAAGAAAAAGTACTGTCAAAAATACTACATAAATATGAATGTTTAGAGTATATATTATGATACGTTGATGACTCCATATTTATAATAAAAGATCCTAAAGGAGAAAAAGGAGAGAGATAAAATATTAAATTAAATTTAAAAAATACATCCAAATCTAATGTTTACAATAGAAAAAAAAGAAAAAGGCGTAATTAGTTTTTGAGGTTTAAAAATTAGAAAAATTAGAATTTGGAATTTATAGGAAGAAAACATACACAGACACAAAGTCAAACCATCCTATGGACCACAAATAGTAGCTATCAGACACTTATTTAATCGATTATTGAGTATAGCATTAAATAAGAAAGAATATAAGGAAGAATTAGATACTATTTTTCAAATTGCGCAAAATAATTAAGGTAAAGGAATGATTAGAAATATTGTTTAGAAAAATAAAAACTAGAAAAAGAGAGAAAAAAAGTGAACCAAAAGAACAAAAATTGAGAAGATATATATATAATAAAAATGGGGTAGACAAAATAAAATGTAATTGTAATGCAACATATATCGGACAGACAGGGCGAAAATTTAAAACTAGATTCAACGAACATAATATAAAGATGTTTAAATATAAAAAGAATGATTCTAATTATGGTACACATTTAATAAGAGAAGTCTATACACCTGGATAAATGAAAGAATCTATGAAAATTTTACATTATGAAGACAAGGGAAAGAGATTATAAAATATGGAAATATAAAAATCAAAATTAAAAAGACACAAAATTATTAATGAACAAATAAATTCACAAGATGTTATTTTCAAAAATTTAAAGAGGTTTTTCAAAAGGGAGGGGAAAGAGAACGGAAACATGGGTAGAGAGAGGGGAGTGGTTAATCAAAAACAAGGTAAACAAGTTTTAGATAGGTCAATAGGAAGAAAGGAGGAGGGAAGAGTGGGAGGAGCAAGTTGCTTAAAATAGTGACTCCAAGTGAAGGATGATTAGTACTATTAAGAGTTTTGAGAATGGAGTATATGCAAAACGTGTCAACAAACCTGAGATTAACAAAGGTTGGAAAGGTGGAACAATGTACTCATTATAATTACTGCAATATAATTCTTGTAATGAAATATTTAATAAAACAATTTAAAAAATTGAGAGAGGAAATGCCTGTTTATAATATTAGGGAGAGAGGCAAAAGTACAACAATGCATATTGCCTTGCACATGAAAATTTTGCTCCCGCTTCTACAAATTTGTAAAGTCAATCACTAACACAATTGGTTTTTCTCTCCTCCCTCCCTTACTTACTATCTCTAACATCTTTCCTGTGGTAAGTTTTCACCATACAAAATCATTATACCATAATAGAAAACATTTGAAGTCAAAATATCATGACTTAATTTTTGTAATTGTTATCATTATTATTTTATTTTAGTTGATTTGGACCAAATAATATAACAGAGAAAGGTTATGTATTATTATTATTACATGGTTTAAGGGTCAAAATATTCATAAAATTAATTATGTCTTATTATAAACATATAGAACGTACATGTTCTAAAGATGAAAAATGTGAAATGGATGATATAAAAAATCATGTTGATAGTATCCAAGTCACTTATTTTATATAATAATTAAATTACCTTTGGTTTCCTCCAGGTGACTTCTTTTTATATACACTTACGCGTTTCGAAGCGAACGCTCCATCTTCAGAGTTCTATTTTCTTTTTCACTCGACCTCAACCGAGTGAAAAAGAAAATAGAACTCTGAAGATGGAGCGTACGCTTCGAAACGCGTAAGTGTATATAAAAAGAAGTCACCTGGCGGAAACCAAAGGTAATTTAATTATTACGGTATATAAAAAATGTCATATTATAAACCAAATTAATTTCAGTTATGCACAACAAATGAATAGAATAATTTATAGAAACGGAAGTTAAAAGGTAGTTTAGGTTAGCTATAAATAAATTATAACTAATTAACTACCTACATTTAGATGAAGAATAAATACCTGAAATATGTTTGTGGTGTAGAAAATTACTCCATTAACACCACTAAACTGTTGGTACCACATCAAGCCAATGCCAATTAAAAGTCCTCGCTTTGCAGGAATAGATGAAAATGCTTGTAACAAAGGAATTTTGTTCTTTAAAATCTGAAATAAAACCATAAAGACTTTTTATCTCTAGAAGTGGCACATGACTAGCAACAGTCATAAACTTTGTATTACCAGTGGCACGCAACTACCAATATTCGCAAAGATATATGTTTTTATTTTTAATATTTATAGAACAACTTTATATAGTCCTAATTTCTATAAATCATATAACCATCAAAACAAGTAAACTGTTACAAGATGTTAAAATCGTAGGAGAAAGCATTAAATTAACCACTTTGTCAACATGATCATAAACAATGTCAATTAAGAGATGTAAGGTTTTTTATGATTATTTTTGGAATGTTTGTTATCAAGTTATTTGGGATCTGAACAGTGCTCTATTTAGGATTACACACTTTTCATGATCCAAAATTTCTCTTAACCCAATGAGTTTTTGCTCAGTCTAGTTCAATCATAAAAACTCGTTAGATCTTTTTTTTTATTTTACAGGATTTAATACCCTTGAAATGAATTAGTTATATTAGTTCAATTTAAATAATAAAATTTGTTAAATCTATTTATGATATCTGCTATATGATATGTTTTGTAACCCTCGAGATCTCTCTTACAAGTGTTTATATTAGAAACTACTTACATTTTCTGACACTCCCTTTTCTATACTAGACATTTAAATTGACCTTTTATTTTAATTTTCTTTACTTAACAAATCACACTAAACACTTCAATTATTTTGATTGCTCACTCGTTCACATTTGTTACAACTCCTGTTTATCGCACCACAATAGAATTTTTAATTAGGGATATGAAATTTTCCTTTTATTTATTAAAAATTTTATTTGAAATTAATCTGCAAGCAGTTATTACTAGTTGAAGTTATTTTGAGCGTGTTCTTTATAGTCCAGACTGACCTCTAATTTTCCTCACATGTTCACCTCTCCTTTTTTCCATGTGTTTTACAAAATTATTTTTGATTGGATATTATTTGGCTTGATTTGTTCTAATTGGCTTGTGTCTCATTCAAATTCCTCTTTTTATGCATTAATTCTGTATGAATATGTGTATTTTTCAATCTCACGGTGAAAAATACTGGCTTTGCAAAATCATGCTTTGATGAAACTCAATACCGCTGGCCTTTTAGTTTTACATCCACTCCGAACATCCTGTTGAAATAATATCTGCCTCTGATTTCTAAGTTAATCGTAGCTTAAATTTATTTATTTATTTCATTTTGTTTAATTTTGAGAGTATTATTTATTTTATGGATTTTATAAGTTAATTTGATATCTGGAGTTTCCAGATATATCCCTGACAGAGATCAGAGAAAAAATGTATAATTACCAACTATGTTGGAACACATATATTTCACACTTTATAGTCAATATTGGTACCATTAAAAACTCTGGTTCCTACTTTGCTGTCTGAAAGCCTTGCAAACTATCTTTGTCCATTTTTATGGGGAATTTTAGTTTTTACCCTTGCATCTGAATTTCGACATGGCACCGCAATTACTAGTGGTTCCAAACTAATGACCGTTTTTGTTGATAAATATTTTGTAAATGTGGTGGATTTTTACATAAAACAGAAGTAGAATTCTGAAATTTCATTATATCAATGCTGAGGCAACAGAAGACTGAAACACAAAACCAAGATAATACTAGAGTAGAGGTATATCCGTTATATTTACTGCCATGTCCAATGTCGGTCAATCTCAGTCTCACTATTGATACTTTCACAAAAATAGTATTAATTTTGTCTTATGATCCATAGTTTTAGCTACAAAATAAAATAAAGAAGTTGACTTTGGATTATAATTTATAATATTCAATGCAAAATCAGTCAACATTTCACCAAAAATTGCATTTTTTACATGTTTTGTTTTCACATTTTTATTTTGGCTACAAATGACTAACAGGTTATATTTATCTTTGCAAATAAATTGCCAAACTTTAGTATATCTTGGATTTGTTGAAAATTTTTTTTTTAATATTTCCAATTTTAAAAAGGTGTCGAAATCTAAAACTTGTATATCGCAGACCATAATTATATCTTTTTTACTATAACACATTAAAATATACGCTCCAAATATTTATCTAGTTATAATCTATGGATTTTTATACAGGGTGCGGCCAAAAAACGATCTATTTTCAGCGGCGCACCGTTCAGCGACAGGACGTCTGAGGGTGGTTGGGGTAGGCTTGTTGGATAGCCTACACAACGCCATTGTCATTAGTCAGAGCAGTGGTTTAAAATAAAAAGGGACACGGAACATTTATTTGAGTTGATTATATTAAGACTAATTGATGAACATTTTGATTTGATTGAATTTTAAGACTATTTGGCAAACATTTCAATTTGGTTGTATTTTATGAATATAAGTATTTCAGGTAGGATTAATGTTATTAAGATTAAGTATTTTTCTGTTGTTCTAAATTTGTATTCATTTCAAATATAACCACTGTGTTTTAATTTAAGTAGTACACTCTTTCAAAGAAATCAAGCTCCAGGTTTAACTTATTTTTAAAAAGAGTACATGTGGTCAATCATATGTTGACACCCTATATTTGAATTCCAAATTTGAGTACCGAGTAAATAAGTACAAAGTAGAGTAAATAATTAATCTTTAAAATCAATAAACTTTAGCGATCAGGAGAAGAAGGAAGGTTACCAGTTCATCAGTTCACCAAATAAGAATTTCTTATCTCAAATTCAAGTTCTACTTCTTGGATGATGAAGAAAATAAAAAGTTACGTATAAGTATGGATGAGAAATAAGACCTTTTTTTTTTGAAAAAATATTATTTCAATGGATAACACTAATGAACTGTAATGTTATTATAAATTTTTTTTTTTTTTTTTTAATAATTATAATTTACTTATTTTTATATATAAGTTTAAGGAAATTCGTAAAATGTAGAGTACATAGAAGTGTTGTTTTAGTTTCAAAAACCTATATTAATGATTATTTTATGTAATTTAATAATTTTATAATAAGTATGGTAACGTGTTAATAGTTTACAAAAACATAAAAAATTTAATATAAGTGGCTATCATCAATTTTCCAAGTGCATTAAAAATTATAAATCAGGTAGAGTAATTAGTATACTATAACAGTCAACATCACTCTTTGTCTTTGTTATCACAAATTATAGTCTCTACTCACATTCATTGTACATTTTCTTTGTTGAACTTAATACTGTTCTGTCTGAATAAAAATATAATTAAATCTGATTATATTAATTTATACATTTAAAATAACTGTTTAGGAATATGAAATTATAATGGCTAGTAATAGACTAGAACAGATAACAAGTTAGGTGCAGAAGCTGTAATGTCACGTCTAACATGTCATCAACTGCTTGTTCCGGACACTATATAACGCTTTTTCTAATTTAATATGCCTTCAGCACTGGCTATGGGTTGTTGATTCTGTGTGTCTGTGATTATTAACATACTATTCATCACTTTTTTGTGTGATTTGTCCCATTCTATCGTGAATATAATATTTATCAAAAATATAAAAGCACATTTTAGTGTTATACAAGATTGCATATATTTGAAAAGTGTACATATATTGTAGTACCAATGAATGTGCCCAATTGTACCATATTAGGTTTAGGTGTAATGTGGTGGCTAGCAAGAGCTTTTAGTCAATTTGGAACATGTTTAAATCATATTTCTTTAAAAAGTATGTATAATTTTGATTACAATCTAGTGTTAATTCAAGTCTTAGTAATCATGATGTAATTCCATAATTTATAATTCCATTATACCACTAAAATACCAACAAATAATAATTCAGAATTTAAGAACCTAGATTACTTTTTCAGTTAATTATACTGATCAACAGGTACAACTATTTCACACATAAATACAAAATTTACATTGGTGCAGTTGTATGAATGTATTGAACAAAGTGGATAATTAGCCAATCACCAATCACATGATACAACTTCAGTCAAGGTGTGATGAAGGTTAAGTCATACCAACACCTTACAACATATAATACTAACACTATACTAAGCGCCACGAATCAAGTCCGTTGAGTATACCCAATAGGAGAGCAAGTATAGAGCGCAGTTGTCAATTCGGACAACTTCCTACATTATGCTAACCTCGGAGCGAGGCTGGCAATGTCTTGCAATAAATAAGTTTAGTTACGAAAGTTCTGTAAATAAGTAATTTTATTATGTTTGCATAGTTTTTTATGACTTACACAATAGTTTTTGTTTTAATAATTTAAACATGTTTAGTCTAACTGATACATTAACATTATGTCAAACTGGCATATTTATTTTTTAAACATTTTTTGCTTTAGTGGTAATAATTATTTTCCCTGTAATAATAATAACCCAGTACAAAAATAATTATTAGTTTTTAATTGAAGTTTTTTGAAGTTTAAAGAGAAATATTTTCATTACATTTATTTATTTAGTCGGATGAAATATTGTTTTATTGAGAAATGTCTCATGATTTATTTACAAGGAAGAACATATTTTTTTAAAACAACTCATTAAATTATACTCTTTGCAACTGTGTGCAAAATTAAATGCAATTTATGATTTTTCCGTGGTTCTTAAATGAACATACTGCAGAATAATTGTGGTGCCATAAAAGTTGGCAAAACCGCACGGTCACTATTGGTTTCTTCAAGGTCAATTTGTCTACTGGTTCCTCCTTTAACAGACTTGATTTGTAGCGGCTTGAATAAATCACTTTTTGATAAGGGTACTCTTCAGCACCACTTTTTTGTTAGGACATGATATCAGATTATAAAATTAATATGATTTTAGATGTGATCACACATTCACATTTCACTAATCTATAGTAAGCAAAATGCAACAACAAATATCATAATAGAAACATATTTAGAAATACCTCATCAATATTTCTCTGCAAATCCTTAATCTCTGGGTTAATGTCATAATGTTTCCCTCGAAACCACTGGAGAGAGGCTCTAGATTTTTCTGTCTGATTAATCTTAAGGTAATATGTCGGTGATTCTGGCATAAACATCATCATGATACCAAATATGACAACGACAACAGCACATGCCACAGACAGCCAAAATACTGATACCTAAAACCAACAATTTTCAGTAAATTTATACATAAGCATGACTCAGTTCATAGAGGTGAATACTTATTTATCTCCATTTTTTACTAGTGAACTATCTACCAAAGATTACCCAGATTCAAGCCTGGTTGGTAGCATTCCATTTTTATGTCCATTGCGTTATTATCTGGTCTTCTCCAGACTAACAGGCATAAAGTAAAGAAGTAGAGAAAAAAATGACATTTAACTTGGAAAAATCTCATATTCGACCCAAAAGAATCAAATTTTCTGTAAAGATTTTTCCAACATTTGTTTAGAGAATTTAGCATTTAGATACCCAAGGTCGACTACGTTCACTAATCTACAAAAATGCAGGCAACTACTGCAGTTTCAGGCCTATTTGCCCGTCTGTAGATCACAAAATACAAATTCATTTACAGTTTTAAACATCAAAAAGTAATATTTAAAATAGAGTAAAAGAAAACAAACATTAAAATTCAAGAATATGTGTCATGTATAAACGCAGAGTTGAGGATTTAAATCTGTGATAAATTATATATATTATAGTGTTATACAAATGGAAAGAGCAATAAATATGATAAAATATTACATTCAAGAGCTCAAAATAAATCTTTGTTTATCGGTTTGCAATTCTTCTAAAAACTTTAATATCTCAAGAATAAATTGAGATATGGCTGAATCGTATGCCATATACAAGGAACATCCAGAAAGTAAGTTTCGTTTGGTAATAACAAAACTGGTACAGATACTGAAAAACTATTTATTGCAAAAATCTACAAACCAACTATTTTTCTACATAGCTCCCACCATTTTGTAGACACTTGTCATAGTTCAATAGAAGTTTTTGTATGCCTTCTTCATAAAACGTTGCTGCCTGTGTTGTCAACTATGTAGTAACATGTTCTTTAAGCTGATCATTGTTTTTAAGTTTTTACCACCAAGAATTTCAGGTGAAAAAAAAGTCGCTAGGGGTAAGGTCAGGGCTGTAGAGAGGGTTGTCAAACTGGTCCCAGCCAAAGTCCTGTAAAAGTTGTAGTGTCACGTTCGCAATGTGAGGTCACACATTGTCATGAATTAAAACAATACTGTTTGTGAGTATAGCTTCCGTATTCCGTGATGCAGTTTCCTAAACATTTCGCAGTAAACATTAGCAATGATTGTTACACCTCACAGTAAAATATCCACCAGTAGAATGACATGTCTGTCCCAAAACACTGTGCACATGATTTTTCGACTTGTCAAGATTTTTTTGGCTTTATTCTTTATTGGTGACAAAGTGTGACTCTATTTCATCGATTGTCGTTTTGTTTCAGGGGTTGCATAAGCAACCAAAGTCTCATCACTGGTCACTATTTGGCTCAGAATGTCATCACCGTCTTTGTCATAATATGTCAAAAAGTCATGTGCACTGCCCTGACACTATTTTATATGTTGCTCTGTAAGAGTTTTTGGCATCCAACGAGCACAAAGTTTTAGAAAACGTTTTACAGAAATAATTTCATGAAGAAGTGATATTGAAACTTATGGAAATTCCATAAAAAGAGCATACATTGTAAATTTACGGTTTTCCTTAATCTTTTCTTGTACACGAACCAATTCATCACTAACCAAAGATGGACGCCTACTTAGTTTGTCATCGTGCACTTGATCACATCCTTTATTAAACTGTCAGACCCATCTCCTTACCACTGAGTCACTCATCACATTTTCTGAGTAAACCTGGCTGTCGATAAATGTCAACTGGTTTAGTGTTCTTCGCATTCAGAAAATGAATTACAGATCTAATCTCATAAGCGGCGGGATTTTCAATCAACTTTGCCATTCTAAACAAGCACTACAAAGCGTAAACAACAAACAGTGATGTCAAAATGGTGCCACCTCCTTCTCCTTGACTCAGACCATCTACCATGCATGTGACGAACTGTGGTCACAGTGCTGTCGCAGCAAAAAATGCAAATGAAACTTAATTTCTGGATGTAACTCGTACTAGTTTGTATATTAAGAATAAAAGTTATAATTTTCCAAATAACCATTTCAAAATGGTGGTCATTTTACAAACAAAATAGTTTGTTAAGCATGTTTTGTTTGTAAAATGACCACCATTTTGAAATGGTTATTTGGAAAATAGTTTGTATGTCTAATATCACAAAAACAGTTCAGTAATAAGGTTTTCAGTTAGGATTTTGTGATAATTCATGTATACAATACCTTATTCAATATAAAATTATAATTTTGTCTTTTTCCAAAAGAAAAATGAATGAACACAATAAATCACATATAATACCACATTACTACATCTTTTCTTTTTTTTTTTTTTTTTAATCCTAGGTCATATTTGAAATTATTGGCTTTAATTGATCAAACCATATAAATTTAAATCTGAATTTTTTTCCTTTTTACCTCTTCTCTTAATTTTTATTCAGATGCCTTACAAGTAGATTAAATTTTAAAAATATGACTGAAATTTACTAAACATTTTTCTACTTACAAACGTGCCAACAACATACACAAAGACAATTCCAGTAGATATCTGTAGCTGGAAGTATGTTCCCAGAACACCTCGTATCTCTACTTCACTCATCTCACTTGTATATAAAGGAACTACAACACACCAACCACCTGCAGCCATACCCAAGATAAAACGACCAATGCAAAACATTACTACCTAAACATACAAATACACAAATGTAAAAATAGCAATCAAACTGACATAAGAAGTATAATTATCACTGAATATTAGAATTTTTAACTTATCTTTCATCCTTATAAAAAGAACAAAAATTCGACAATGGTTTTTATTTCCAAACATATAACAGTCATGTATAACAAATTTTTTATATCATTCATGTGTTGCTTGTGGCATATGTGTCTGCTGAATTACGTCAAATCGGTTCAAAACTGTGTCCAATTCAGAAAAACTCATAGTTTTATACAAGGTAATTCACAGCAAAACTTTTAGGATATGTTCTACTGGTAAATATTTCAAATAAGTTCATATAAACAAAGGTCTTAAAATGTTTAGTTTCCTGTCTATCCACCATTTTATGTTTTGGGGAAAAATTATGTAACATTGGATATAGAGAAGATATTAAGGTGAGATTTGGTACACACATATTTTTATGCAACATTATACAAGTGTACTGAAACAAAGACTTTATTTTGTATATTAAATTATTTAACTTTAAATATCTCGAAAGCCGTAAACTTTACACAAAATTTAGAAGACACAAAATATTTTCCCCTTTTAACGGCAAAAAGCAGTTTTTCAATTTTTTTTTCATTATATCTATGTTTTTTTAAAGGATAACTGAGTTATCAACACCGAACTAAAACTTTAATTTCTTGGTAATGGTAGAATTATTTTCGCTAGTAAAATTATCAAAATTCAAAGTTTTGTTTTTAGGCTAATCTTGGGTATTTTAGACAATTACCAAGATGTAAATGTAGTTTTTTTTTGGATAACTCATAACTGTTATCTTTTGACAGTAAGTATAATTTTGTTTGCCGTTAAAAGAAGAAAATATGTTGTTTCTTGTAAAGCTAAAAATTGTTGAGATATTAAATGTTAAATATTTTAAACAGCTGTCATTTTGAAAATATGGAAAATAAAATCTTTGTTTTTGGTACACTTGTAACACGTAACACAAAAAAAGTATGAAGCAAATCTGAACTTAATATCATATTTATTTCCAAAGATATAATTTTTGTGTAAAAACAAAATAGTGACTTGAAGGGAAACTAAGCATTTTTGGACCTATGTTTATTGGAACTTTCTTCTTTATTTTTACCAGTTCTGAAAATTTCTTCATATCTTCAAGAATCATCCTACATATAAGGTTTAAATATAAACTCAGTAAAATGACGGACCAGATGATGTTTGGTACTATTGAATCTTAAGACAAACTGTGATTATTAAACCAAGTGTTTTTATGCAGCAAAATTATCATACTACCTGCACTTTTGCATTTATCTACTGTTAAAATACATTTTTCCTTATTAAAGTAATAAAATTCTAGTAATGTGAACATTTTTCTGTTCATGATAAAACATTGTGTTCATACAGGAAATTTCGAGACTAATACAATACATAAAAAATGTATTGTAATGTATGTAATGTATTTCTCAGGATTAAATTACATAAGTCAATAATTTTTAAAAAGTTTTTAAAAGTATTTTCATAATAAATATCTAACAAGCTCATCAATACGGTTGAAGTGATTACCTGTTGCTCAAAAACTGATAGTGCAATGTGGACCTTGACTTTGTAATCATTCTTGACAATTATTTAAAGCATTTTCCTGTTAATAAATAATTATTGTTTTTTATGTTTAAATTGTTATATATTTCAGTAAGAAAATATCTAGAGGTGATACAATATTTTATTATTTCAATATACTAGTAAAGAATTTTGTTACACAAGTAGGTTTGTTTTCCATCATTTATTGACAATAAATTTTCTATAAGTGTTATTCAAATTCCAGTACTAAAAATAAGTAGTTTATTTCCAAACTGCCAAGACTTAAAACAATACAACATTGTTCCGAATTTCATTGATCATTTCAAAAGTAGTTGTCTTTAGATTGTTTAAATAAATTTTTTTTATACTATTAAACCAGGGTTTCTCAACCTTTATAAAATAAATTCCATTTTTTATGTCTGTAATTTGACATCCTATCCTCTTTTTAGGTAATAAACTAATATTTAGCATGAAATGCTGTTCTTTTCACTTTAATTAATTTCAGATACTTCTGACTTCCGCCTTTAAACATTCAACATTCTTATGTAAGGAACTGGGTTAGTCAAAAGTATCCATAAATTATTCATATACTTATGAATGTAAAACTATTCCAATAAAAACAACCCCTAAGCAGTAGTAATTAAACATTTAAAGTTATTAATACTTATTTTTAAAGTTTTTTGTTTGAATTGGTGTTTTTTGACCTTGTCTCTTATTACCCCTATCTCTCATGACCCTGGCCTCCCCTAATTAGATTTTTCATACACCTACTTATGTTTTATGTTTTAACACAATTAATATGTTTATTAAATCCAACGCTTAGTGACAACATCACCATGCTTAGTTAGTTTGATTATTATACTGAGGATGGCGACATTATCATTGAAACATGTTTGATTATTAAACATATTATTTGTGAGGTAATGTGTTCAAGTTTAATTTTAATTTTAAAACATCTCACAAGTCAAGCTCAATATTTATTTATCTATTTATATGTTTAATAGAAGTATTGAAATATTATAATACCAATCAAATATTATATTGCCAATCAAATTAAAAATTAAAATTAAACTAGAATTTATTCTTTTTTTCCTGGAATTTACGACTCACTACACATCGCCTGTAACCCACCAGTTGAGAAGCCCTGCATTAAACCATATACCATCTTTTATATCTCATGTACATACCGATTCAGCCCAAATGAGAAGACCCCATCCGACTAAGCTCGGTATGCACAACAATAGAATAGTGGTTTTCCTTCCGCAGAAATCTACAAGCCAACCAACAATAGGTGATGCGATAATAGCACCAATTGCCATAATGGAACTGATCCAAGAAAATGAATTTTCATTAATTAAAAAACCATATTCCTGTCTTGTTTCTAGCCGCGGTTCTGCTGGAGATGTCCAGCCAAGAATGGTTCCAGCACCAAAGCCTCCAAGTGTTGCTAAAACACAAGATATACTAATTAATGTATTTCTCTTTATCATGATACCTAATAGTTAGAGGCGTTTATGAAAGTTGAAGATTAAAGTTAATTATTTCCCACATGTCACCATACATATGTTATGAAATAGGATTACTGTAATAGGTTCATTAAATCATTAAAGATTAGTGTTTAAATTTATTATATATGTATGTATATAATGCAATCAGAAAATACTCACTATTACAAACACTTACAATATTTTCGATACATATTATTTTACATACGAAACATTATTTACCTGAGAGCAATGACAAAGTTGAGATAAATCAAATTAAGTCAGTCCTACTATATGGACTTTATTTCAATAAAGAGAACAAATTACCATAACTAGAGCTTGTTCACCAATATCAAAACCCACTGGAGATATATGGTGACCCTTTCAGATTCCTTCCAGATAGAAGCCAGTTAGAATTAATGGCAACATCTGACAGTCTCTCTTCTCACGGGCAGCCTCTGGTCCTAGCTGGGTCCACTCGCAAATTTTGAGTGACCTCATTTTTTCCGGTCTTTGTTTATATCCTCTAGCGTTCCACATTACATTTAGTGGCTGCAAGCTCAGCGGTTTCCTAAATTTTTATATTATTTCCCAACTATTATTGATGCTCTGCTGCCTACATTATGACTTAGAATAATTCTAACTTAAATCTAACTTCTTATCCCTAACACTTTACACTAGGTATCTCAAATGTCCCCCCCCCCATTCACCTCTAAATTTGTAAACAAAAAATGCGCTTTTGGAAAATTTTAACAAAAAGGAAGATAAATTTTGAATTAGAACAATTTTGCCCTACCCTAAAAATTGTGTTTTTGAAGTAAACTATAAATGTTAGATGGTAACACCTATTGAACAATACATCATCTTAAAGTGAAGAATGAGTGGAGCTAAATTAGAAAACAATCATTAACTGTAAGGTTTTACACATTTTTACTACCACACATAGAACATAGACTTTGATAGCCCAGTCAAATTAGATAATGAAATGTCTAGAATTTGGAATAACTTGGTGAAGTAGGTTTCTCTTCTTAGAATGGTAGTTTCTGATGTTGATATTAAAGTATGAACATCTCCAGTACTACTCCTTGTGTTAACCTCCCCCCCCCCCTCTTTTAGGAACAAATATTAAAATTTTATGAAATAACTGGTTTCTTTTTAAACTTTATTAAAAATATCTAAACATGAAAAATATTCTCTAGTAAATTTCCTATAAAAGTAGCTCTTTAGGATCAAATTATTTATATTTTTTACCATTATTTAATAAATAAAATTGACCATTTAAAAAAAATAGAAATTTTTCTAAACATCTCGTTTCTCTTGTGTTTTATCAACGAATATCATGACATAAAAACAAATGGTTTAATATGAATTTCTCTAAAGGAAAGTTCATTATGTGACGAAATTCTACACATGATATCTTGCATGCACACGATAGATTACAAATGGTAATATGAATGCAGAGTACCTGGATTGAAATGTTCAATCGAATGCAAAAATGGTAACAAGAAAGTTAGTGGGGAATCTGAAACACAATTATTTTGAACAATAGCAGAATATTTGTAATATTCAACAACTGTGATTAAATACTGCAAATAATTTTATATTGATGAAAATTATAAGGATGATGAAAATGAATATTCTGTTGGTGATGATGATGAACCTGAAAATCATTAAAAAAAATTAAGTGGAAAGCTTGACGTTTATTGTATTAAGCAATGATAATTTTTAGAAGAATATATTAAAATATAATATCTATAAATATTTAATGTTTTATATTTTAACATCCACTATCAACAATTTCTTCAGCCATTTGTTTGTGTGTGTACATATATTTGTATGTGTATGAGTATGATTCTACACTCATATATATATATATGTTCATACACACAAATGAAAACACATTTTTTTCAAAGAAACAGTACATATATGTATAAATATTTATATTTATTCATATTTTTAGCCTAAAAATAATACTTATAAAAATTCAAAAGAACTATATTTTTAAAAGAAATGTTTAACAGAAATTAAACATTTCTTTTAGGATTGTTTTTCTTTTAAAGCACTGTTTGTAAATGATATTTTGAATTTGTTAACTGTTCAATTAAAAAATCGTTTACAGGCATACAAAAAACTCCTGTTAAATAATAATAATAGTCTATTGGTAGATATAAGCCAAGATTGTTAAGGTTATGAGTTCCTTTAGGCTACATGATTTATTACAGTAGTAAGGAATAGATATTTAAAATTTTATTTTTGTATTGTAATTTCTCATTAAACTACAAAAATTTTACACTTTAAATTTTATTAATTCTCTGATTTCATTCAAACAATTGTTGGGTTTTTGTAGGCTAGGCCTTAGGCATATCAGCTAATAGCCCTGGTTCAAACAATTCTGTCAACAATAATAAAGTCCAGCAGACCAGACAGATCTATTAAATAAATAAATAAATAAAATAAATAATTAAAATTTGTAATATTAAGGCATCCAATAAAAAATTAATTCCCACGACAATAATACTCAAAAGTAAACTGAAATAAAGCATATTACTGATTCTGAAAATAACTCGTTTGTAGGCCAAATACTACGATGTAAAGAGTATGATAATGTTCTGATTTACATGTTTCGGTGTGGAAATAACTGTCAGTTGAATAGGATGGGATTATTGGAACATTTCATTTGGAATGTCCTGCTTATAAAAACCAACTAAATAAAATTATAAAAAAATTATCAAAACAAAAAAATTGGTCTTCTAGAATTGGCTAATTTTAATGAGGGAGTGATATATCCCAAAATTGTTATTATTTGTTTAACAAGATTTTAAAAGTTATATGAACATATTGTTTACACAATACATATTTGTAATTGTAAAAAAAAAAAATTGTAAAAAGATTACAATTTTGAACATTTATTTTAATATCCTTAAACTATAAGTGTTACAATTAGTGTGTCCATACAAAAAGTGATATTGTTTTATCTACTAGATATAACAAGAGTTTATTAATTTATTTTAAATATATATATATATATATATATATATATATATATATTGATTATAATAAGTGGTGATCAGTTTTCTGTTTTAATTTTTAATTTAGAATGTAAATTAAAAAGTTCATGTAAAAGTTCTCAGTTCTCCCACTAAGAATATAGTGTGCACTCTAAAGTTTGTTTGTTGTTTTTTGTTTTTTTTTTTTTGTTTTTTTTTTCATTTATCTGTTGACAGTTACAACTGTATCGCTATAACCAAACTTTATAGAATACAATTACAATACAGTACAATAATAGATCAATTTTTTAAAAATATACTAAATGCAATAAAAATAATTACAATACAAAGTATAGGTGATTACCCAATAGGTTAAACAACAGAATGAGTATCCTAAAATATATACAATGAATATCCTCAATAACACTATAAATAGACAAACAAGCGGCAACATAGAACACAACTTACTGCAGGTCTAATCCTCCACTCTATTCGTGAATTCACTTACTGAGTAATAGCCACTTCTCAACAAGAACACTTCTCTGCACGATTGACCATTACATATACATGTAATTGATTATAGGTTTGAAATTACATGTATCGCTTTATAACTGTATAAACGTATTAAATATAACGGTGTAAATAAGGCATGTCGAGGAGCTTCACAATGAATGTAACAATCATGATGCAAGGAGTAAGGCGACCAAATATCATTTAACTTTTATTATTGATCCCTGTAAGTGGTGACGCTATTTACAGTAGCTGTGGTATTATTTATATCACCTTTAATCTATGAATATAGTTCTGTGTTAGACAGTGGCCACACTGGATTTACAAGAACAGTTTATTGAGTGTATTAAAACATCCAAGGAGTGAGATTTATCATTCACAGAACCATTAGTAGTAAATAGTAAATGAAATGAGTGATTTGCTTATGCCTATATTGGATAATTAAAGTACACTGAAGACAGACCCGTGTCAATAGATACTAGCTCCAAGTAACAGCAGCAATCCTAAATATGATTGACTGTCACTGTTTGCAGTATTTACAAGTTATGGTTAATAGATATGTCACAAGGATGGCAGGTTGTTTATAGAACAACAGTCCTGTTACGTTCCGTATGTAGTGAACAATGTACGCAGTTTTAAAAATGTGTAAGACTGTTTTGTGTTAATCAGAAGCAAATTAGTTATCATTAAACTTGTCAAGTATGAATAAAATTAATATTTTTTTTTACATTACAATATCATAAAAAGTTACAAAATATGCATTAAGTATTCATTTATTAACATCCAAAAACTTACTTGCTTGCGTAAAAGCTATTCAGGTAACCTAATCTGTGATTTTCGTGAAATTAATAGAAGTTACCAAATTATTTGCAATACAAATTAAAATTAAATTTGCTGCAATGGTTACTGTATATACACACTAGTTTATGAAATAATTAAAATTATATTGATAAATTATGTAAAAAAAGTTACAACTTTAATTGTTTTTTTATGGCTATGACTTTATAGACACGTGTGGTTTAAGTAGCTGACATGTTAAAACAAGATAAGCCATGGTTTACTCAAGTGGCAGGGAAGTCAACAAAAATTGATTGTGATAAATAATAAGCACAATAAAAATACAAAATTGTTTTTTAGTTTATACTTCCTAGTTTTATAGATGTGTCGCAAACTATACAACACCTTTCATTACATGATGATATCTGTCATCTGTTTATTCACCACATTGCAGCCTAAACTCGTATTTGAATTTTAGCGATTTTTGTTGTATGGCTCCAAATATCTTGAATGTTTATAATGTTATTGTTTTTTTTACTTTGTATGTGGAAAGACAATCAAATTTAAATGGGTTTTCATGTTCATGTTTCGTGTTTTCTTGTTGTCGATTTTCGGTGTATTGTTCCAAACATTTTGAACGTGTCATTAATTTTTATAACGGTAATTTTTATTTTTCACTTTGAATGTCAAAAGACAATCAAATTTTAATAGCATTTTTATGTTTCACAACAGTTTAAAAATTTGTTCCTTTTATAACAGTGTTTCTCAAATATTTGGAGATGAGTGTGTTTACTGCAATACCTGCTGAAGATTGAAATCTGATTTTGGTAATCCATTGGTAAGGTTCCACACTATAAAGAGACCTGTATATATTACCAACGAAATCTTCAAATATTTTGACCTCAGTTGTACTAAGAAAATATCATTACATTTTATGAGACTTTGGTTTTAATTTAAATACACAACGGTTGAGACAGTTGTCTCTATCAGAATAACTATACTTTATATTCTGCATAAATTATATTATTCTGTATTATTTAAATTCTGTATATGTATATTGTGTAAATTATTTATATTCTGTATAGTTCAGTATTTATATTAAGTATTGTATGTTCTTACTGACACTATTAAATTTTGATGTAATTTATTTTTGGTTTATAATTGTATTTTAAACACACTACTACGTAGCTGTTTGGACCAATTTAACACACATAATACCTGTGCAGACAATTGAATGTACTACTTAGCTGTGTCATGGTTGAAAAAAGAATATGGAAAAAATAATTTTAAATCACTTTAAGCTGTAACCATCACACAACCATATATGCTCTAGTTTCTAGCTATACTTAAAACATAACAAAAGGGATCGGTTTTGAAATGGTTCAGCTCCAACATAAAAACGTTAACAACTATACTTGTTTTTTATTTATCTTTATTACCTTATCTTATAAGTAGTGCAAAACCAATACAGATTTATATTTGCTTGATACAAAGTTGAAATTATATAACTTAAGATTTTTGAATTTTGAAAAAAATTTCCGAACAGAATATTTGAGTTAGTGATCGAAACTGAAATTTAAAAGATTCCCTAGCTAATCATGAATTATAAATTATTTATACTGGTCCATTATTCTTGTACCAATAAAATATATATATATATTATATATATATATATATATATATATATATATATATATATATATATAGACCATATAGATCATGACAACATACTTAACATATTATTTCAAATTCTGAAAAGAAAAAAAGGAAAAAGGGAAAAAAAATAGTAACTTTTGTTTTTGTGTATTTTCTATTAAATTTATATATTTTAAAAAATTATGTGATGACCAACTCCAAGTATGATGTATTACCTAATTATTTATATTTTAAATTTTACACAAGGTACTGCCTAATCATGAAAATGTGTTGGTTTTTTTCAACAATAGAACTGCTGTTCATTAATTAAACAAAATTAAGTTTTTTCACTTAAGTTCCCGAAGGTAATTTTTGACGGCACAGTGTATTTAGATTGAAGTTTCAAGAAAGCTTTATGTTGTCATCCTGGGATGTTGTTAGTTGTTTTATGATATCAGATTAAATACATAAAGAAAATATAGTTTGTCATATTAACTTGTTGGAACAAGTTACAACTACATGTCACATTTTATTCTGTTTGAAAGTAAAACTGACAGAATTTTATTATTAATTACATTTTTGTGTCTCAAATGACAGGATTTTTAATAAACTGTTAATTTCATTAACAAATTTAGAACACGGTATACACAACACTATTTCCCATGTAATAGCTTATAAACACCCCCACATGTTAAATAAATTTATCTGATCACTGCACATCATTAATTCAACCATCATTCAGCTAGAAAGACTAATTTAGCTTCTTTGTCTGGTATAATTAATTTAAACTTTAGTTTGGTTGACCAAAAGTAACCAACTATTCTATTTCAATTTCTGTTTTACTTAAACATGATTTTGTTACATAAATTTATTTAAAGATTTTGTTATATATAAAAATATTTTAATATTTTATTATATAAATTTAATTAAAGATTTTATTAGATATATTTTTAAAACCACTAATTTGTGGTGCAACATGTTCAGTTGGACATTGACCACTGCACATGGTTGGTAAAATGTATTATAAAAATTATAAAAGCTATAATTTTGCTTTAAATATGTTATATGCTATAGATTGATATTTCTGAAAAGATTCTTGAAGTTGTGAGTTATTCTAATTTTAATTGATTTTGAATTTGTAATTCAACTTTTAGTTGTTTTTTTTTTTCAGAATCTTAACCAAAAAAATGTAGGTAGAAAACAAAAAAACAATATTTCATAAAGTATTTATAAAATATTGTTAAATTTTACAATTAGGATTTAAAATACCTAGTTTTGTTAGATCTTAATTGTAGAACATACTGTCCATTTTCGGATCAGCTTTGGAATGTCTGTGTGTTCAAAATCAAGTTGATGCTACATTTTAGAACAATTTAGACTCTCCCAAACAAAATGGACTATCATGCTATCTATTGAGAGAAAGATGAGACCTTCTTGGTTACCATGATAAAGTAACAGTTTTTTTTTTTTTTTTTGTTACTTGATGTGGTTTTGATTTTTTATATTTAAAAAAACTGACACAGCTGTTTGGACCAATTTAACACACATTTTACCTTTGTGAAAAATTAAACGCACTACTTACCTGTTTTGGACCAATTTAATATACATATTACCTGTGCAGACAATTAAACGCAAATACTTAGCTGTTTGGACCAATTTAATACATGTATTAACTGTGCAGACAATTAAAAACATACTACTTTGCTGTTTGGATCAATTATATGTAAATATATATATATATTCCAGGGACATCCTCATAATTGAGAGTTTCAGTTTTTGTTCTACTACTCGTGGCCAAAACATTCAAATTTAATATACTAAGAGGTTCTAAAAAAAATCAAATAGGTCCACACAGCAAGGTAAAGTACAAAAATCCACACTATAAAATGTATGCACACAAATGTGTATGTGTGCATGTATAACAGTATTATAACTAATACAATACTTTGGCAGGAAGACTATAACGTGAACAATATTACATGCTGCAGTTGCCACACTGTATATTGATATTTATTCTAATATAAGAAATATAATGGGGATGACATATTAAAATTAACCAATAAGTTGTGCCATATTTATAACACTGAAATTCTGCTAAAAGTCATGCATAGACTAATAGATAAAGCTTTTAATTTACGAACCGATTAGTGCAGCAAGGTACTGAGGAAACCTAGATGCTTTATTTCCCTCCTGTGACACTAATGTCACAGAACTCACTCCAATTTGGTCCTTCATGTCTTTCTCAAGCAATGGACGGATTTCGTCTTCTTCCTGTTAATATCAAATTAAAGTTAATTAAGAATAAAGAAAGTAATTATAAACACAAGTAATAAATAAAGTACTCTACTAAATAAAGTTGAAATTACAGTTTATCAAGGGTTAGTAGGTTTAAGCCTTATCTATTAAACTACTTCAATGTATAGGCTTACAGAAATTTAACAAATATCTACAAGGCCTACTAGTTTTAAGAGAAAAATTCCAGATTAAAATATAAAAAGTTCTTGATTAGAATTCTTCATCAACCACGTGATAAATTTTTGACATGTAGAGAAATGAAAGACCTCCATCAAAGACTCATGACTAATACTCCCATTTCTTGAATATGCTAGGTAGAAAATTGGGTTAGATTCCGTTATCTGTCCACCACTATTTTTTTCAATCCCCTTACATGTCCGCTGCTAAATAATTGTTTATTTAAAGTAAGATATATTATCTCTAGTTGTTTATAGCTCTAAACCTATGTACATCCTTATCGTATCACTTACTGTTAAGTTGAAAGCTGGGTTAGATTCCATTATATGTTCTCCAATAGTAAATTGTTTGTTTTATGTAGTATATCTTATCTCTAGTTATGTAGCCAAGTCTTTATATTAACTGCTGTAATTATTTAATAGGTAAAACTATTTTACTCAATCAGAAAAACTTTGTTCATCCACAAAGATGACTACCGAATAACATTAAGAGCTTTAACTAATAAACTACACCAATTAACTATATAAATAATCAATATTTTCATGTAGGATAATATAGGTAAAATTAAGGCTATATACAATGTTCCATCTATAAAAACTTACAATACACATTAAAGAAAAGGTGCCTTTGTAAAATACACATCAACACAAATCAATCATAGTAACTTAAAAAAATACCATAATACTTCGTGGAGCAACACAACATTAATTACTCAAAATAGAAGCTATGACAACCGGCATACGACAAAATATAAACAAATTTCAATTTCACATATATTTTTAGATATTCAGAATTGTTTCCACAATTTTCTTTTCCTGTAATATTACCTTTAGACATCATAGATTTAATTTAAAAAATCGAACATGTTCATTAATCAATGTTTCGCTCAACTGATTGGTAATAGTATATTGTACCTTTCCTTGCGATTTAGTTAAGAAATTTCTGAAAATCGTTTACTACATACCTTATTGTGAAACAATGAGATCATGACAGAAGACACTTTTCAAGTACCAAAATACATTAGTTAAATAGAAAATAAGAAATATAAAAGTACAAAATTCAGGTCTGGTTTTCATACATACATCTCCAGGACATATAAATGTTAATACACATGACTACGTTCCTCAAGTTAATGACTCTCTGAGCGCTTGATGTTTATGTTTTACGCATACATCCACCAAAATATTAAGGTATGAAACATTATCACAATAGTCTATATTTTACATGGTAAGGACTAATTGTTTTATTAGGTCTGGCTAGGTGACTAGGCATATATATATATATATATATATAATTTATTCCTTCAATGCGGAATTCACTTTTTAAACTGAAAAATCATAATTTGAAAACTATGAAATCCACTTATTTATAGGTTAGACATAATGGCAATTTTTCAGATTCGCTTCACAATATCTTCCTTGCAGCTGCGAAAATATATCCTCCTAAATATTAAGGTAAGCACAATTATTGACCTCACCAAACCTACAACAGGTTTGGATATATATATATATATATATATATATATATATATATATACACCTGGTCAAACTTGTTGTTTTATATATAAGTATATAGTCACCAGTCGAAATCTGTCATTTGTGATAGTATTGATGTAATGTGCATGAATCAAATCATACGCTATTCCCATTTCACATTACGAGACATGAATGTGAAGATTTGCCATTATGTCTAACCTATATAAATAATAAGATGGTGATAAGCTGTACCTCATCCTCGGATTTTTCTAGGATTATAAAATGTAAAGTATTTACCTTGTAATCAAAGGATCAGATGATATTATTTGTCGGATGAAACATTTTAAGTCCCAAAATGCATTTCTTCACTGTTAAATAACACATAGAAAACAAGGCAATACATGTGTTGTTAGGTGGTCTACGGGATGTTGTATGTTAAAAAAAAATAATAATTTCCAGTTTTCTAGCTTAAACTCCATTAAGTGAATTACAAGTTAAAATAGGTTTGTATGTGAATTGTTTTTAGCTTACAAGGTAATATATAGGCTATATTTAGCCACCTTACTTGACCTACAAGTAAATAACCTATATACGATATAACAACACTAATCCCAATTGAAAATTTTCACGTGATGTTCATATTGTTTTTACCTTACAAGGTCAAGTAAGGTAGCGATATAGCCACCTTACTCGACCTAAGCATAAATAAACCTATACAAACCCTAAGCATTACATCTGTAGCACTAAATTTTTCTTTTTACAATATTGTGACAAACATAAACTTAGAAAAATTATTGGAATTACCAACATTGAACAAACGTAATTAACACATATCACACTCCATCTTGATTGTTCCATGGTTTGAGCAACACTAATATCAACTGAAATTTTGCATGTGGTGTTCACAGCGATCACGCATTCAAGTAATAGACACGCTCAATGTTACTTGACTTAGGTGATCAGTCGAAACATTGGGTTTGCCATGTATACTTAACCTACAAATACGTCATTAAAATATGTCATTTTGAAGTGAAAAACATTTTTGCTCAGTTAAAAATATTCTTATGAAGACAGGTAGGCCTATCTAGTACAAAAATAACAAAAAAATATTAAAATTGGGGCACTACAGTAAACAAGTATATATAGCCTATACAGTCACCTAATGGACCTAATAAAACAAATACTTTTGACAATGACAAATAATAACAACTCACACTTAGGACATGCCATGACTGACATATACAGTACATCAAGGGATGATAGATTCACTAAGTTGAATAACGTAGTCATAATTATTAACTTAGGTATTCGTACCAGAGCTGGATTTGCATTCGTAATAAACTAACCAAACCTGGATTTCGTACTTTTATATTTCTTATTTTCTACTAAACTAATGTATTTTGCTACTTCAAAAGTGTCTCGCAACACCTAATATGATCTCATTTTTTTCAAAATAAGATAGGTAGTAAACAATTTCAATAATTTTCTTAACTAAATTTCAGGGCAAGGTAGATTGCATAATTACCATACATTGCATACAATAGTCATGGCATTTTAAGGCTATAAATGGATGATAAAATGTATTGATTACTTACTGAAGAGCTTGCTCCATTACTTCTTCCAAGGGAAGAATCTGATCCAACCATTCCCGAAAATTGTGCCATGTTTAAAGAAATTATATAGGCTACTATTACACAAACACCAATTAATTTTGTTTATCTATATCTAGGCATAGCCTATTCTGACCTTGTTGGCAATATTTTCTGAATCCTTTATAATTATGCCTATATCAGAATAGAATAAAGTATGGTAACTCTCCTGTATATTTACCTAACAGACATATAATTCACATACAGTATTTTAATCCGTCCACTGAATTTACTCTTAGCTGAATATACAATCACGAATGAACATAGCCTAAATTAATTTTATAAACCTGAAGTTTTTCGAAATATTTGTTCCCACGAAAGACAATAATGCACATAAACCATAGTACAGTATATAATATACAAGGTTTTTCAGTTACTGTTGGGTTATATGAGTTATAAGTTATAATTGACTTATTCCCAAAAAATTTACGCTTCACACATCTATAAAATAAAAAACAATAATGACTTCCTAAGTAAATGGACAATCTAAGTAAAACCAAACTACCAATGAGGTACATTGTTTACGATATTTCTACTAAATTACCCAATATTCAAGTGCAATGTAAAAATTGTTGACAAACACACATCAGCTGTTCTTGGACTAGGTTGAAAGTAAGGAAGTAAGCGCCTAAGCAAACACAAGAATAAATCTGTTCTACTTGCAGAATACCAGTTTGGAGTGTTGCCAAAACGAATCAGAAGAATTACCCTTGGATAAACACAAAATTACCCGCAATTTTTATATTACTTTTTCAATGTAGTTGGATATTCTAAAGTAACCTTAATTTTCTCCAAAATCGTTGTAACTAATAAATTATGTTTCATTTTATTGTTTCCTTATACTGACATCAGAAGTGTAGTAAAAAAAATAAAAAATACATAGTGTGATCATAATTAACTATAAAAACTATATTAATGTGAATGTGTCACAATTAAAAGGCCTTTGGTGGCCTATATGTAATTCCTTCCTCACAAATCATTTTAAGGAAAAATAAAATTTGGATATATATGTTAGTCTTGTCAATATTTTCAGTTCAAATTAGTATTTTAAAATGTGAAATCCACAACTATTTTTTAGTTCTTATTTTAAAGCATGTTTATAAGCTAAATATTTACAATATGTACATTTTAAATGTTCAAATTCAAACTAAATCATTTCCACATGTTAGTTTTAAGCATTTTGTTTGTAGGTTCAAAATCAACACAATCATTATTATTTTGAATGCCTACTCTTGTGGCCATCAAAGCTACCACAGTTGATCTTTTCAATTTATTTCGGTGAACTGTTTTGTAATTCTTTAGCTCACTGAACACTCTCTCAACTGAGGCATTACTAAAAGGTAATACCAATAAATATCTGATGATTGTCTGCACGTTTGGAAATGCTGAAACTCCTGAGATGATCCTAATCTCAAATTATTTTAAAATTAATATTCTGATGCAGGGGATTGCAGGTTTCTATACTTCTAAAGAGAGTTGTTTGTGATATAGCAGAGAATAAGATTTCCATTCAAAATCCAATTTCTAAGGGTTCACAAAATCTTTAAGTACTGTTTTCTTTTCTATATTATATAGCCTGTATTATTTGGTCAATGTGACAAATTAAAAATTCCCTACATTCTGGCACATAAACTTCAATTCTTCTTGGTCCGAAGATTTTGTTAAATTTGGATGTGACCCATTTTGTCCTATAGGACCTTGAATAAATTTTTACCCATATCTCATTTCCAACTTAGAAACAATATAGCGATATTGTCCCCCAATACGCAAAAGCTTGCTTCTCCTATTTTCATGTAGTCTACCATTTTTTCAACTAGTCATAGTCATAATAAATCGAAACACCTTCTTAACCGTCGTTCATTAAAGTCCATGTCATTGCTTGAGCAGGAAAGATAGTCACATGAGGTGTATATCTCTAGTGAAACAAAAATCGTTATAAAACTAGCTCTCTTTAGGAGTATCAAATTCAGCGAAAGAACGCAATAAGGATTTCTTTATGGGTAATGACAATATTCCTAGATAATAATATATTATCTCAGATAACAATAATGAAATATAATCATTATCTACAGTACAACATACTATGTTTCATTTTGAAATATCATTCAATTCTGACAAGAAAGTAAACCAAGTTGAAAACATACTATAATATCTTTATAGTTTTACCTAAATTTCTCGTCTGGACTATTTGGATTTGGAGAATAGAATGCTCCAGACTTAAACATTATGCCATTTTTGAATTTAAAATATTAAAAAATATTCACACTCAAAAGAAGACGAATTGTCAGTTAGGAGTAATTCAGGTAAACAAATATTTGCAAACAGTTGATTAAAATTGAAATATGAGTGCTTGAACTCATTGACTTAGTAGAAAATTCTAATGAGCATTTCACAGGGCAACTTGGCAAAAATATTACAACCTTGTACTCTGTGAAATAAATCTTCAAAGAGAAAATTGGTCCTCCTTTCTGTAACATAGACCGATTGTAAACCATATCAACTGTTTCCAAAATACCATTATTTACTAGACGATCAATTTCACCATTAACACTTTTTTTTCGAATCAAAAGACACTGCATAGCTATATAAATTTAGGCTTGGCGTATGGCTATAACTTTAATTTGGTTTTCCCTTTGGTAAACATCCTAGTTGTTTAGAAAACACTTTAAGAAACATATGTACCAATTCTTGTAGAATATTCAACCAGATATTATTATATGTACAGTTTTTATGCATCATTATCTTAGCAATAAAACAAATTTAGATTACTTGAATTTTAAATGCTAAATCGTAATTCCGACCACAAAACCAATTCCGACCCAAAAGTGATTCCTTTGGATGTCACAACATAAAATGACATGTTTGAGTAGTTTGACTTCCAATGTCCGAAATTAAATTACATATAACCTCTACACATCCTTAGTAAAACAGTTAAACAACAAAGCTTTTTTTTAGCTTAGGCCTACATCGTAAATTGAGATTGATATGAAAAAATTATCTAAATGGGGTTGGCCCCCAATACTTCTCAAGACTAATTCCCTTAATTGACCAATGTAACCAGTAGAAACTACCTTTTATTTCATTTTAATTATTATAACATACAGTATAATTACCCGATCATAGCTCAAATGATAAAAGTAAAGGCTAAGCTAGATTTTTAGCTCATTGATTAACTTACTCTTGGTAGGCCTATTGGTTCAATAAATGAATAATACAATAAACGGGCTCTGCGTTCGTAAAATCCTGATCGTGAATATTGATCTCTTAAATACTTAACTAATAATCAACTAATTTAATGACAATACAAACTCATTTATTAACTTAAAGCCTAATTCACAAAAAAAAACTTTTACATGTAATCATGCAATATCAACAGTATCCATGTTGTCTTGGTAACAACTATTGCAAGTATCAATCTATAGCATCCCACTCGACAGTCAAAGCAAAATATTTCAAACAGTGGCTCCAGGATTATCACCCCTAATATAAAAATTTATTTTTCTCGACAGTGTAAATCGTCGTCAGGCGATGTATCATGACCTGATAACATCAACTGGTTCTATCATTATTTATTAAACTATATTTTTGTTGAAGACTAGAAAAACACGATTGGCATAGAAACAAATTTAAAATGTCAACGTCATGATTGAGACTCAAAAAAGTTGGGACAGTGTCCAAAATAATGATTGTTGCGACTAAGTCGAGACATCTGGTCACCTTATTAGAGGGTCCACTTTCAAAATAATTATGATATGCCAAATTTCAATACTGATCGAAAGCTCTGACCACAATTTATTACCGTACGAATAAAAATACATACGAATAAAAATATAATGGTTTCCGTTAAGTAGGCCTACGAAACCCTATAAACAACGAAAGTTCTAGTATCACTATTTTATTATGAGTATAATTAAATTATCTTCGAATTAAGAAGAATGTTTACGGTGCTTATCAAGGCTGTTTTGACTAGTGAAAGTTACACTTTATTAGGGTAAAAGTGGATAAATATAAATAATAATAAATATAGAGATACATTGATTGTGATTAAAATGTTTATCTTTAAAGCATTAATATTAAATTTCATAGTTTGAGTATGCATAATTAATGCATTTATAAGCAAAGAAATATATGCCATGGGCATTCTAAATTGATTTTCCATTGCATATAATTTATTGATAGAAAATATAGTAAAAATAATTAATTGCCTTGTTACTACTAAGCTGTTATTAAAAACCATAGATAAAATGCATTCGCCTAACTAACTTTTCAGATAAAACAAAAGATAAATATTTCAATATAATAAACAATTTTGTTCAGCTCATAACCAAGGTTTTAATAGTCTTCAATATGTTAAAAACTTCTTTCAAGAGATTCTAAAATAGATATTAAAAAGTTATCTTTATGGGAGGCTAGGCCTACATGTTAAATTTCTTTAATGACGAACGGTTCTGAACTAGATAAACTACTGGCCAGACGAATGTGACCTCATGCCAAACCGAAGAGTCTTTCGAGGCTCCTGAAGGTTGTCGATGAGCTTGGATGTTTGTATGTCGACTCACCCAAGCAGAAAATGTATACTATGTCAATCGGTTGAGGTTTGTAATGTGATAAAACCACTCATTCCTTCTTATCCCTTCTTTTAATTTATACTGTAAGTTGGGAACAAAAAGCCCATTGTGGATGGGATGCGATTGGATAACACACCCCCACCCTTTTCATACATAGGTTTACCTATAATATCAAAACTTTTTTTAAAATTATTACGTTAGTATAGAATGTGTTATATGTAGTATTACCGAGGGTAGCAAGTTTTATCGTTTTGTAAACTTGAGTAACAAAGAAATCTAGATGAGCGAGTAAATCGCTCCCCTTCAGCAGCTTTGTACAAGATTGTGTTTAAAAAATATTTTTAACGATTAAACCGGGAACCTCAAACCTGCGTAGTGGTTCACTATTCTGAACTGGAGAGAGATAACGTCTCTACCAACTGAGTTATGCTACTGCCCAAGATTAAGTAAAAACGAAAACTTAAAATTAACACCGGCTTCTCTTAATATAATTTGTTTGTTATTAAACAAAAATACATGAAAAACTAGTGTTTACTATCTAAAAACCTAAAAACATAGGCAAACTGAATTTCATCATAATGAAAATAGTTAAACTCATGGGGCAGTCATTTTGAATTTTTATGTGATGAAAAAAGTAATTTATATTAATTTCACTAGCTATTAGTTGAATATACATGTGGTCTAGTAAATAAGATATAAAACATTTTTGGGGGTGGGGAAGGAGGGCATTTTATTGCTTAAATCAAACATTTGTAGAGTTAAACCAAAAATTTGTCCCCATTTAGAGATGAGCGTAATTTGGTAATAACAATTTAAGTTGCAAAATGATACGCTTTTTAGTTTAGAAGAAATATCTTCGTTTTTATAGTGCCTACAAAAAAAGGGGAGAAAAAATACATAAGTTGAAGTTGATTGATGGATTCAGTGAGTGGGTACAAATCTCAAATTGAGCACTTGCCGATTAAAAACAATTAATTAGCTATGAGTATAGAAATTATTGATATATTTTATTGAAACATTCAGAAAAAGATTCTTCAATCATTAGTAACAATACTAAATGTTGAGTCAAAATATTTGAAACATAACCTTTAAAATGTCTTTTCGAAAAAAAAGATTTGAGGCTCTGTAGAAATTAGCCAAAAAGTTGTAGAGACTTGAATTTTCTTTTACATTGTACATTTTAAAAATTACATGAAAAAATGAGTGTGAGCTGATAGGTTCAGACTTCGTCTTTTTACGACTCCGCAAAATCGAAATTAGAGTAAATAAATATAACCCTTTGAGGTGTAATGGTTTTTAATAATGAACTAAAAAAAAAATGTTTTAATGCTCATTCTATCATTAACGTGCAAAATGGTTACAATTTTTGTTTTAAGTATGATGTGCTAACCTCCTTTATGAACCCTAGAAATGAGAACATAATGAGTTCGTACATTAACAAACCACAACTTGATAGTAAGCACCATTTGGAACTATATCGAGTTATAGATATTCCTAAATTTGAAAGGACAAACAACAAAGATGTAAATGTTTTCATTGTCAATGAAAGGAACAATGTCAGCCCCGTTAAACTGTCCGTCGGATAAAAATTATCATTGTGATCTGTTCCACGTATGAGAAAATCACTATGCTTACATAACAATTTTCAACACCTTAGTATGAAATGAACTAACTAAACACAAATGTAAATGAAATATGCAAACGATGTTTTGATCATAAATCCATCATTAAGGAACAGACATGCTTGTTGAGAAAGATATACATTTTAAATTTACAACCCAGAGTAAGATTTCTTGTGCATGCAGCCTTTGAAAGTATACTGAATCCAACCGTATTTCAATACCTAACCTGACAAGAAACACACAACTCCATATCAATAAGATACACTCTACAGTTATTCCCATCTTATCAAAAACAGGAAAGATGTTTTAAAAAGCATGACAATTGTAGGCCACCAGGATTGTATTATGCATATGTATAATGCTATATGCAATATATCTATTCTTACCTTTTTTAGATATGTCTACAATCCTATTTTCAACTTAATAGCGGTACCGACATCCAAATTGTCATACTCAGATTTCTTCCATCAGCTAGTTGTATAAAACACAACACTAAAGTTTTTTTCACCATACATGTTATAACGATGAAAGTCTATAATGCCATGACTGTATCTACAGACTCAAATGGTGGAGAAAAAAAAAGTTTGTTTGTTTTAACAGTGTCGTGTTTTGTGTTGTGTTTTGTTTTAACAAAGTAACGAAGCTTATTAGCTGATTGAAGAAATCTGAATATGACAATTTGAATGTCGAAGCCGGTAATTTTAGGTTGAAAATATGATTGTAGTTAGACCTAAAAAAGGTAAGAATAGATAATACATATCAGAAAAAATGTGTTTAGAGAGCGGAGTGTTTAGAGAGAAAAAAACTCTGTACAAAATTGTATAGACTCTCTAACAAAAAATATTAATTCTTACTTGTAAATAAATTACTAATGACTACTCCGATTCATATCAACGCAGTCACATATACGCGAGAAAGTTCCAAAACATGACCATGCCGCGGGAAATACTGTGGACCAGCTACGTAAGCTACCAGTGTGTCAGATATTTGTGCCTGTGTTCAAACATACTTGACAGGTTACAGCAGTCATTTTATAGTCAGGGTTGTGGTAGTAAATAAATTCATGTGATTCCCAATTTAATCTAGGATACATATTCTTATTTTCTAAGACCCCCAAGAGTGGAACATGGGACGAGGAGAACCATGCAAATTAGGTTCCTAGACTCGTTCCACTTTTTACAAAGTGGTCTGGTAACTTGAGCAGAAAATCTTGGTATATAAAATTTCACTGACACTCGTTCAGTGAGCTGAGATAATGAGTAGGCTAGGTGTATTTGCCAACTGATATACGATCGTATAGAGGTCAACAGTATAATTCAGTATACTGATGACACAACTCTTAATTTTAAAGACCACCATCAAAGTTATTTAGAATTGGATCCATTTATCCAAATAAACAATGTTTGCCAATACTGTACTTTAAATAAAATAATTTTGAAGTAAATCCAATTAAGATTTTACGGCTGTTATTTTAATTAGACTGTTGATTGTCACAACAATTAAGAACACAGCTGATGCTATTTCAGTAAACATATACCAGTGGACAGTTAAATATCGTGCTTTAGTTATCGAAGTTTGTTAATAATTAGTCTGCAACTATTACGCAACAGTTATTTCGTAACGATTTCCATGTTCCTCATCATGGCGCTGTTTTTGTCAGAATACTATTAAAAGGTGGATAGACAATAATACATCTGTATTAAAAATGAAACCAACTGGTAGTCCTAGATCTGTACGTACACCAGACAATGTCGAAAATGTGCGCGTATCTGTATTGCAAAGCCCAAACCGAATAACCAGGACACAATCTACCACCTTAGAAATTTCAAAGACAAGTTTACAATGAATTTTACATCTTGATTTAAATTTTTATCCCTACAAGTTAGCAGCTGTACAAAAACTCAACCCTGAATTACGTCTTATTTTTTGTCAAAGACTATTGGAGCTCATTGATGACGAAAACATTTTGTAATCTTTAATAATGTCTGATGGAGCTCACCTTCATGTTTTGATCTACCTGTTTATGTAAACACTAAAAATTGTCTTTACTGGTCAAGAGAGATTATCAGAGATATCCATCAACGACCTCTGCATAATAACAATGTGACTGTACTGTGCAGTGTTGCATGTTTTGGAAGTTATTGGGCCTTATTTGTTTAAATCAAAATGGTGCAATAGTTACTGTGAATAAAGAACGCTGTACAAAAATGAAATGTGATACGACGAATGATTGAAAACTTTTTATTTCCTCAATTTTGCGAAGACTCTTCCAATGGTGATGATGCGACCTTCCCAGTTTCCTGATCTAACTACTTTGAATTTTTGGTTGCGGGGCTACCGTAAGGCCAAGGTCTTTGTTACGTAACCTCATACCATTGCCGATTTAAAGAACTAACTGCATAAGGAATGAAGTTGCTACAATAACAACCTCCATGATCCAAGATGAGACAATCGGAAAGTTGAGTTGAAGGGGGGGGTTCTGATAGAAGTACTTTTTAAACGTACTCAAGGTTTTTAAGAGAACTTAATGTAATGTATACATAGGATAATGTTATGTTTATCTTCCTTTTTCTTTAAAATACTGACAAAATAGTTACTTTTACTTCATATATTTAAAAATCAAATTGCTTTCATATATAAACATTATATTTTGTGTAAAAATGTTTGGTTATCAAATGTATTAATTTGATGTTTGCTAAGGGTAAAAAAAACTTGTGAAAAAATCTACGTTAAAAATTCTTTTTCTTTTTTTTCTATATAGATAACAAATAGTAGTGTTTTAGTATATCACACATTTAATATTTTTTATCATATACCTATGTTTAAAAAAAAATGGGCACCAAAGAGGGTCCAAAAGGAATAAACATTGACTTTCTGGTAATCGACTCAAAAATGATACGGGAAAATTCAAGGGTTTTGATATAGTACACATATATTATATTTTAAAGCATCTAAAACTTTGCTTCAAAAAGTAGGCCTCAAAAGGGTTCAAAACGATATAGACTCTCTAATAATGGGGCCAATTGTAATAAAAATCACCTTGAGGTTAACTTCTTCACCCCTCTAATATTATAACCGTAAAAATTATGAATGCTGTTTGATTTAAAATGTTATTTTTGATTTAAAAAATGATAATTTAATGATATTTTTATTGAAATAACATTTAAATGAAATGAAATAAAAATGTTATTTTAGTTAAAAATGATAATTTAAATGTTATTTTTGTTTTAAAAAATGTTATTTTAAAATTGTTGTAAAAATTGTTCCAGTTAACTGAAAATAGCTTTAGCTTCAACTTTTTAACAAAAGTTAATTTATTATTGTTAAGTACAAGTTGACTTCGACATTTTTGTTGATATCTGTTGTTTTTTGACATACATACCAATATTTAGGAATTAGATATTTTCCAGAAAAAAATATATTTCACTTTTATTTAAGAATAATTTATTTTATTTAAAGTTAATTTACATGGATTATAACATTATATTATAGCATTTTTAACACACATAAAATTATAATTTTCCGGGGAAAACCGCTCATAAGTAAGAAAATAATCGTTTAAAAAATATTTTTAAACATTTTTAAGAGTCAATAAAATTTACTTTAGGCAACTACACATTTTTAGAAAACGTTTTCTAAATAAGTGTTCGCCGTAAGATTGTTATAATTTTTAAGAGTTTGTATGATAAAATATCTATTTTGTCGCACAGGTAATAAAAGTATTTTACTTCGATTTTATACTTATCTGAATTTTCTCTAATTTTTCAGAACTTTTTATTCCCTCTTTCTCGATATTTGCAATAGTCTATATCTCGGTAAATACATTTTTCTCGAAAAAATGGCAAGAGTAAATATTTCTTATTTTTGCACAAATTATTTTTAATAGTCATTTCCGGTAGAAATTTCTATAATTATGTGTTGTGAAAGATATAAGTAGAAATATTTAATTGCGTGGGTACTTATGAACTGGGCAGGTGGAAAATTCTCTCAGTATTCGTTGTGTAAGATATAATTAGAAAGATTTACTGGGCAGGTGGGTAATTTTCTTAGTGTACGTTGTGTAAGATATAAGTAGAAAGATTTACTGGGCAGGTGGGTAATTTTCTCAGTGTACGTTGTGTAAGATATAAGTAGAAAGATTTACGGGGCAGGTGGAAAATTCTCTCAGTATACATTGTGTAAGATATAAGTAGAAATATTTACTGGGCAGGTGGGTAATTTTCTCAGTGTACGTTGTGTAAGATATAAGTAGAAATATTTACTGGGCAGGTAGGTAATTTTCTTAGTGTACGTTGTGTAAGATATAAGTAGAAAGATTTACTGGGCAGGTGGGTAATTTTCTCAGTGTACGTTGTGTAAGATATAAGTAGAAAGATTTACGGGGCAGGTGGAAAATTCTCTCAGTATACATTGTGTAAGATATAAGTAGAAATATTTACTGGGCAGGTGGGTAATTTTCTCAGTGTACGTTGTGTAAGATATAAGTAGAAATATTTACTGGGCAGGTAGGTAATTTTCTCAGTGTACATTGTGTAAGATATAAGTAGAAATATTTACTGGGCAGGTGGAAAATTCTCTCAGTATACATTGTGTAAGATATAAGTAGAAATATTTAGCTGCGTGTGTGCTTATGTCGCTGACAAGTTAGTAAATTGTTATCCACAACTAGTTTTTGTGTAGCTAATCTGTTATATGTTACACTCATAAGAGATGGGAGGACACAAAATGGGAGAAAAATTGAAGTCGAAAGCTCGATCGGATCTCACAATCCTGTAATATATTGTATCTGAAAGCTAAACCCTTAAAATTGGTTACATCTTTATAATATTCACATCTTCAATACCGTCTCGACTAAATAAAATGATTTAAAAGTGTATTTTTAAAACAATTATAAAAATTAACCCAAATTAATTTTAAGAAATTAATAGACGGATGGACACTTACCAATCTAGTTAGAAGTTTGGCTTATAAAGTCCAATTCCTTACTGAAGCTATTGTTCACTGAATGATAATCTGTAACGCAGGGAAATAATAGGATTAATCTTCTAGGCTTATTGATATGATAATCATTCGTGTTATTTAAACTTGTGTAAGAGATAGGCCTACTAACCTACCGATTTCTCTACTACTATACTTGAACTAAGCTGTTTATGTAATTCAATGTTAATCATTAATTTGTTTTATTAAAAGCTGATAAAACCACTCCATCATTGACAGTCAAAACCAAACACCTAAAATAACTCTGTTGACGTGCTATTTACGACTCGTGCTTTCTGTGACCGAAGCTCTCTACGATCTGTGCTTTCTGTGACCCGTGTTTTCAATAAACTGAGCTTTTTGCTTACCCGTGCTCTCTGCGACCCGTGCTTTCTGTGGGCCGTGGTTTATGCAACCGGCGCTAATTGCACCCATGCTTTCTGCGTTTTGCAACCAGTGGTATATGAGACCCGTGATTTATACGAGTGCTTTCTGCTGCCCGTGTGATTCATTACAGTCATGTCGGCGATTAGACTTGACTACGGACATTGCGAATAACAAATGTTCTTGTGCGAATGTAGAAATTACAATTTTTGACATCATTTCATAATATTTCTAGATTGAGTTGGTACTATCATTATCGGAATTAAAATTTACAAATGTTGTCATACTTTAGTCTATTGTAACTTGAAAAAGTGTCAAGCATTATTTAAAATGGTAGCAATTTTGAAATTTTCAACCCGAGTTTTCTAAATATTAATAGGTTTCTACACGGCCAAACAAGAGTTTCCCATACCAAATTTTAAGAGTTTGCGATAATTCTCTTCATGTTCTGGGAGCATAAAAATCACTTAGGTCAGCTATACATGTACAGAACTTACCCTATACTATGTATACTGATAAAGTAAAATTTTGCATAACATTGTTATTTTTAAAAACGAAACATGAACACAAAAAAAGAAATTAAATTAGTTGGACTTGGTGTTCTCAGAATACACTGAACTAAGGGATTCTCAGAAAACATTCGACAAATCGGTTCTCATAAAACATTTGAATTGGTGTTCTCAAAAAACACTGAACTAAAGGATTCTCAAAAAAAAATTGGACTAATCGGTCAATATAAAACATGGAACTAAGAGATTTCAGAAAACATTGGACGAATCGGTTCTCATAAAACATTGGAATTGGTGTTCTCAGAAACACTAAACTGAGGGATTCTCAAAAAACATTGGAGTAATCGGTTAATATACAACATTGGACTTGGTGTTCTCAGAAAACATCGAACTAAGATATTCTCAGAAAACATTGGACTAATCGGTTCTCATAAAACAATGGACTGGGGGTTCTTAGGAAACAATGAAATAAGGGATTCTCAAATAAACATTGGACTAATCGGTTCTCATAAAACATTGTATTAGGGGATCACAGAAAACATTGGACTTGGGGTTCTCAGAAATTTTTCGACTAATGGTTAACAGAAATCATTGGAGTACGGATTCTCCGAAATAAATGGATTAGGGATTTTCAGATTACATTGGGCTATAGATTCTCATCAAATATTAGACTAAGTTTTAACAAAAAAAATTTCGCTGATGTTTCTCATAAAATACTGGACTAATAAAACATTTGACTAGTGTTTCTCATAAAACATTTAACTAGCGATTGTTATAATACACTTAACTAGGCGTAAACTTTAAGAAAAATCTTTCCTAGCTGAAGTGGAACTTGCGCGAGACAACGTACTTTCAAACACTGTTGTGACAAATTAATATAATTATGTTGTTTGTTTTTATCCATGGTCTTCGTCTTTACAATTAACGTTAGAACAGTAGAAGGCCTATTGTATGGCCGTTGGTGATTGTGCTAAAGTGTTAACAAAGTAAATAACGACCGAAGTATAATCTTTTCTAGCGGAACTGAAACTAGCGTGACACCCGGTAGTTTCAAATACTTGTGTGACAACTTAATACCTGTTTTTTTTATTTTTGATTATAGCTGTGACCTTGTTCTTGACAATGAACGTTGGAACGAAGGACAATCACTGGGTAATTTAATAGAGTAAATAATTCTATAACTATTTTAGGCAAAACCATATGTAGGAGTGGATTACCTGAACATTGCATGCAATGTTTTTTATTAATCTATACACTGACTTACAGATGACTTTGATTAAATTTCATAAACTTTCATTATTTTTTATATTAAAATGTGATTACATTATAGGAACATAGGAAACGAAGGAAATAACGAGATAATATTATTATTATTTGTATAATTGATATTCTTGGGTATATATATATATATATATATATATATATATATATATATAACGGGTTCTAAAATTATTTCAGCTATAGATGTTAAACATGTTTATCGAAAATGTTTAGAGAAACGAATCTTTTTAAAATATAAATATTGACCAAAAATTTTGAAACAGATAAATTACCTTAAAACTGAAAATGTTTATTGAAAATTTTGATAGAAATAAATCTCATTGAAACATAAATGTAGGTCGAAAATTTGACATACATAAATCCCCATAAAACTAAAAATGTTCAACCAAAATTTTGAAGTTATCACAATCGGTTTTACCGGTAACGATTTAGTGTGGATGAAATGTAGAGAATAATACAAAATGTTTAAAAATAAATTAAATCTAACCTTGAATGTTATCATTGAAACTCGATAAAAATACATCGTAAGCCATTTAAAAAATCGAATGCACATAACCTCTGCAAATGTACAAGTGTACACCATAATATTGTAATTATTGTGTTTTTCAATCACACATTAAAATTACATCTATTTATATATTTATTGTACATAATATAAAAGAGTTTATTCCCAGAAGTAAAAATATATTTACAAGTTTCTGTTTTTATACCACCCACCTTAGGGCAGTATAATACCAGTACTACTTAAAATAAAAGGTGTCTATATACCCATACACAAAACTAATTACAATCAAACTCAAATTTTTGGTATGTTTTGGATCAAAGTTGGTATGTGGGCATATTTTTAATGTCTTCTGGCATATTTTTATGTATTCAAAAATTTAAACGGGAGTAGCCGCCGTAAGAACAAAACAAAAATTCCGATTTTCTCAAAATTTAATATAAAGATTTGTATCAAATTGTACTAAAATTACCTTAAACAATAAAACCAAGACATGTTGATAAATTTTCTTTTCAATATCACTCTCAAACTAAGGATATACTTTAAAAAAGGAATAAGAACAATGGTAGAACCGTTGTAAAATTTCAAAAATTGCAAAGTAGGCGTTTCCATTTCGATCTAATTTGGGTGAAATGGAGAGTTAAACTAAAACTAACGAGCTAAACTGAAAGTAAAAAATATATATATTACGACTGAACTATAGTAGAACCTTTGTAAAAGTTGAAATAGGCGTTGCGATTTCGATCTAATTTGGGTGAAATGAAGATTTAAAACTAAGACCAACGAGTTAAATTGTAAGTAAAGGAAAATTACGATTGAACTATGGTAGAACCTTTGTAAAAGTTGAAATATTGCAAAATAGGCGTTGCGATTTCGATAAAATTTGGGTGAAATGAAGATTTAAAACCGAGACCAACTTGTTAAACAGCGCGAAAGTTACCTCAAACTACCGCGTCTAATTAACAATTACCACACAAGCAATTAAGTTCCCCACTTAAATAAATTGCTTGTTATATGTTTACAAATTTAATCTAGGACTAACACTAATTTGTCAGCTCTTATAATATAAAGCCTGAACGTTGTAAAACCATGCAGCTGATTGATGATTGGGCACGAATTTCTGTGTCGACCGCGACCTTGAATAATATAATAATATGCAGGTCGTCAGTTGCACAAACGGAACTAAGTCCTAGATAGGAAGGAAACAATTTCAAATCAAACGGCCGCAATTTAAAAATTAAGCGGCCTTGTTTTCGGTAATATTAAACAAGTATATATTAAATTTGACTCAATTTGAACTAAAATTCTGATTACACAGCTATTTATTATTACTGACGTTTAAAATCTTTTATTTTTGATGTTGTTAAACCAAGTTTAAATACTAAATTAGACTACAATTTAACTAAAATTCTGATTACACGGCTATTGTTACTGACTTTTTTCTTCTAATTTTGAGGTTTATGTTTTTAACGATTTCTATTTTTCTATATAACTCTCTTATTTTTTGTATTTTAATTTTTTTTTAACGTAGAAAAGCCGTTCTGGCACCATTAAATGCTAACTGAAAGCAGAACAAAATGAGCTTTTGCAGGATGTTTCTTGTGTGAACAAATATTCTAAAAATTTTCCAATTTTGTAAACTAGAAAATCTGTTGTAAATTTGAAATTTACTCAACGATTTTTCTGGTATTATATGCTAATTCAATGGTTTGTAAAACTGCGCCAACGTACAAAATTTAAGCAAAATCTAATTGAAATTGCGAGCTCCAGAACGTTTATACATATAATTGTGCCAATGGAATCGGGGTTGCAATAGATAGAACATCGATATTAGAAATTCATTAATTCAGGGTCCCCCGAAAAATGTTTTAAAAAAAAAAAATTAACGCCAGAGGTTTGAGTCTTTAAATCATGTTTTCTAAAAAAATGGTTTCTTCTATTAAAAATAAAAATTACCTAATTTGTGTTTTTTTTAATTCTCCACAAGATGTTTTATTTTTCACAAAGTTTAGTTTTACCTCGAAATTAAGATCCCCCTCCCCATAGATTTAATTTAAACCCAGGAACCCTGGAACCACCTAAGAGATTAAATACTAGGGATTCCGTGTGTATCTCTTACCAGTAGCCTACTAATCAGCTATTTCTTCGACAAAATGTCTTGTAGGCCTATCTCATTCTCGAAAATTGCGATAAAAATTTTTCACGTAATTTTTAATATGAGTGTCCCCATATTTTTTATTACTAAACCATTTCAAAATATTTTACCAACATCGAATGAAAAAAAAACCTATTACTAAACCATTAAAAAATATGTTTAAACTATCGAATGCGAAAACCTCTTACTAAACCATTTAATATAATTTTCCAAATCCTATTGAATCCAAAAACCTCTTATTGAAACCTTTAAAACTATTTTACAAATATTGAATGAAAAAACCTACTTCTAAACCGTATCACAATATTTTACAAATATCGAATGCAGAAACCTATTATTAAACATTTAAAACTATTATACAAACATGGAATGGAAAAAAAACTATTACTGAACCATTTAAAACTATTTTACAAATATTAAATGCAAAAACCTAAGCCTATTACTAAACAATTTTAAAGTATTTTACAAATATCGAATGTAGAAACATGTTACACAACATTTAAAACTATTTTACAAATATGGAATCCAAAAACCAATTACTGAACCATTTAAAACTATTTTACAAATATCGAATGCAAAACCATATTACTAAACCATTTAAATATATTTTACAAATATGGAATGCAGAAACATATCACTGAACATTTAAAATTATTTTACAAATATCTAATGCAAAAAACTATTACTGAACCATTTGAAACAATTTTACAAATATCGAATGCAAAAATCCAAACCCTATTACTAAACCATTTAAAAATATTTTACAAATATGGAATCCAAAAAACTATTACTAAACCATAATACACTGGAGTCGACCACCCAATTTTCCAAAAACTACAATAAAACACTCAATAATTTAGTGCCAAATTCTCCCCAATTTTTTACCCTTAAGATCTATTGGATATTACAAATTTTTACAGGGCGACCATAAAGAAAAAAATTAAAAGTTGTAAATAAAATATACCATGATTTAGTGGCCAATTAATGCCAACCTTAACGTTTTACTATTGCCATTCCTGAAAAATGTTTCAAGTGAACAATAGTCAGGCTTTAAATTGAAAGCATATTAACTTAGGTCTAAATAAATAAATACATATTTTTCTTCTGCTTAAAAAAGAATAAATATATGTTTCTTACTACTTTTTACTTTCTTGTTTGTTTTTTTCTTCTCTTTTATTGTCAAATATCGATGCAGTCATCTTCACCTTACTTTCTAATAGAGAAATATGTTACACAATAAAAATGAATTATCTGTATGTCTTTGGCTTAAAGTTATAGCTTCAACAGACTTGTAAGTATAATTTAAAAATAGTTTTATTAAAAAACTGGCATTAATAATAAGTACAAATTTGGGGGTACCAGCCAAAATAAAAGAAGATTCAATTAAATATTTTAAGAATCGATTGTAACTATATATTCTTTAAATTTAACATCCAAGTTCCTAAATTATTGATGTTATCCCACATAAAATAAGGTTTTAAAATTTTCGATCTATAAGAAACGGTGATCAACAATTTTTAATAACTAAGCCCATAACGAACGATACTGTGTGCAATTATAAGTCTGTCAACATCTAATTTAATAGATTGTGATAAGTTTTTAAACTCTAACTATTGTTAGTGACGTACCTAATCGCTTGTTTTGTAAAACTCTACAATTAAAATGCATTATTATTTTTTTTTTTTTTGTCGTGAGTTAAAACAAAAGAATTGATTGTAACTGCACGGATGTAAATTTTTCAAGGATACGGATACAAAATACAGCTGCCACGTGAAATTTTAAGACCGGTTAGCCTTTAATTATTGTAATTTTAAGATACATGATCTATATAATTTGTTAAATTCAATGTTTATATAAAATATACAATCTGATATTTGACAAAGGCTTAAGTAATTTTTCCAAACGAGAATAAACCAAATAATTTAGAATACGTTTCTCTATTATATGAAAATAGAATGATGAAGTATTTGTTAATAAAAAAAAATCCATTTCAATGTATCCGCAAAAGGCTAAATACTCGCGTATAACTAACTAGCTTGTCATTTCCCCCACCTGAGTCGCTTCTAACACGAGTGACGTATTTTCGAGATTTTTTGCATACCATAACACTTACACTCTTGATATAAATATCGTTGAATATAACATAAAAAATAAAAAACTCGTTCAGAGTATAACAATTAGTTGACTTTTAAATAAACTCTGACTCGTTAGATTTTAATACAAGTGTTTTATACTTGTAAATTGAACTCGATACAAAAATTATGAAAATTTATTCTTCGTTTTGTATTTATCTTAAAAATTAGGAATACGGAGTAATTTGGGAAACGCTTTGACATTGTTTATATGAGACTAAAATCCAATATGACGTATATCATAGACATAGCCTGGGCGTCTTTGTAAGTTGATCGAAAGTGCGGGAAGGAGAGACAAGTAATGAGGTGCACGGAAAGGATCGAGAGGTTTGGTGCGGGGAAATTTGAGTATGGAAGTGGCACAATTGTTGACTCTGAAAAGGACCACTCGATCAGATTGCCCCAAGCTATCTAGAGCACCACGTAGAGAGGAGCTCTATGATTACCGGGGTTGGTAATGCGGACGGGTCGGATGGGTAAATATATAGGTCGGGGAGTGGTGTATGGGATTTCTTTGAGATCCGCCGAGGCAGGACCCCTGCCTTGGGTCAAGGAGATAGGTAGCCTGGCGTCTTATTCTGTAGGCGTCACCGTCGTCAGGCCTCTCGATGTGCAACTCGAATTGATTTGTTGGTTTTGGCCATTTGTTTTAGCAGAATGCTACCGCCAGAGCCGGAGTTCTTACAATTTCCTTGGCAGGAGGCTATACTGTTGCGCTGAGTTCTCCCGGTGTCACGGTTTCCCCTATTTATTTCACTGTTGGGAGGGAACAAGGAGTTTTCTCGTCCTTGATGGCAACGGTCCACTAGAAAGGGAGGGCGTTGCGGAGTGGTGATAGATGCGATGTTGTCATATGAGGAGCACATGGGGTATGCAAGTAGCAGAGCTGCAACTAGTAATGTAGCATTATCACGAATAATGCTAAATATAGGAGGCCTAAGACGAAGTAAAAGATTTATATTTAGCTTGGGTGGTGTCCTCTATAGATCGTCTAGGGATCACCGACCTGGAGAGATGCATTATAAGTGAAAACGTACAGGACACTAGGGTAATGGCTTCAGTACATACAAAACTGCATCAGAAGATGCTATCTATACAATGGTGCAGATGATGCAGTATGTATGCTCCCTATTGATATCTTAGAGTGCGCAAAAGACGAATCAGTAATTGAGAGGAAGAATGGCGGGTAAGGTGGGATAACTCAACCAAAGACAGATGGGCACGCCAATTAATTCCCTATTTAAAGGAATGGGTTGATCGAGACTATGGAGACCATGGGTACTACCTAACCCAAATGTTATCAAGACATGGATGCCTCCGGGCATACTTGCTCAAATTCGAGAGGCCACCCATGTTTCCCTTATGTTGCGAAGTGCATAAGGATGCAGAATATGTGTACTTTACATGTCCTCGGTTTAATGATGCCCGCGAGTTATTGAAAATAGTATTTAGAGGAACTTTGATTCCTGAAAACCTTGAAAAAGTAATGTTTGCCTCAGAAGAATGTTGGAACGCAGCCAATACATTTGCGTCAAAAGTACTCGAGTTAAGCAAAAGGAACACATCATTATAATGTATAACCACATAAGAAGATCCCAAAAGTCTTGTATTAGTTGAGGAACAGTTTGTGGATGTGAACCTCTCCCACAAACTAATGCCTAGCGACGGTCCTGTGGAGAGATTTAAGTTGATACAGAGACTTCTTCCCGGACAAAAAAAGTGTTTCCACCACCTAAGGAAACACACACACACACACACACACACACACACACACACACACACACACACACACACACACACACATCCACATGTAAAGAGTACCTATTGTATTTTTATTATTATTATTTTTTTATTATACCAATTCCCGATGATTTATATATATATATATATATATATATATATATATATATATATATATATATATATTTACTTCAAAATAATAAAATTTGTAATTTGCATACATTATTTTATCTCGTATGTAAGTTTACAAAAAAGACATTGTTTAATCCATTGGGAAGATCGCGGTACTAAATGATGAGCTTATAGGAAAACATCATACAATACGTAGGATATCTTGGGTGGAAAGAAGCAAATAATAATATCGACGGCTACGTCTAAAACGCAAAAAATATTTTTTGCACCCAAACAGTAGACGCATTAATTGTGTAGTAAACGCATTTCTTACCGGTTGGGAAGGCAATTATGCAAATCAGCAAAGAGGCAAGGAGACAAATCCAGGAAGATCCTGTTTTGCAATTTAAATCTCGGATCTCAATATTTGTAAAAGAAAAAAAAAATTACAAAAAATAATTTATGTCGTTGAGTTAAACACAAAGTAAAAGCGATCTAACATGATTAACAAACAAAATGCTATGGTTGGTAAAAAAAAAAGATGTCTGTAGAGTGTAAAGGGGGAAAACAAGTCTCACAAATAATAAATTCCATGGTCGACAAACAAAACACGTCTGTAGAGTGTAAAACGGATAAAACAAGTATCACAAATAATAAATTCCATGGTCGACAAACAAAACACGTCTGTAGAGTGTAAAACGGATAAAACAAGTATCACAAATAATAAATTCCATGGTCGACAAACGAAAGACGTCTGTAGAGTGTAAAACGGATAAAACAAGTCTCACAAATAATAAATTCCATGGTCTACAAACAAAACACGTCTGTAGAGTGTAAAACGGATAAAACAAGTCTCACAAATAATAAATTCCATGGTCGACAAACAAAAGACGTCTGTAGAGTGTAAAACGGATAAAACAAGTCTCACAAATAATAAATTCCATGGTCGACAAACAAAACACGTCTGTAGAGTGTAAAACGGATAAAACAAGTATCACAAATAATAAATTCCATGGTCGACAAACAAAAGACGTCTGTAGAGTGTAAAACGGATAAAACCAGTCGCACAAATATTAATGATGGTTGGCACATAAACACGTTTGTAAACTGTCAAACTGAGTGTGTCAAATAAGTCACACAAATACGAAATGTCATGGTAGGCAAACAAAAGACGTCTGTAAAGTGTAAAACGGGTAATAAAAATATCAGAAATAATAAATGTTATGACTGGTAAATAAAACCTCTGTATAGTGTAAAAAGGATAATACATGTCGCACAAATAATATTAATGCAGTAGTTAGCGAACAAAAGACGTCTGTAGAGTGTAAAACGATCAAACAAGTGTCTCAAATAATAAATACATTGTTGGCAAAAAAAAACTCGTTTGTAGAGTGTAAAACGAATAAAACAATTCGCACAAATAATAAAGAAGATTGACAAAAAAACATTTTTGTAAAGTATCAAACAGATTATTATGTCACACAAATACGAAATGCCTTGGTTGGCAAACAAAATACCAATGTAGAGTGTAAAACGGATAAACCAAGTCACATAAAAAATAAAGGCTATAGCTGGCAAGGAAAATACTTTCGTAGAGTGTATAACACATAAAACTTTTTTTTCCTTTTTGTTTAAAGACGAAAAACTTCTCGGTCAATCGCCTTATAAAGAAGGAAGAAAAGAACACAAAATAATACAGACTCCTCGCCCTAAAGCAAGTCGCAAAAATAATAAATGAAATGATTGGCGTATAAAATACGTTTGTAGAGTGTAAAACTGATAAAACAAGTCACTCAAATAAAATGATATTTGGCCAAAAAAACACGTTTGTAAAGTGATAAACTGATAAAACAAGGCGCACAAAAAATAAATGCCATGGTTGGCAAACAAAACACGTCTGTAGAGTGTAAAACGGATAAAAAAAGTCACACAAATAATAAATTTCAAACAAAACACGTTTGTAGAGTGTAAAACGGATAAAAAAGTCACACAAATAATAAATTTAAAACAAAACGCGTTTGTAGAGTGTAAAACGGATAAAAAAAGTCACACAAATAATAAATTTCAAACAAAACACGTTTGTAGAGTGTAAAACGGATAAAAAAAAGTCGCAGAAACCATAAATGCTCTGATTGGCAAACAAAATAGGCAACTTCTGTAAAGTGCAAAATGATTAAAAGTCGCACAAATAATAAATGCCATCGTTGGGAAACAAAACACGTTTGTACAGTGTAAAACATATAAACCAAGTCACATAAAAAATAAATGCTTTAGCTGGCAAGGATAATACTTTCGTAAAGTGTATAATACAAAATATCTTTTCGTTTAAAGACGAAAAACGTCTCGGCCAATCGCCTTATAAATAAGGAAGAAAATAACACAACATAATACAGACCCCTCGCTCTCTATTACTCTAATAGCGTCGGGGTCGGAAAAGAACAATAGTTGGTCAAGAGAGAACCGATGGAAGAGAGGGTCTAACGCAAGACTACATGAAAAGAAATGTAGATCCAACTAGAGTCTCCCGGGATTCCCCTGCCCCTGCTAACTATAGGTACGACTAAAACAAGTAACATAATAAATTTATTGAATTCATTCACTGAATTTCGCACTATAAGATGCGAAATAACATAATTAATTCATTGAATATTTAATTTTCTATATTTTGGGATTTTAAGAATACGAAAATGTAGTTTTTTTGATATTTGAACCAGGATCCGGATAAACATATTTTGATCAATATTTTTGCACGCTTGCAAGCCCCTTTCCCCACTTATTTATATTATTCAACATTCCAAACCGACCTAACCATTAAACTTGTTCTGTAAACCAGTTCCAGACCACGGTACTTAATTTGCACGGTTATACTGATTTCAGCGTCGTAGTTTAATGGCTTGAAAGAGTTAACTGAATAATTTCATTTATTTATTTCCATTTTTTATTTATAGTAACGACCATTGGCACATGATGGAATTCCATTTTAAATTAAATAAATATAAACACTAGTGTAAATTTCACAATAATATATTGAGGTCGGCAAGTCTTAATAAATATTGTGAAAATTACAGTAATGTTTTTATATTAATTTCTCTTCACACTACAATTAACATCTAAACGAGAATAACACTTGTTCATTGTATTTAATCCAATGGAATAAAATTACTTTGAAGTTTCAAAATGGAGCCTAAAAAGCTGACATATAAAAGAAAATTATTATTACACAAGTGAAATAATTATTTAATTATTAACACTAGCTTGATAAAATAATGTTTAAGCGTTAAAATCAATAAATTAATATTATTAAATTATACGTAAAGGATGCAAGCCGAGTTTACAGATTAGTGTCAATGTCGTTTGTAACGAGGTAAATTTATTTGTTACTAGCTGAGGGCCCCAGTTTCACATGGAGATAGTTAAGATAGTTTTATAAAGAAATAATGTCTTTAACACAACCCTAATGGTGGTGCTATGTAAATAAATTATGCCCAAATAGAGGAACACACCAATTTTTATTAAAATCGACCCATTATATAAAAAAGATATGATATTTGTCTTAGGGGTAAAAACACCCTTATAGTGGAACATTTTCAACCTTTCTTAGTACGCGTCTACAGACCAACCCAAACCATGTTAAAAATTCTTAGATATGGACTTCTTGGATCCAGAGATATGATTTAGGGGGTAAAAACACCCATGGAGTGGAACATTTTCAAAACCCTTTCTTAGTACGTGTCTACAGACCTACCCCAAACAATGTTAAAAAATTCATAGCTCTAGGCTTCTTGGATCCAGAGATTTCGTGATCAGTCCGTGGATTTTGGCGTTTACATATAGCCCTATATATAATTCAAAAATTAATGGCAGCAAAAACAAATTTAAATGAGAAGTGTAGGCCCTATACTGGGCTCTATTCAACGATCAAAAATAGCTCAGTTAGTAGAGTATTGGCGCGTCAAGCCAAAGGTCCTGGATTCAATTCCAAGTCTAGGTCATATATTTTTCACTTGAAATAAGTATTTAATTAACTTGGTAGCTTGGTAAAATAATGTATAAGGGTTAAAATCAATAAATTAATGCATTTATACATATATCTTAGAATGTGACCTAAAAAAGCTGAACTATTTCAGAATATTTTTAAAAGTGTTTAATTCAAGATTCTATTTCGTGAACAGCATTATACTTGGAGGAACTATCTTAGAATGTGATCCACTTTAATCATGATTGAGACCATGAAATGTTCATTACAAGTAATTTGGCATCATTTTTAGCCACTTTATAGTATTTTAAATTTCTTAAATATACGTAGTATAAGGAAAGTAAACAGGTGGGTGATAAAACAGATGTTGAGTTTATTTGGGAGAAATCAGTTTTGAGGTCCCGTAGTTTTTGGAAATGATGTCTGTCTCTCTCTGTGGTATGTTCAATGTTCTACAGTCCTAAAATGGGCATATTTTGGCCATTCCTCGGTAATATTTTTTTTACTATTCAAATTTTGGGGGTAAGTGTTATAACAAAAATTAGAAATTTCTCAAAATCCTTGAAGCCGATTTTGAAAAAAAATTGCTAAAGTGAGCCTCTAAGGACACGCACATAACGTATTGGTCGCCATTTCGTCAAAAATTCCACTTCGTGAGTTATCGGTAAAAGAACCAAAAAATCGGACACGAGAAGTGTTATAAAATACTTAATTTCTCAAAATAGGCTTTACCGATTTCGTTCAAATGTTATTAAAAAGTAAAGATTAATCACCCAAACCCGTGTACAAAATCGTAAGTAAAAAACATTACTGTAATAATAGACAAAAAACAAAAAATTGAACAGCTGTGAAAAACTGGGTTCTTTTCCGTTATCTTCCTCCCAAATGAATATATTTTAAAATTAGATTTGTTTGGGAAGGAAAACAATTTAGAACACCAAATAATTTATTACTGGCAACTTTTCATATTATCTTATCGATCAGGGAGCTGTGTTTCCGCTCGAGTTGATAAGCCGTGTGGCGCCGATCAGTTACCATCTAATCTTGATCGTAGCGTCTACGTGTGACAATGTATGGGAAGTTCCCAATATTATATTCAAACTCTATAACTTGCAGAAACTTATATTAGTTTTTTAAATTGAATAGTTTCAGGAGTCTATTTGAATATATAGCATAACCTAACCTAACCTATGCAAGCAGTTTTTGGTACCTGGCCTAACTGAAACTATTCGTGCAGTTACTATTGTTCGGAATTCGCGGAATCGCCACAAATAGGTTAGGTAGGTGGTTATATATATAAACTGTATATATATACAGTTTATACATATATACATAAAATATATATATACATAAATATATATTATTATATATATTTTATTATCATAAAATATATATAACCAGTTAACCTCATGTGTATATTTTGCTAAATTAGTACTATAATACATATATAATCATTTTAAAAAATATAGACTTGGAACCCAAATATATATTTTGTTAAATTAGTATTATATATAAAATGTGATTTTAAATTCCTTACCCCCTATTTTTGCATTTTGTACCAGATTGTTTTTTAAGCTAACAATCCATTAAAAATGTATAAATATCAACTCTTTAAGATATTGAGAATTTTAGGGGATAACAAAAAAGTGTACTCAAAAAACCAAACAAAACTTTTAATGTGACCTTTGGCAGTCTTAAGCCTGCAAAACAAGTTTTAAATAAGCTTCGAAACGCAGAGAGTAAGTTTTTTTTATATATTTATAAAATATTCCTTACATTGCACTAATATGGTCGAGTTTGGACCTATTTTTCTTGTAATTTCATGTACATGCCGATAAAACAATCGTAACAATTTTTTTTTTTATTTTGTAAAAAATCGTAGCAGCATCGTACTAGGCGTCTTGCTATGAGCGACAGGTAGCTCGCGCAGCCATTGTCTAGCTGTCCGTCCTTCCTTGAGCGTACTAGAGCGAAGTGTCTACTAATCCGATACACGCCATCCGAGACTGGCCAGACTGTAGGTTATGTAGGAGTCAACTTCAAAAATCTTAATGCGAAGGTGGTTATGTCTTTTTTCCTAAATAGATTTAATCAAAACTGAAAAATGTTTACCATTTTCGAAATATAAGTAGGTTTATGTTAGGTTAGGTTAGTTTAGGATATTTCTTAAACGGTAAAACCTTTTTACAGTTTTAATTGAATCCTATATCTAAAAAAAGGTTAAAACTTTTTCGATTTACTTTCTACCACTGTTTAAAAAAAATTAAAGACGCTGTTAAATGATATGTCGCATGACCACCTTCGCATTAAGATTTTTGAAGTTGACTCCTACATTTTGGACCTAGAGTTATCCCATAAAATTTCAAACACAACAAAATTAGTGTTTTTATATTTATAATGGGTAGTATTACAGACCAATCTAATATAAAATGTGCAAAAATAGGGACGAATGGACTTTAAAACTACACTGAATATATGTAATAATACTAATTTAACAAAATATAAACTTGGGTAAAAAGATATTCATTGGGGGGGGGGGGATAACGGAATAGAATCAAAAACTGAATGTTAATCAAAATTAACTCAACGCAGAGGACGCGTTTATTGCACAAGCAAAGCAAATTTAGGGCTTTATTTAAACATAAATATTATTCAAAGATGGCGTTCATAGTTAATTTTCACTTTCTGATTGACAACTACAGATATGACTTTTATAGTGACGATTAGTTTTGGAGATAAGTAAGTGCAATGTTTTCCTCTGTTTGTTTGACTATAAACATATAGACTAAGTTTGTTTGTGTTATCTTATAAACATCTACAATAAACGAACGCATTTTCAGCAACAAGAATGAAATGATTCAACTTATGAATCATGAAGGCTTTGTTTGTGACAAATATGAGTAACCAGTAACTAACGAAGCTATTTACTAACACTGTAGCTTTACTCATCTATCCGTCTCTTGAAGTTCGCTTGTAAAATAGAATTTGTAATTATTTTATCTCGAATAATGATGGTATCGGGTGTCCCGCGAAGAGGTAATGGTACACTCTACAAATTTGAGATTTTACAGTTACGTTACACAGATATGTAAATAAAAACCCTCGAGTTTTTTAAAATTTTTTTGATGGTCAATCAAAACAAAATTGCAGAATAACAAAATCTTCCGGATAGAACCACTTCCTCCCACAATACAATGCAATTAAAATGTGCAATATCATCTGTTGAATCTCGATCAGCTGTTGTTTTGTTAACAACGAAACCATTTGTTAGTTGTATTCAATCAGTTTATGTGTGATATCTAATCTCGAAACAATAAATTTTTTAATCGAACAAAAAGTGAAATTTTTGAAAAATTATTTATTTGACCCTCTTTCATACATAATTTTAACAGGAAAAATTTGACAAACTTATATGCTTAATAATAAAATAGACAACTGTTCACATTATAAAATGTAATACATATAAAATAAAATTCATAATAACATAATAAACAATAATATTATTAATAATAATAATAATAACAAAAAATACTTCCTGCTGTATTACAAGAAAATAGCAAAGGGTCACTTCATCCCGAGGTTAAAACCTGTTTGGGATGAAATACTCTATACATTTCTAACAATATAGCTCGATGGGAGAGAAACAATGTGACCGACCAGTCCAACCCACATATACACACACAAATTACATTTAGAAAACTAGGATTTGGCTTTTATGACAAACCATTTCAAATCAACATAAAACACTAAAAAAATAGAAATACAATAATAAAACTATACACATACATACACATACATATACATAATTCACACACACACTTCTACCATTCATATTACTGGTGAAGAAGAGAGCTTTCAAGAATAAAATACAGTCACTTACTACCAGTTTATTCTCCCTCACTAGTTACTGATAAAAAACATATAGACCTGCTCCTGTTCTAATAAATATTGTTTCACGAATCTACAAAACTCGATTTTATTTGTACACGTTTTAATTTTTAAAGGCATCAGATTAAAAAATTTTGGAGCAAGATATAAGTAAAATTTTTTAAAAATTGTTAAATTTGGTTTTGGAAAAACTACGTTTAAGTCATTTCGTAAAGTCCTCCCTCCACCCCCTGTAATGATGCACAAAAAACAAGTCTCGTTTTTAATAACTTGAGCTATTGCTTTTGAAAATGACTATGAAGCGATAAGGATTTGTATTCTCAGATGAAGCTACATTTTACCGAACAGGATCTGTAAACAGACATATTATAACACACAAAATGCACATATCTTACACGAAGATGAAATCAAAGGGTATAACTGTTTGAGCTACCGTCACCAAGATGGTGTTTTATCGTATCACATAACCCATCAAACAATAACTTGATAGATACGCATCAATATTAAACATACAGTAATTCCTCGTCTAACTCGGCCTGAGATGAGGGACTTTTTTTTTCAACATCAATTCGAATAACGGTCAGATTTGGATCATTAAAAATTTATTACTGTTATTTTTCTTTGTTAAATTGTATACATTTTCATGTTATGCAAATAAAATAATTTTTGTAAAAACTTTTAATTATTTTGTTATTCCGCCATTTTGTTTTGATTGAACATAAAAAATGAAACTCGAGGGTAGTTTTTTACATATCTATGTACCATAACTGTAAAGTGTCAAGTTTGTACAATGTTCCATAATATTTCCACTATATTAATTCAAAAATAGCGACCTCTTCATGGGACACTCCGTATAAAATTTCATGAAAACTGATAATTGGGTTTTGGTAGCATAAATTTATTTCGTAGTTCTATAGTTCTTGTTGCCAAACTACTACTTTTATTGCTGCTTCTGTTAAATAAAGTTTTTAAACTTTATAGCCTATACATATAAATTCTTAAGAGGTTAAATAATCAATAGTTTAAAAAGGGGACTGTGCGATTTTGCGTTTGTTCGAAACTATGCGTATTTTGCAATATTTTCATGGGTTTTGATGTTTAATAATACACCCCGCCCCAACCTGGAAGGCCATACTCTAATTTTGAACTCACAAGAGCGTAGTAAAGAATCTTTAAAATTTTGCTATTGTAAGTACTGGGTGTTCTAAAAGTATGGGATCTGTCTCGTATTTTCAAACTTTTTTATTTATGGTAAAAAATATATATTTTTTTATGATTTTATTTAGTAAATTTTATTTGAACTGAAATTTTTTTATGTATTAATAAAAACCATTTAATAAAAATAAAAATAATATTAATTAAATGATTAATTCAGTAATTAACTGAATTTTCTTTTCATTCGTTTTGACTGTATTTTCATTTTATTGTGTCTATTTCGTATCAACCTTCATTAGATTTAAAATAAGTATCCGCCATATGACTTAAGTGGGTCTTCAAGAAAGTGAATCATTGTTATGTATTTTTTAATTGATGTTTAATTAAGCTTTAAGTTACCCCTCTCAGAACTTCCTCCCCTCCCACCGGTTGATTGGGGTTGACATTTTTTAAATACTTCCTATTTAACCAAAGACGTTCCCAAAGTTATATTTTCCTATTTCAATCCGTTCAAAAATTACGGAAAATTATGAGAGTATAGGTGTTCCATACTCTTGGAACACCCAGTACAGTTTAGCATGTAAAAAACTGGAATATATTTGATAAATTTATTTTTAAAGTAAGTTGTGTTTTTTTTTTGTTTTTTTTTCACTTCAGCCTTGAGCCAACAACAAACCTAAATATTTGATATAAGCAACTTTTCTAGAAAAAAGCAACTGTAATTTTAACTTCTGTAGCTCTATAAAGTTTCCAAAAGCGCGCTTTTTATATTCACGGAATCAAAATAAAGTGGGTTATAAGACATTTGAGGCACCTGATACAATTTTAGTCTTTCATATTTCGAAAATAAGATCCGTGGACTTTGTACGCATTTCTCATTATCATTCCGTGGATTTGATGGATTGTCAGATTTACAGGCAGAATGTAGGCTTAACAAGATCTAAACAAAATTAATCGCCATGTCAAGATATGTCAATGGAAAGATGGATAGCATAAATGATATATCTTTAAAATAAATAACACAAAAGTTAAATACAAATAAAAGTTTCAACGTCAATGTCACCATCTTCAGTGATAGATTTGTAACGTTAATCAACTCTCACTTATCCAGACTGTACCATTTCCTGTATTTATACAGGAAGAAGGAAGCGTAGTCTAAACCTACTCTACAACTCTCTAAAAGAAAGGCGTTAACAAATACCCTACGCCATTCTATCTAACTAATACAACTGAAATAATATTGATATGTAAAATGTACAATTTTCTTTTACATTAATATAGAATTTTACACGGAAACTAATTAATTCATTATGTACAATTACATAATGTTTTTGTTAATGTAAAAAGTTTATCAAATATCTATCGTATTCAATTTTATTACATTTTTCAAAAGAACAGTTTTCTACTTTGAAACAATATGTAGCCATGACAGATTTCTAGACATTTTATGTTGGAAAAGTGTTCTTTGGCCAGTTTGTTGTTGTTGTTTTTTGTCTAAATATTTCATTTCACAGTTCATATAATAAATACCGTTTAGCTCATAAAAGATGAGATACAGAATCAATGAGAAAACGATTCGGAGGCGCAATGTGCGTTTGAGGTAGGGGTATTAAGAACATGATCCGTAGCGTCACGTGATAGTGTAAAGTACATAAATTCAGTTTAGGAGAGAAAGATTCAGAGGCGGAATGTATGTTTGAAGTGGGGAGTATTTGGAGAGTGGTGAGAAATGATGAGCTTCAGGGGTTGTAGCGCCATGGGGTAGTGTAAAGTATATACATTCAGTTTAGGAGAGAAAGATTAAGTGTGTGTGTGTGTGTGGGGGTGTGTGTGTGTGTGTGTGTGTGTGTGTAAGAGGGTAGTTGAAGAAAATGGGCAAATTATGAGCTTAAAGGCTGTAGTGACGTGGAATGAGGTAAAGTACAGACTTTCAGTCTAGAAGAGAAAGATTCTGAGGCGCAATGAGTGTTTGAGGTAGGGGTATTTGGAGAGTGAGGACAAATGATGAACTTCAGGGGCCGTAGCGCAATGAGGTAACATAAAGTACATATAGGAGAGAAATATTATAAGACACAATGTGTGTGGGTGTGAGGGGAGTGGGTAATTGGATAATATGGAAGAATGATGAGGTTCAAAAGCTATAGCGCCATGCAGTAAGGTAAAGTACAGACATGCAGTCTAGGAGAGAAAGATTCTGAGGAGCAATGTGTGTGGGGGGTGAGGGGTATTTATAAAGTACTGTAAGGACAAATTCTGAGCTTCAGGGACCGTAGCGACATGGAGTAAGGTAAAGTAGTAGAGAAAGATTTTAAAGCAGTGTGTGTGTGTGTGTGTGTTATACCCAAAAATGGCGGTTAGGGAGTTATTCATTAAGGATATGAACCTTAGATACCGCCTTAAAAGTTCAATTTTCGTTTACTTATGATTAGGAACATTTGTGTTACAAATATTGATATCAAGGTAAAATTTGAATGAAATCGCCTGCGCCGATTTTCAAATATTCAAACTTTTACGAATACCTAACTCCTATTTTTTTAACAACCTCATGGCTTTATACTATGTAGCCTCTACGTAATAAAATACAAGTTTTAAAAATCGGTTTTCACAGTGTATAAATAGACTATTGTAGGACAAGTTTGGAATATTGAAACCTCTTCATAAATGCTCATCGAAAAACTTACTTCTACATTAACATATAATATTAAATAAAGTACCGGTAGGCTACTAATTACTGATTACATGCCTTTCGATGTAATATTACGCAAGACTTCATTGATAAGTGCAGTTATCGTTAGAATTATAACTTCCTGTTGTTTTATAACAATTACACCCAACCGATAAGCTACCGGTGACGTGACGTGACGTTTTGACATTAAGTTAATATCCGTATTAGCAATTATATCCGAATTGACACCCTTGTGGTTGTCAATGTTTGTCCAATTTTCACCAAAATTTAATGTAAACATTGTTTCATAATAGGCTTGGACAAGTTCGTTGTAAGAAAATATCGCTTTACCAATTTTTCTTGGAAACAATCGTTTTTTTTTTATCGGATTTCAAGAAAATATGTCTCTACTTTATCCACCTGTGGTTGTTCTATACTGGAACACCGGTACATATAATGCTGGTTCAGGTAATACGAATGTATGTGCACATCCACCCTAACGGCCTCTTCAATGTACCCAATACAGTAAGTACACCTATGTCCAAAAAACAACGTGACTTTGTATCGTTTTTCAATGTCCAAAGCATTTATGTTTGACGAGGTTTCCTGACAGTGCTTTAATTATTGGCCGACTATTTGAGATCAGAATTTCTTTGTAGCGCCATTACAAATTTTTCTGAATACAATTGTCAACCTTTTAAAATGACCTTGGAGAGTGGCGTATCTACCCAAGGAAATAAACTTCGGATATAGACAATACACCCGAGATCCGTTCCCTCTGCACTCCGAGAAACATCAATGTACCTCATATGGTCCTCAAAAGTGAGTTGACAAACGAGTACTTCGAAAAATTCTTGTCTGAGCTTATTTATACTAATTGTGGTGTGTTAGAACTCATCTCCGACTTTTTCAAACACGAATTCGATTGAACACTTCAGATTTCCTGAGATTAAGGAATGGGTTCGGAAAGGTTAAGATTATCCCCATCTTCGTTTATTTTTATATTAGATGTACTCTTTGTGTTTTTTGTTTGTTTGTTTTTTTTTTTTTGTCAAGTTCACCAGGTCAGTTTGAATAGGTTTATTTATCTAGGGAAGTCGTAGGACTCGCTCGGCCAAGTAAGGTTAAAATAAAACTGGAGTTCGCCTTGAATACGCAGCCACCATTGACGCGGAATGAGCTGCATTGTTACAGCCTTGCACTTGACTCTGCACGTGACTATAGAACCTCGGAAGACTACCATGGTCTCTGCATATGTAATAGAAATTATATATTTTACTAAACATAACTCTAGAAAATGAGATAAAATCATTTTAAACACCCAGCTTGTCGTGATTTGGCGCTGTTTCTATTAATTCTCAAATTTATTTAAAAAATAAATAATACTTTTTAAAAAATCGTGAAGAACGGAAAAACTTTCAGGACGTGTTCTAGTAATAATAATATATAATGACTTTCAAACCAACCACGGTCCGAAAAAGCTTCGTTATCCGTCAATCCGCTTTTCTTATTTTTTTTTTTACCAAAAACATTCTAACTTTAAAAATATATAAGATATTGGGTTCAAAATTGGCACACGGATTTTTTATGTTGCGTTTTACAAGAGAATTGAAAACAAAGACTTTATGTTGTATATTATCAAAATGGCGGCCATTTAAAATATTTAACTTCAAATGTATTATTCAAATCGTATACTTCACAAAACATTTTCAAATTTATGAATCTTTACTCTATTACAATGGTTCATTCATTCGTAGGTCTAAAATAAAACGATTCGGAGATCAAATTACCATTCGGCCATCGTGTGTTGTAGACATTTGCCAAGAAATTAAATTTCTAGTTTTTCGTTGATAACTCGGTTAGCCTTAGACTTACAGAATAAATATAAAAATGACATTGGTTTGTCGTGAAAAGAGGAAATTTTTTTGTGTAATTTAGCAATTTTCGGAATATTCGAGGTTATCCACCATTTTGAAAATATGCTATACTTTGTCAAGTTCAGGTTGGCGGGTGGACCCGGGACTACCTGATGCCACCCCTATAGTCCCTCGCCGCGTCCGCCAGAGCTGTCTGCTGCCTAGGCGATGAGTCACCTACTGGCTGTGTTTATACAAAGGTACACTTTCATAACAGAATAATAATTTAACATGTTTGAAAGTATATTTGAAATCTAATAAAAAAGTTATGAAAAATGATACCAAACTCGACCTAGGTATTAGAACATTTAATACGAACTTTATTAAGAATTGTTTACATTGTGACTGCGACTTTTTATTTAGACAATTTAGAAGGTAAGTTTTAAGCTGTAATGAATATTAAAAGCTTTACTTAGGGACTGTTTGGGTAAAAGTAAATTGACCGTAGAATTTGTTAATAATAGTAAATCTTTCACTGAGATATAATGTGTTTAATACAAATTACAATAACAATCGGAGAAAAGGTTATATACACAATATGCTATATACAATGGAATATAATACTATATAATACAAATCCTACACAACAATAAAAATACAATACTACACAATAGTTTATCCACCATTAAACCTACAGCGGTCTGAACTAAGTAAAGCTTTCAATATTCATTACAGCTTAAGACTTGCCTTCTAAATTGTCTAAATAAAAAGTCGCAGTCACAATGTAAACAATTCTTAATAAAGTTCGTATTAAATGTTCTAATACCTAGGTCGAGTTTGGTATCATTTTTCATAACTTTTTTATTAGATTTCAAATATACTTTTAAACATGTTAAATTATTATTCTGTTAAGAAAGTGTACCTTTGTACAAACACAGCCAGTAGGTGACTCCCGCCTAGGCAGTGGACAGCTCAGGCGGACGCGGCGAGGGATTATAGGGGTGGCCTCAGGTAGTCCCGGGTCCACCCGCCAACCTGAACTTGACAAAGTATAAATAAAGTTGTAAAGCATAACAAAAATATACGTGTTCCAAATTTGAATCAGTATCTTATCTATTTCAAAAGTTATAATTTTTTGTAAAAAATAAATAAATGGCGGGTAGACGGGAAACTGAGCGTTTTCGGACCTATAGGCTATTTATTTGAACTTTTTTGTGTATTTTTACCAGTAGAATATGTCCTGAAAGTTTCTAATAATAATAATAAAAATAAAGTTTTATATGCAATTTGACCTGAAAAATAGCAAAAAATAGGTTTCAGACGTTTCAGAACTGTTTCTCCAGTAGTTTGACACAAACACAAATAATTGGCGCCGAAAAACAATTTTTAAGTTCGCTATAAAATAACTTTGTTAAATGGCTGATAAACGCGTAAATATTTTCCACAAAACTTGTAGAGAATTTAATTCTGAACAAATTGGTATAAGATAAGGTAAAAAAATATATAAAACGGATAACATTCTTTTTTTATTTTAAACAAAATATATCAAAGTGTACTTAAAAAATTACAAAAGTTGTAATGAACCTAAAAACCTATTAGTTGATATTTAAGTGCCTGGTAAATAACTCACCAAATGTTAGAATAAATTTTCAACAATTTGTCCTTCTACTTAAATACATTTGTCTGCACTCTTTTGGATCGCACATGTTGCTCTTCGAAGTCCTTCAGAGCTGCCCATAAGTGGCGCATCGATATCCATAATACGGGCTAATAATTCCCCACGGGTATGAACTTTAGTGTTATAAACAATATTTTTCATCCATCCCCAAATACAGAAATCGACTGGTGTCAGATCTGGCGACTTGGGTGGCCAGGAATGGAGACAGCAACCACCAATCCATCGATCTGGGAGATTGCGATTCAAGTGGGCTAGCACAGCTAGCGAAAAGTGGGGAGGTGCACCATCGTGCAGATAATACATACAGCGTCTCAGTGCTAGATGAAAATCTTCAACTAACTGCAGCAATTCTTCCTGTAGAAACTGTAAGTACACTTCGGCATTTAATCGTGCAGGTAAAATGAATGGTCCTACCAACTTATTGTGAATAACACCACACCCACATTGAAGCTGAATCGGTGTTGAGAATTTTTTCTATCGTTGTTTGAGGATTTTCTCTCCCCCCTTCCCCCATGTGTGTTCATATCTTGAATTGTTCACACCATCACGAGTGAATTGAACCTCATCAGTAAAGAAAATTGACCTGTGTAATCGCCGATTCCTTTTTAACCAAAGACAGAATTCCAATCGAAGAGGAAGCCCTCGTGGTAGAAGCGTATGAACTTTTTGTATATGATAAGGGTACAGTTTGTTATTATGAAGATTCCTCCAAACCATAGACTGCGTAACCCCGAACCGCTGAGATAGTCATCAAGTTCCTGGACTGTGTTGAACAGCATTGTTAATATTTTAATCAATATCGACATCATGTTACACAGCACGTTCATAGAGTGTACGAGACTTGGAAGTGAACCTGTCTCCCGTAGTGTTAGGAAGGTCCCACTGTTTATGGATTAGGAATCCGGCGGTCAAGATACCGACCTTGATACTCGAGAGCTGCACCAGTAGTATTACTATCACATACACCAAACATGAACACCATATCGGCATATTCAGCAGTTGTAAATAAGTACGGCATCTCGAATAAATGAAAAACTCACTAATTACAGACAAATTAATTGACCAATCGCTAAAGGAAAGTAAATCATTTCACAAACCACAGTCAGATTAATACACTAAGTACAGCATTGTTTAAACTTTGACAACAATTTAATTTTTTATTACCAACTTTTGGAACGAAAATTTCCCACGTAACTAAACTTTCACAATTTTTTTAGAAGTTTCAAATTTTCTCTGTAACTTAATAGCATTAAATACTATTGTTGAACTATTTTTTCGCATATATGTTTTAATTTTGGTTTTATTATTAGTTTAATTATGATCACTTCTATCCGCAGTTATTTTTAACCAAAAATTATTATCAGTTTCACTTTTGTCATTTTTCAGTACAATTCGATTCCTTTTGTTTAAAATAAAAAAGAATTTATTATTATTAGTTTATTCGTTATTTTCGTTTTTAACTTGATTATTTTCATCTTCTGCCAATTTGTTCAGAATTAAATTTTTTGTTAAATAAGAACAACTAACAGTTTCACTAGGGCCGAGTTGCCAACACCAATGAAGCGAATGAATGTTTTGTTAAATATGTACAACTAATAGGCTCATTAGGGCCGAGTTACCGACACTATTGAAGCGAATGGAGGTTCTTGTTAAGTATGTACAACTAATAAGCTCATTAGACCCGAGTTCCCGACAGGAGTGAAATGAATGGAGGTTCTTGTTAAATATGTACAACTAATAGGCTCATTACGGACGAGTTACTGACACTACTGAAGCGAATGGAGGTTCTTGTTAAGTACGTACAACTAATAGGCTCATTAGGCCCGAGTTCCCGACAGGAGTAAAACGAATGGAGGTTCTTGTTAAATATGTACAACTAATAGGCTTATTACGGACGAGTTACTGACACTACTGAAGTGAATGGAGGTTCTTGTTAAGTATGTACAACTAATAGGCTCATTAGGCCCGAGTTCCCGACAGGAGTGAAACGAATGGAGGTTCTTGTTAAATATATACAACTAATAGGCTCATTACGGAAGATTTTCCGACACTAATGAAGTGAATGGAAATTCTTGTTAAATATGAACAACTAACAGGCTCATTAGGGAGGCGTTAGGCCTACTGACACAAGTGAAGTGAATATTGGCAATTGTTCAATATGAACAACTAATAAGTTCATTAGCGACGGGTTGCCGACACTAGTGAAGTGAATAGAGGCTTTTGATAAATATGAACAACTTATAGGCTCATTAGGGTCGAGTTGCCAACACGATAGAAGCGAATGGAAGTTCTTGTAATAATGTACAACTCATTAGGGCCGAATTTCTGACACTAGTGAAGCGAATATTGGCAATTGTTAAATATGAACAACTAACAGCCTCGTTAGGGACGCGTTACTGACACTAGTAAAGCGATTGGATGCTCTTGTTAAATATGAACAACTAATAGGCTTATTAGGGTCGAGTTACCGACACTAGTGAAGTGAATATATACTTTTTTGCAACTAACAGGCTCACTATGGCTGAATTACTGACACTAATGAAGGGAAAGGAGGCTCTTGTTAAATATTACAACCATCAGGTCTACTATAGTCACGTGTTTGGCATTAACAAAGCTAGTGATTTACATTTTTTACGAACAACAAAGGGTCCACAGAGTAGAGTTCTTTGCACAAGCGAAGCGAGCAGAGTCTCTAGTTAAATATGAACTAGTAACATGCCACCAGGCCCAAGTTGTCAACACTAGTGTAGGCTCTTCCAGTTAACATTCCGCCTCACCGAGTGTTTAAAAAAACTATTTATTTTATGTTGCCTACCTATGCATATGGATTATTAAGTATTTATGCATTGTTTGTGGATCGTTTATTTCTATCAAGAGAAAAACCTAATATTTACGTAAAAATTCGAAATCGCGATATTACCGTCATAGATGATACTCCATTACCGCTGACGTCGATACTTCGCGGTATGTTGAGTTTACATTTTGCAAAATTACACAGTCAGTGTGAGACAGACCTACTTTTATATCGTGTAAGACTTTAAATTGCGTCTAAAGTGGGGAACTTTCTAAACGTTCTTACTGCGTCGTATTTCAAGCCACACAAGGGATCTCGAGTAAATCGAGCGCAAATAGACGATTACACGCGAATACACTCAAAAACATGGTGTACAAATCAGGTATCCTAAATTCCCTATTCTCTCTCACTAAATTTTGAACGAATGCATAGAATAAATCACATCGAATCCCTAGGATTTTAGAATTTTAATGAAATAAGTCATTGCGCCTCATTGAAAAATGATGTTAACGTAGAATACAGCACTAGAAATCCAACTTCGTTTAGTTGGTCTTATTTAAAATGGTAGCTCAATATGAGAAAATGTCGCTACTTCTATAGCCTCGGGTGGAGGTGCAGCACGACTCCACACCCCCAAACAAAAATTATTTGTTTCACTGTGGGCCGCGAATTCCAATTAGGGTTTTTTCTGTTTTGTAATCAAACTTTTTCAAGCTTAAACAACCTTTTAGTTTAGATAGGGGTAATATAACATAAAGACCTCCTGTTTAAATTTGGCACTTTAGTTCGGCACATTCTTTTGGCACATTGGTTTAACATATTGGTTTGGGACATTTTTGGCACATTAATTTGGCACATTGGTTTAAAAACATTAGTTTGACAGATTAGTTTGGAACATTGGTTTGTGATAATAGTTTGAGACATAGGTTTGGAACATTGGTTTGGTATATTAGTTTGGTAGATTGGTTCGGAATATAAACTTCCACATTTCACCAAAATTGGATTGGAACCACTTTGTCCAGTTTTTGAAATATTCAAATTTTTATGGAGGTAACCATGTTTCATTTCCCTTTTTTAACCTATAATTTTCAAACTGGTATATTTTTAGAGATTCACATGAACAAGTTTTGTATGGGTCCTTAGAGTCTATATTGCAGCAAAATTTAATACAAATCGTTCAAACCGATTTTGAGACATTCGGAAATTTGAGTTTTATTCATATATCGACGTTTTTTAAATCCTCCAGATATCCCCAACATATTTCCCACATATCAAATATTATCAAAATAAGCCCTTTCGTTTTGACTGCACAGATAACAGAGACAATATACCAAAAACAACTTTTTGGGACTCAGAGTACCTTAATTTTGTTCACCCATACATAACATCCTCTATTATAATATATGTGTATGAGAGAAAGTAAGAAGGGCATCGCTCGACCTATGTTTACATTTACCTCACCTTTTTTATTCTTAACGGCAAAATTTGTTTAATTTAAAGAGTTCTTATTAAGATTTATTTTATTTTATATTTAAGGTTGTGTTTTTTTAATGTTTGACGTTGTTTTTACTTCGAATTGTATTTTAATTGATCTTATTTTGTATTTTATGTTTTTGTATCAAGTTTTGTTTAAATTGTGTTCATGTGTGTGTTTATTTTGTATTATATGTATTAAAATAGACGCTTGATTATTAATGTGTTGTGAGGTTACGTGGGAGAGAGGACCTGATCGTCCTCACTTCACCCTTAAATAAAGTCTTAATCACTTCTAAAGAGGTAAACTACAACTTTAATGTAGCCCTCATCACAAATTGTTGAATTTAGAAATACAATCTACATCTGCGAAAATAGTTACGAGAAGCTAGAGTACATGCACACACAAAGTGGTAACACAAAAGTGCTTTAAATTGGTTTATAGATAATAATATATGATACTGGATTTATTTTTGATAAAAATGGCATTTCATCAGTTTTGTTATTATATTTTTCATGACATATGGTTATTATTTCATTTATACTTTTATGATTAATTACGAAATAAAATCTAATTTAAAGACTTTTGCTCTTGAAATTTTCTTTCTAGTTTCTCTATAACGGAAAAGTCGATTTTCCTTGTTGGTAAATAAAACCCCTAGCCCTCGAATACTCTAATACCATCAAGGTCGGAAATGAAAAGTGTTGGTCAAGAGAGACCCGATAAGAAAGATGAAAGAGAGGGCTCTAACCCAAGACTACATAAAAAAGGTATAGATCCAGCTAAGTCCCCATGGGATTACCAAACACGTACATCCACCCAAGCGTGGATGAGAATCCTAGAAGCCGAGGCGGGCATTTTGGACATTAGTAGGGTAAATAAGAAAACACATGGGTTTAGCAAAACAAAAGATAGATCTCTGAATGAACAAGTAGGTACAACGGGATCGCAAGTAATGTCTTCCCCTATAAATACGTGTCTTGAGGTTGAGCCACGAAGGGGGGAGGGGGTGGCTCAGTAGGTGCTTCTTTTGCTTCAGTTCGGACTGGTGGCCGTTAAGTTATGCAGATGCGAGCCCGGTTGAAGTTATGAAAAAAAAAATTGTCTTTGTCAGTACTAATAATACTAGAAAGCACAGAACCACCATATGCAACAAATCCTTTAGAGTGTCTATGTGCCATATGTGGAACTCGGACTCATTCAATTGCCGCGTCCAGTTTGCTAGGTCGCTCAGAAGTCGTTGTTTTGAGTTGTTTGTTGCACAAGGTGTGGTGGAAATCATTTAATACTTGGATTTTTATGTATGTGTGTATAAAAAAATATTGAGCTTGACTTGTGAGATAATATTATGTAGAACAAAATCTCACAAAAACTACGTTTATTCAATCAAACGCGTTTCAACGACAAAGTCGCCATCCTCAGTGATACATGAGTTATAGTTTTGTTATTGTAGCTCATGTATCACTGAAGATGGCGACTTTGTCTTGAAACGCGTTTGATTGAATAAACGTAGTTTTTATGAGATCTTGTGTTCGAGTTTTTGTTCTACATATGTGTGTATGTATGAATATGTATATTTTTACCAGGAAGATTTTATATTATTATAAGTTTTCTCAGTGTTAAATATTACATAGTAATTACCGCTATATAATTTATTTTGTCATTTTCAATTTTAGAGATTTAGTTTCAATTGGTAAATTATTATTTTTGGAAACTTGTTAAATATTATTATATTAATTTTTCTCTTTTTTATTTATTTTTTATTGTCATTATTCTTTTAGATGTTTCGAACATTTTCAACCAGGGATTTATTATGTTTTTATGTATTATTATTATTTTATTTTAACGGATATTAACTTTATTTTTTAATTCTAATTTCATTGTATGTATACTTTTATTGTATGTTTGTGTGGGAGTTAAGGTTAGGTTAGGTTAGATATCTAAGTATCTATCTCTCTATCTACTCCACTGACGGCGATAAAGATATTATGCAACAAAAAATAAAACCCAAATATACAATAATTACATTGTGATTATCGCGGAATTATTAGAATTTAAGCTCAAAATGTAAAAAAAAAAAAAAAAAAAAAAAAAAATTAACAAAGTGACTATGTAAATGAATGAACATAGTTTGTGCCGAGTAAATTGTGTACATTTGTAATTCAAATTGTAGTAATTAGTTTGTTGTTAGACTGTAGTAAAAATGTTCACAATCGAAATTTAACAGTGTATCTGCTACACAACAGATTTTTATTTTATTTTATTTTATTTTTTTAATTTGAGCTCAAACTATTATGAAATACACAGCCCTTATATTCCCTAATATATCAATTAACCTATCCCGTGTGTGTGACCGTCGAAGTGTATCCTACTGACCTCAAGGTTTCCCTGCGGCTCTTAAGCTAACCGCTGAAACAAGGCGTTGCCACGGTGCAACGAACAAGGTGATAAACCTATTTTTTTTATTCTTGATATTTGTAAGAATTTTTAATCGATGAACGTATATGATCCAGCTGCGTTACACGTCGGCCCATCTTAGTTACATGATTTAGTATTTTGAAAACATGGCTGCCTATCGTAACATGTCTCCTCTTCCTAACATGACTTACCTTCGTAACATGTCTCCCCTTCCTAACTAACATGACTTCCTTTCGTAACATGTGTCTTCCCTTCGTAACATGTCTCCCCTTCGTAACATGTCTCCTCTTTCTAACATGACTTCCCTTCGTAAGATATCTCTCTTTCCTAACATGACTTCCCTTCGTAACACACCTCCCCTTCCTAACATGATTTCCCTTCGTAACATATCGCCCTTTCCTAACTTCCTAACATGACTTCCCTTCATAACATCTTCGTCTCCTAACTTGATTTCCCTTCGTAACATGTCTCTACTTCCAAACGTTGCTTCCCGTCGTAACATCTCTCCCCTTTTCTAATATGGGTTCTGTTCGTAACATGTCTATCGTAAGGCGTCCCTCAGCGTAACATGTTTCCTATTCGTAAGGTGCCTCCCCTTTGCAACATAATGTCTCGTTCTTATATGCCTCTTCTTCTTCAGATGTGTCCCCTTCGTAACATGTTTCTCCTTCGGCAAATTACTTCCATTCGTAACACATCTCTACTTCCTCATACGCCTCCTATTCGAAGAACGTCTCCTGTTCATCACATAGATCCCATTCGTAATGTGTCTCTACTTCGTAACATGACTTCCCTTCGTTACGTACCACATAATATACAAATTGAACTAAAGTAATGTAAACATCTCCCTACCTATTTGTTAGTAAAGACAAGTTTTCAAGCTGGCTGAACTCTTTTTAGGAAAGAAGGGTGATATATTAGTTACTGTGTGGGCTATATCGAATCTAAGTAACTGGACGTGTATCAAGTCTAATTGTGTAGTTGTACTTGTCCGTAGTCCTTATTAGTGTGGTCACTCAATAGTATGGTCGTTAAACAACAAGAAAAAGTTCCATAAAGTATACAAAAATATACAATCCAACCAAAGAGCTGATATTTAAACATAAACGATTAAGGAGTTTTACAAAGCTACTATTAGCAGCGCTTTAGATCGGCACTTTGAAAAAGGAAACTAGGAATAGGAATATTTCGAATGAGGTAATCGACAAGATAACCTTAGAATCCGGCAGTGTGTCTACTACTAAATAAGCCGCGTGCGGCCCTGGTTATGAGGAAGAGAGAGAGAGAAGAGGAAACGTGCAGGTGGATAATAGTATTTCTATCATAGATTTAATCCGTAAAATTGTCAATCATAGCGTTCAAAATAAACCTTCAAGCGAGCACTTTTTTTAAACAGCTAAAACTTCTTTTTATATATATATATATATATATATATATATATATATATATATATTCATTCTAATAAATCACCCATTGGACCTCACATGCTTGTCACTAGTAAAATAGTAACATGCTTAGAGCCGTATGCTATTAGAAGGTCAAATATAAAACTGGTTGATAATCAAGGAAACACATAAGAAGTTCACCTTTATATAAACAAAATAGATTCGACTTACTGTGTTTATCCCATTATATAATACTACGAGCGATACAATCACTCAGGGGAAAAATTGTTTGATGAGGACATCCACTCTCCTAAAATATCTTAATTAAATAGAGGGTATAAAATATTACACAAACTTTCTCACACATCCACAAAATGAAATATTAAAAAATGTGAGAAATAAAGAATAGTTTTCTTTATTATTGAGTTTTATTTTCGTGTAATTCTCACGAGAGATGATTTGCAAACTATTCGTGAATTTTAGATTCGACGTATAGTCTACAGACTCGGTTCATAATCTTCACGTTTCAACAAAATTTTACCGAAATCGGTAGAAGTGATTTTGAGACATTAGGCCGTTTATAACGTTTTTTTTTTTTTGATCGGAACAATATTTTTAGGGAGATATTGATGAATATGTTTTGATCGGGTCATAAAGCGGTACAGTGAAGGCAAACTTGATCAAACTCATGAAAGCTGATTTTGAGAATAAAACATTTTTGGTTTTTTTTAAATCTTACGGGAAGTTTTGTGTTTTGGCGAGTTTTCCCAAATTGTTCGTTATATCAAAATCTTCTGACACGTAACAAATACAATACAGACAGACATCACAAAGCTGAGGGGGGGGGATTTAGCCATTACATATTGAGGGGGGGACAAAAAATACCACTATAATTCGTCTTTCCAAAATTAGTTTTCAATATTATTTCACATTGCTTACCAAGTTCAACAAACACTTTAAATATGTTGTGCAACACAATGCTAAGAGGGTTAAAGTATTTAATGAAGAAAAGTTGTAAGGTCGACTTTACAAATAAATAAAAACAAACTTTATTACTTTATTTTAAATAAATTTAAAATAAGACTTTACTTTACTTTAAAATAAAGTGTTTATTGTGAAAAATTGCGTATTTTTATAAGTTTGGTAATCGCCAAAAATTTTGACCTGTTTTTTGACTGATTTTTACGTTTTGCAAACAGAAAACGTGATTTTCGACATACCGTCCTTCTGTCGTTGTCGTCTGTACATAAACATGACAGCGGCCACAAAAAATAAGATTGGAACATGAAATTTGGGATTATAGTGAGCTCACATAGAACCCTATATATAACCTGTAATTAACCAGAACCTTGAAACTCAGAACAATTTAATTAAAAATGTCAAAATGGCGGAATTTTTAAACAGTTTTTTGTTCATAACTCGTGTGTAACTTTATTCAACTTGTAACACAATAAATTAGAAAACAATTTGCAGATTTCAATGGTCGCAACACTCGCAACCTCTACATCTCTATGGTATAAGCTTCAGATCCGCTAGGACCAAGACACTGACACGAGCAAAGCTAGTGAATAATTTTTAATACTTATACAAGGCCCGTTAGTGACTAGCTGACATCAAGAGATATACACAAGAAAACCTGTGTAACGACTCTTTTAAACAAACTTACACTACTGGGTAACATCCCTTGATCTGCCAATACATATTAACATTTCCTACAACGCCCACGAAATCAAGATGTGGCCATTATATTTTAGAGGATCTGATTGTATTACATTGTATGATCGGGCTAGATAAGTACAATGATGATCACATTAACATGACCTACATGGGCGAGGAAATCGACTTTTAGTCATTACATATTAGAATATCTGATTATAATACATCGTATGATCGGGCTGGGTAAGTACCGTGATGACGCCCATTAACTTGACCTACAAGGGCGAGGAAATAGACTTTTGACCATTACATATTAGGAGATCTGATTGTATTACATTGCATGATCGGGCTGGGTAAGTACCGTGATGACGCCCATTAACTTGTCATACAAGGGCGAGGAAATATACTTTTGACCATTACATATTAGGAGATCTGATTGTATTACATTGTATGATCGGGCTGGGTAAGTACCGTGATGACGGCCATTAACTTGACCTACAAGAGCGAGGAAATAGACTTTTGATCATTACATATTAGGAGATCTGATTGTATTACATTGCATGATCGGGCTGGGTAAGTACCGTGATGACGCCCATTAACTTGTCATACAAGGGCGAGGAAATATACTTTTGACCATTACATATTAGGAGATCTGATTGTATTACATTGTATGATCGGGCTGGGTAAGTACCGTGATGACGGCCATTAACTTGACCTACAAGAGCGAGGAAATAGACTTTTGATCATTACATATTAGGAGATCTGATTGTATTACATTGTATGATCGGGCTGGGTAAGTACCGTGATGACGGATATTAACTTGACCTACAAGAGCGAGGAAATGGACTTTTGATCATTACATATTAGGAGATCTAATTGTATTACATTGTATGATCGGGCTGGGTAAGTACCGTGATGACGGCCATTAACTTGACCTACAAGAGCGAGGAAATAGACTTTTGACCATTACATATTAGGAGATCTGATTGTATTACATTGTATGATCGGGCTGGGTAAGTGCCGTGATGACGCCCATTAACTTGACCTACAAGGGCGAGGAAATAGACTTTTGATCATTACATATTAGGAGATCTGATTGTATTACATTGTATGATCGGGCTGGGTAAGTACCGTGATGACGCCCATTAACTTGACATACAAGGGCGAGGAAATAGACTTTTGACCATTACATATTAGGAGATCTGATTGTATTACATTGTATGATCGGGCTGGGTAAGTACCGTGATGACGGCCATTAACTTGACCTACAAGAGCGAGGAAATAAACTTTTGACCATTACATTTTAGGATATCTGTATTACATTGTATGATCGGGCTGGGTAAGTACCGTGATGACGCCCATTAACTTGACCTACAAGGGCGAGGAAATATACTTTTGACCATTACATATTAGGAGATCTGATTGTATTACATTGTATGATCGGGCTGGGTAAGTACCGTGATGACGGCCATTAACTTGACATACAAGGGCGAGGAAATAGACTTTTGACCATTACATATTAGGATATCTGATTGTATTACATTGTATGATCGGGCTGGGTAAGTACCGTGATGACGGCCATTAACTTGACCTACAAGAGCGAGGAAATAGACTTTTGACCATTACATATTAGGAGATCTGATTGTATTACATTGTATGATCGGGCTGGGTAAGTACCGTGATGACGGCCATTAACTTGACCTACAAGAGCGAGGAAATGGACTTTTGATCATTACATATTAGGAGATCTGATTGTATTACATTGTATGATCGGGCTGGGTAAGTACCGTGATGACGGCCATTAACTTGACCTACAAGAGCGAGGAAATAGACTTTTGACCATTACATATTAGGAGATCTGATTGTATTACATTGTATGATCGGGCTGGGTAAGTGCCGTGATGACGCCCATTAACTTGACCTACAAGGGCGAGGAAATAGACTTTTGATCATTACATATTAGGAGATCTGATTGTATTACATCGTATGATCGGGCTGGGTAAGTACCGTGATGACGCCCATTAACTTGACATACAAGGGCGAGGAAATAGACTTTTGACCATTACATATTAGGAGATCTGATTGTATTACATTGTATGATCGGGCTGGATAAGTATCGTGATGACGGCCATTAACTTGACCTACAAGGGCGAGGAAATAGACTTTTGATCATTACATATTAGGAGATCTGATTGTATTACATTGTATGATCGGGCTGGGAAAGTACCGTGATGACGCCCATTAACTTGACCTACAAGGGCGAGGAAATAGACTTTTGATCATTACATATTAGGAGATCTGATTGTATTACATTGTATGATCGGGCTGGGTAAGTACCGTGATGACGGCCATTAACTTGACCTACAAGAGCGAGGAAATAAACTTTTGACCATTACATTTTAGGATATCTGTATTACATTGTATGATCGGGCTGGGTAAGCACCATGATGACGCCCATTAACTTGACCTACAAGGGCGAGGAAATATACTTTTGACCATTACATATTAGGAGATCTGATTGTATTACATTGTATGATCGGGCTGGGTAAGTACCGTGATGACGGCCATTAACTTGACCTACAAGAGCGAGGAAATATACTTTTGACCATTACATATTAGGAGATCTGATTGTATTACATTGTATGATCGGGCTGGGTAAGTACCGTGATGACGGCCATTAACTTGACCTACAAGGGCGAGGAAATAGACTTTTGATCATTACATATTAGGAGATCTGATTGTATTACATTGTATGATCGGGCTGGGTAAGTACCGTGATGACGCCCATTAACTTGACCTACAAGGGCGAGGAAATCGACTTTTGACCATTACATATTAGGAGATCTGATTGTATTACATTGTATGATCGGGCTGGGTAAGTACCGTGATGACGGCCATTAACTTGACCTACAAGAGCGAGGAAATATACTTTTGACCATTACATATTAGGAGATCTGATTGTATTACATTGTATGATCGGGCTGGGTAAGTACCGTGATGACGGCCATTAACTTGACCTACAAGAGCGAGGAAATATACTTTTGACCATTACATATTAGGAGATCTGATTGTATTACATTGTAGGATCGGGCTGGGTAAGTACCGTGATGACGGCCATTAACTTGACCTACAAGGGCGAGGAAATATACTTTTGATCATTACATATTAGGATATCTGATTGTATTACATTGTATGATCGGGCTGGGTAAGTACCGTGATGACGGCCATTAACTTGACCTACAAGGGCGAGGAAATATACTTTTGATCATTACATATTAGGATATCTGATTGTATTACATTGTATGATCGGGCTGGGTAAGTACCGTGATGACGGCCATTACTTTGTCCTACAAGGGCGAGGAAATCGACTTTTGGCCATTACATTTTAGGATATCTGTATTACATTGTATGATCGGGCTGGGTAAGTACCGTGATGACGCCCATTAACTTGACCTACAAGGGCGAGGAAATATACTTTTGATCATTACATATTAGGATATCTGATTGTATTACATTGTATGATCGGGCTGGGTAAGTACCGTGATGACGGCCATTACTTTGTCCTACAAGGGCGAGGAAATCGACTTTTGACCATTACATTTTAGGATATCTGTATTACATTGTATGATCGGGCTGGATAAGTACCGTGATGACAACTATTAACTTCTCCTAGAAAGGCGAGGAAATCGACTTTTAGTCATTACATTTTAGGATATCTGTATTACATCGTATGATCGGGCTGGGTAAGTACCGTGATGACGGCCATTACTTTGTCCTACAAGGGCGAGGAAATCGACTTTTAGTCATTACATTTTAGGATATCTGTATTACATCGTATGATCGGGCTGGGTAAGTACCGTGATGACGGCCATTACTTTGTCCTACAAGGGCGAGGAAATCGACTTTTGGCCATTACATTTTAGGATATCTGTATTACATTGTATGATCGGGCTGGGTAAGTACCGTGATGACAACTATTAACTTCTCCTAGAAAGGCGAGGAAATCGACTTTTAGTCATTACATTTTAGGATATCTGTATTACATCGTATGATCGGGCTGGGTAAGTACCGTGATGACAACTATTAACTTCTCCTAGAAGGGCGAGGAAATCGACTTTTAGTCATTACATTTTAGGATATCTGTATTACATCGTATGATCGGGCTGGGTAAGTACCATGACGACGCCTATCGACTTGTTTTTCATTTTTACGATTGAAGTTTTCATAAGTGCTGCTCATTTGAGCTTACTAAGTTCCGTTGTAGATAGTATACATATTATTGTTTTGCGGTGTTATAATAATGCAATTAGCGAATATAGCATACAGAAATTCAAGTAGTACCGATCCTACCAACCTACCGATCCTACCACTGGCGCACTATATACATTTCCTATATTGTTTGGAGGAAACTAAATACAGATTATACGTTTTAAAATAACCAAAGAACCAAATATTTGGTCGTGAGAAATATGAGGAAGTCTTTTAAACGCTAAGAGATAGGAAACTGAATAATTTGTTTTCATCTCTAGTGATAACAAGTTAAGTAAACAAAATTATGGGTTAATATACCTAAATGGTTAAGAACCCTACCTACGTGAATTTAAAATTCAATCTTGTACAAAATTACTTGAAGTTCTGTTAACCTTAATTTGGGCCAAGTGCGGCATTATAAGACCAAAATCGATTTTATCTCATAAATATGGTAAGGGTGTCAATTTGTATAATTAAAAATTAAGACAGTCTTAAATCTGCATATGATCTATAGATTAGTGTCATTAAAGTTAATAAACCACAGTGTAATAATACTAAACACATAAATAATACACACAAATAATACTAAATACACAAATTTCTTTTATTTATAATAACAGCATCCAAAATTAACCAAAAGTTTTGAACGGCTTATCTGCAGATATTATTTTCCTATTAAAACATTATGATCACTATATTTTACAGAGCCCCATAAGATATTGGATATTTTTTAAGTTTAATCTGTCAAGTTTATATGTATTTATATTAAATTATTTAATGTCAATCCTTGACATAGACTATTGAATGTAAAATATTCAATGGCAAATAATAATAATTAAAATTATATTTTCAGCATAATTTTACAGTTCAGTGTTTTTATCGTTGATATCATTCTAGGAACTAATCAATAATTCATTTGTTATTCCTTACTGTGAAAGCTTATCTCTCACCCAACTACTAAGGAATAAGAAGATTAAAAGTGTCGTAAAACATAAACAACACACAGTGCAGTAATAAACAATGATTTTTATCACTGACAATAAACGATTTCACGACGTGACATGGAAATATGGAAAATTTATAATTGTAAATATTGAATGTGTTACACTTACGTCCGACAACGATGATGCTTCTGGTTCACAATGTACTGGTGAAATAAATGTCTCTGCTGTCCAGGTAGCAAGTATATCTGCCCCCACTCTAGACCTTGCCCTTCAAATAGAAAACATGTGGCATTAGTTGGGAGATGCAACGGCCTGCAAGCTTGCACGGTCACCGGTGACTGATAACAATAACAGGCAAGGCTACCTGTCCTATAACGGCTATTCATGGTTGTCTAATGAAGAGCATATGCTATGAATATATATTTATTAGCTTAATTTGTTGCTTAGAATAAATGTAGTTAAATAAAAACATCCGATCTTTCGTTCACTACGAGAGTCTAAAGTCGTAAGAAAGCAAATATAATACAAGGAGTTCAAGTCACGCCACTCCTGCGTGTTTTTCTAAACTTGTGGACGGTGTTAGATTTGTGAATAATCCCTATCATCTTATTTATAGAAAATTATCTTAACGATTTTTTTGATAGTTACAATATTTTTTTCCTTTTTGTAGGAGAAAAACCCCTTCGGTCATCATGGCCTTATAAAAAAAGAAAGAAAAGAACATACAATAAAAATGTCTAGCCCCCCCCCCCCGGAACTTGACACCCTAGACGAAATATCCTTTAACCCTTTCCCCACAATGCTTGACACTTATTTATACCTATTAAAATTGATACCTTTAAACAATTTTAAACAATAGTTAAAATTCATACTAATAAACCGTTTGATTTTTAATGTTTAATGTGTACACATTTTTTACGATTAAAGTACAAATCACCCACATACTTTCAAAAATTAAAATAAAAAGCACTATTAAGTCAATACTTAATATTTATTTATTGACAATAAATTATAGATAAGTAGATTGCATGTTTGTCAATATTAAAATATAAATCATTAAAAACTAACAGAATTCTAGAACTACAAGATACTAAGGATTACATTTTATTTTTTTTCTAGCCTTAAGCTTCGAAAATGTAGAAACTAGTTCATTAGAATCGATGTGCTAATTCCAGTTAGATTGATATAGTTGCCAGTCCCACCACTCTTTCTTGTGTCACAGACGACCTGAGGTATGTCTTGATCAACTTGGAAAAGCACCTATCTCAAGCAGCTACTGATACCGGCAGCGTCAGTAAAATCCTTACAGCTATAAACAAATTAGGTACGCTTTCTTGCAAGTAGGATTTGAAAATGAAGTCAAGAACGTCCCTTAGTGTTGATTACTTGGGAACTCGGCTTGTAGAGTACTACACAACTCGGTAGCGTCAATATCCTTAGATTCATTTTGAGTCAACACTTTGACTTGTCCATTTTCATACTGAACGTATTTCACAAATTGTTTATTTTCGTATACAAGTTGTTTCTGAAATAGGATGCCAAACTTCTAAAGTGAGTTCCTTGCATAAAAATAAGGTACTTACGTATTAACGCCACCGCAGCAACTTTGCGCATATATATAAGGTTTGGCCAGGTGTTTATGTGTATATAAATATATATATATATATATATATATATATATATATATATATAGCTACTGGCCAAACCTGTCATGATATATAATTATATCGCAAAGTAAGCAAATATTGGTGCATTTATATATGGGCAAAGTTGCTGCGGTGGCGTTAATACGTAAGTACCAAAAATAAATAAAAAAGTTCCTATAAACGTGTGTCCTAAACTGCTTTGTTTTCAAACAATCCGCCATTTTGTATTTTTACAAAAAAAAAACATTATATCTTTGGAAGAAGATAAGCTATTGAGTTCAGATGTGGCATACAAATTTTTGATGTAATTTTTTAAAAGTGTACAAAACATAGACATTGTATTTGTATTATTTTCAAAATGGCGGCCATTTAAAAATTTTATTGTTGAATATCTCGAGAACCATTAATTCTACAAAATAATTATAAGATACAAAAAGTTGCTTCTTTTAACTCCAAATAAAATAGTTTTTTTTATTTGATCTGTAAGTCAAAGGAATAATCGAGTTATTGACAAAAAACTGAAAACATGGGAATTCCGCGTGACGTTACACTGACGTCATTTTGACGTCACAATGCTTCGGTAAATTGAAGCAAACATTATGGTGATCAGGTTGCTGTCGGTTAGGAAATGTTTCCAAATAAAACCGCGCTGCTTCACGACCACTACCATTTGCTTGTCTGTACATAAAAATCATGTTCGCCTGTTCACGGTAAGAACACTGTACCATTTTAAACGATTTATTATTTTGTAAATAATACACATAAAGTAAAAAGTGATAAAACGTACAACGTGAGGGCTAAATTTACTAAACAACCTAAATGTAAATACAGTCAATCGTTCTGAATAACAAAAACTAAAAAAATCGAGTGACTAAGAAAATTGATGCATTGTTGCTTAAACCACAGTCTTATAGATATACCAATTAATATTTTTAACATTAGGACTCAAAAATGTCAGTCAAATATTGCTATTTTTAAATTGTTAAGGTGTTACTTATCCATATTTGATGAAATCTAGGATATGGATTTGATTATTATTTCTTTGAAATTATATATATATAATATATAAATTAGAAAATTATAATTATATTTTATTAGAATATATATTCTTTTAACCTAATCTTAGGTGTTGTAGACAACTACCAAGAAATTATGTTTTCAGTTTTTTGTCAATAACTGGACTATCCTTCGATTTACAGACAGAATAAAAAAAAATCATTTTATTTGAAGTTAAAAGAAGAAATATTTTCGTCTCTTGTAATTGTTTTGTAAAGTTAATGGTTTTCGAGATATTCAAGATAAAAGTTTTAAATGGCAGCCATTTTGAAAATAATACAAATACAGTCTTTATATTTTGTACACTTTTTTAAACATTACATAAACAGTTTTTATACTAAATCCTAACTCAATATCTTATCTCTGCCAAAGCTATGTTTTTTGTATAAATACAAAATGGCGGAATATTTGAAAACAAAGCGGTTTAGGACACATGTTTATAGGAAGTTTTTTTATTTATTTTTATGTAAAGAACTCACTCCAAAAGTTTGGCGTCCTATTTATATATATTAAATGTTGAGCTTGACTTATGAGAAAAAATATACAGTATAACAAACACACAGAACACAATTCTCACAAAAAATACGCCTAAGTATTAGACGCGTTTCAACGACAAGGTCGTCCTCTTCAGTGATACACGAGCTACAGCAATCAAACACTGAAGAGGACGACCTTGTCGTTAAAACGCGTCTGATACTTAGGCGTATTTTTTGTGAGAATTGTGTTCTGTGTGTTTGTTATACTGTACCCTATATATACTAAACGTTTTTTTGGTTTTCTATACCTAATCTAATAATTTCAGGACTCGTGCTCATAATCTGCCACATGTGATTTACAGTTGCAATCCCAATGCCAAAGTTATCAACAAATAATTTATGAACTTAAATTCAAATAACTAAAACTTCATTTATAACTGATTTCATTTACTTTCAGTTTATAAACAAAATCTATTTTATCAGATTTTTAATTATTCTCCTTTATAATTAGTTTTAGAGAAATGTGTGTTTTTTAAAATAACAAAATTTTACATTTTCGCTTAAATTTTACGTATAAATTTTTTTTAAACTCGCATAAAAGTAAAAAATTAATAACAAATAAATTTTTGAAAAAAAAATTGTAAAAATAAAGTGAAAAACAAGTTTAGAATTTAAAAAAAATTTACATATTATTTTTTACATTATTTACTGTTCATTATTTAAGTTTATTATTTTCTAAATAATTAATGTTATTTCCTGCAAGAAAACGTAGAAAAAAAAAGAAAATTTGTTTTACTGAAAAAAGTGTTTTTTCCTTAGACGTCTAACAAAAAGAAAAAAGTTATTTATACCTCGTAAAAAAAATTAGAAATTTAATTTTAAATTAATTATATTTTCGCACACTTATTGCATTAAAAATGCATAAAATACAAATGTAAGCAATGTTTACAGTTCATTTTTCCAGCCTTGTTTTTGGTGTCTTCAGCGAAACCATGGGATTCTACTAGTCTAATTAATTGTTCTAAAACTTTCAACTGTAACCTGAATCTGAGGTTTCTGAATTTTGGGATCAATTCAGAAGCGCAATTTATTACAACTAAAAATTTGTATTGTATTCTATAACTCCTTACAGTGAACCCCTATAAATATTTGTACTCAGCTATAATGTAGTGCGACTGGCATGTCACATGTTATAGTATTTAGTAAAAATAATAATTTAAAGTTTAATAAAATTTCTTAAATACATTTGATTTCAATTGCAATAAATAAGGTTTTTTGGCAATTTAATAATTTGCAATAAACTTTGGCACATGATAACGATATTGCTCTGCTACAGTGGCATTGACATTGCCTTACGGTTATGAGACATATTTTTAAACTTCTCTACAGCTGAATAACATATATATATATATATATATATATATATATATATGTGTGTGTGTGTGTGTGTGTGTGTGTGTGTGTGTGTGTGTGTGTGTGTGGATAGCTAAGGTATCTGTGTCTGAACACTAATTACATGAAAAACCTCAAGTTTCTACTATTATCTGCTCACTTGAGAATGTTTTAGACTTCCCATATTATGCAACTATTGAACACGGATTAACAGTCACATGCTTTGTATATGTATTCCGAGAATTTATTATCATATGTTGTGTATCCTTGATCTTAACCTTGTTCTGGTAATAGTTCTTGTGGGTCAAAAATTAAAAAGGAAATATCGTATAGCCGTTTCAAAACTGTTGCCATTTTGATATTTTTCGAACGTTTTTTCAATAACATTCGATGAATAGTAAACCCTAGTTTTCATGCTAAATTTGGCAAATTCGAATAAAATTCCGATTAACAGGGGGTATTACTCTGATTTTTCCCCTCTTTTCTATTTTGGAGGTTATGTTTATAAAGGTTTTCTTTTTAGTAATAACTTTCTGGTTTTGTTTAACATTAAATGTAGATTTTAAAGGTTAAAAAAATGCAATGTAAGTTTGCGAGTAGCTGGTAAAAAAGTGAAAATGAATAATAGGCACCGTAACAAAAGTTCAGTAGTTATCGGTTAAAATATGAAAATTAATAGTAGAGACCATAATAAAAGTTTGGGAGTTATCTGTGTAAAAACGAAAATGAATAATAGGCACCGTAACAAAAGTTCTGGGTAACCCTTAAAATTAAAATAAATAAAGCCACTATGATAAAAATTGAGTGAGTTATCGGTTTAAAAGTGAATATGAATTACAGGCACCGTAACAAAACTTCGTGAATTATCGGTTAAAAAGTGAAAATGTATAATAGGCACCATAATAAAACTTCAGGAATATTCCGTTAAAAAGTGAAAATGTATAATAGGCACCATAATAAAACTTCAGGAATTTTCCGTTAAAAAGTGAAAATGTATAATAGGCACCATAATAAAACTTCAGGAATTTTCCGTTAAAAAGTGAAAATGTATAATAGGCACCATAATAAAACTTCAGGAATTTTCCGTTAAAAAGTGAAAATATATAATAGGCACCATAATAAAACTTCAGGAATATTCCGTTAAAAAGTGAAAATGTATAATAGGCACCATAATAAAATTTCAGGAATTTTCCGTTAAAAAGTGAAAATGTATAATAGGCACCATAATAAAACTTCAGGAATTTTCCGTTAAAAAGTGAAAATGTATAATAGGCACCATAATAAAACTTCAGGAATTTTCCGTTAAAAAGTGAAAATGTATAATAGGCACCATAATAAAACTTCAGGAATTTTCCGTTAAAAAGTGAAAATATATAATAGGCACCATAATAAAACTTCAGGAATTTTCCGTTAAAAAGTGAAAATGTATAATAGGCACCATAATAAAACTTCAGTAATTTTCCGTTAAAAAGTGAAAATGTATAATAGGCACCATAATAAAACTTCAGGAATTTTCCGTTAAAAAGTGAAAATGTATAATAGGCACCATAATAAAACTTCAGGAATTTTCCGTTAAAAAGTGAAAATGTATAATAGGCACCATAATAAAACTTCAGGAATTTTCCGTTAAAAAGTGAAAATGTATAATAGGCACCATAATAAAACTTCAGGAATTTTCCGTTAAAAAGTGAAAATGTATAATAGGCACCATAATAAAACTTCAGGAATTTTCCGTTAAAAAGTGAAAATGTATAATAGGCACCATAATAAAACTTCAGGAATATTCCGTTAAAAAGTGAAAATGAATAATAGGCTCCGTAATTAAAGTTCGGGAACTATGAGTTAAAAAGTGTAAATGAATAGTAGGGACTGTATAAAAAATTCAGAATTTTTCTGTCAAAAAGTGAAAATCAATAATAGACACCGCAATAAAAGTTGTAATATAGGCATTGTAAAAAAAGTTGGAATATCTTTAAGTCTGTGCAAAAAATTTAGATCAATTTAGGGGGTGATTTGTGAAAATTGAACCAAACCAATTTTTGAAACCGCAAGTAAAAAGAAATTGAGGTTATTGAGTAATTTGCAAATCTAACAGCAGCCGGGTTCGTTTTATATTTTCCAAATTACTCACTAACCTCAATGTCCTTACATTAGCTTTTTGTTATAAATCTTGTAATTTCGCCAAGTAGCTTCTGTCGGTTATGATATATTCAGAATATATCGACATCCTTATAACCTACAATTTAGATAACGTTTATCAGAATGAGGTACCGAATGTTGAGTTTCATAACCTCGCCTTTAAATGTTAAGCTTGATTGGTGGGTTTAAAATTTATAAGTACTGTAGGTAGGCTGTACGGTTTAGTGTATGAGCGTGTGAGTGTGTGAAAGAGACTGTGAAGCGTTTATTTAAATTACTATTAGTTCAATGTGGAATTTAGAAAAAAAGGAATTCATTATAAAATTGTTTAAAAATATGAAATTATTTGCGGATATCTGGAAACATATCGGAATATATAGTTTTAAGCACAAACAGAATAGAGTAGCTTCAATTTTTCGCGCTTTGTAATTTTGATTTTTTTTTTCTATTTAGTAGTGTATTTTTGATTTATATTATTTGTCTACTCTGCCGTTTATTTAAACTGGAAAAGCAGTAAATTACTTTTGGTGTTTTTTGTGTGTGTTGTTTGACCTTGGCATTTGCATATGCACAATATAAGTAATTACAAGCTCACGTAGCTCTAAACGAGAAGAACTGACAAAAACTGATTTCAAACAGCCACCATATTGAACATTTTAAATATTATAATTCGACGAAAGTAAAACCTTGTTTACATGTTAAAATTCATTAAAATTTAAACTATATTGTTCTTTTTTTTTAAATTTTGAGGTTATAGCTCTCCAAAACAAATTTGGACCTCATCAAAATTAACGCAACACAAAATGCGATTTTATGAAAATTCTACTACGATAAAATAAACAATCATTCAGAAACCCAGTTTAACGAAATTCGAAAATCGGTCGCCATTAAAAAACTTACTTGCCTTATTTCTGTTAAGAAACTAGTTCAATGGTTTATAACACCGAGTCTATATACCATATTTGAGCAAAAACAGGTTAAAATACAGTCACTATCACCAATGAATACATATACTATATATCTATTCATATGTATTCATTGCTATTACACATTAATATACAGTGAGGCAAATTATTACAATGGATAAGATGAATGGACATTGTATGGGCTGAAGAAGATGAAAATAGATAGAATGTATTGTATTCTATTTCTCCTTCATGGGGGAATTCAAATTCCATTTGTTGAGAATCCGCGCTGTCAAAATACTACAGATAAAAAACGGTTTGGTTGTCACCGCCTTATAAAAAAGAAAGAAAAGAACATAAATTAAGACACCTAGCCCTCGAATAATCTCTCAAGGTCACAAGAGAACAAAAGTTGATGAATAGAAACCTGATAGGAAAGATGAAAAAGGTGGATCTAATCCAAGACCAAATATAAAAAAAATGTGTGGATATAGCTAGTGTACCTAGGGGGGATTTCCTAGCACGTACTCACAATAGTGAGCCCAGATGGTCGTTTTTATTCTTACAAATCATATGGCCTATGCCAGAGACGTACAGTACCCTCAGACTAGGAGTGTGTCTGGTGTGATGGGCGTGTCCTCCCTTCTACTTGTTTCCCTAACCTGACTTGACGGTACAACCCATTCCAAGAAAACTAGGTACACAAATTACTGCTTAGCTACATTTATTCTTAAAATTTAAGTACAAGTTAATTCTTAAGTTTAATTTTGTAAACGTTTTATTCTTATTTACACCGATAAAAGAAACGAAAGTAGGGTAGGCGTTACCACAGAAGCATTTGAGGTCTATATATTTTTATTGGAGTTGTAACGCTGAAAGCAAACGCAACAAACGAAATGTGGGGACCCCTCTTTTCCTCTCCACCCCAGACACATTCCTACCTTGAGCATACTGTACACATGCCCACTCCAACTCTTGAAGAAAGGACTAAATGAAAAAGCGTTCCTAAGCGGTAAGTTAGAAATATTTCCGTCTATTATATTTTAGCATTAAGCTATAAGAATAAAATAGACTGTACATAGTTGTACAGACTATACAATCTGTATACAAGGTTAAAATGGTGAGAAGTTGATGAACAATGAAATTTTAGAACTCTTTGCTGTGGGCAAAGGGTTTGTTTTGCTAACCTATGTATCAGTAACCATTATCCCAAATTTTAAAGTTGAGTTTAATGTAAACAGTTGTTACATTATACAATAAACTGGGCCAGTCTATTATCTATTGCTGCTCAGATAATGTGGTACTTCAAATCTCTACCGATGAAGGACATGATTCTCTGGAATCTTTTCTGAACCATAGAGTGTAACAATAAGACGCACACTGTCCTGGAGGAAGTTTGAGTATAAAAAGCCCATTGTAGATTAGGTAACTTCACCCTACAATTTACGTGTTAAACAAGCTCTAGTTAATGAGATAACTCCTCCTTCTCCCCCTTCTTACAATCAGACGATGTTAACTATATACACTTCTAGGAACTTTATACTTTTAACCTGTATTTTAGAGAACCAGTTTGGGTTTAATGAGAATTTAAGTACAGAAAAAGCTACGTTGAAATTAGTGTCACAAGTAATTGCTAGCATTAGTCATAAGAATTATATGATTCCTATTTCTAGACTCAAAGAAATCTTTCGTAAAGGTAATTAATTGCGATTAAAGAAAATATATTAAATGAGTAGCCGGCATATTTTTCAGTAATTAGAATTATATTCAAAGATGTGAAATATAACCAGATATATTTATATACATCTATTTAAAGGTAACAACACAGTGTTACAATAACAGTTCCACGGATGTTTTACAATCTGTATACTACCCATAATTACTTTTGTATCCGAGCATGTATTTCACCAACATATTGATGGCACGTTTGAAACAGTTCCACGGATGTTTTACAATCTGTATATTATCCATAATTACTTTTCTATCCGAGTATGTATTTAACCAACATATTGATGGCACGTTTGAAACAGTTCCACGGATGTTTTACAATCTGTATATTATCCATAATTACTTTTGTATCCGAGTATGTATTTAACCCGAATATTGATGGCACGTTTCCAATAATATTTTATCATTTTTATACTATCCTTGATTTTGTGTCCGGGTATTTATACCCCTTAACATATGCTGTATGAGGTATAAATATGAAATATAGAGAAAATAATGATATTGATTAATAAATAAGAACGATAAGTTATCACATAAAATTGTACAGCGATAAAGAAGAAACGTGACCAAGAATGAATCAAAATATTTTAATTGATGGTTAAAAATATATTCATCCATTATTGATCCATGCTTTAACATAGATATTTGACTCTATTGTATTAGCAATTTAATTGTCTGAAGTAGGCCTACATTCAGATATGATATTTAATACTAGTCAATAAAGGGACTTCCAAAGTGGACATCAATCTCCTTAAACAAACTCAAAGATAAGTAATTTAATATAGAATAATTCCGTCTATGTGAAATTATTATCTACGTACTTACTCTTGACGCGTTTCGGAACTCTATTCCATCATCAGAAAATCACTCTATGGAGGTCGTCTTCACAGTAATAAATTACAAACACAACACAAATGTACATTACACAAAATCACAAGTTAAAATACAACAATTACCGTATTACGTTTTCTAACATCGCAACGTGTGCACAACGTCGTTGAAACATGGGTCTACTGAAAGCCCAGCGCTTGCTGTTATCTTCCGCTCGCATTCCTCTATCATAGATCGTGTTAGAATGGAAGTTGAAAAACCAGGGATCTACAAAATCAAATTCAGCGATTGCGAATGTTTTTATATAGGTCAGACAGGAAGACAATTTAAAAAGCTGTTTGAAGAACATCTACCTAACCACAACACAATCTCCACAAATTCTAATTACGCACGCCGAATAATGGATCTTGACCACACATATTCAGATTTTGAAGCTAATTTTACACCCGTTGCATGTATGCAATAAAATTAGATATATGGACGCGCTCGAGGAATATGAGATTTATAAAGGATACAAAAATAGCTCAGTATATATATAGACTCTTAAATGACCATTTGAACTTCCAATCTATGATAGAGGAATGCGAGCGGAAAATAACGGCAAACGTCGGGATTTCAGTAGACCCATGACAACGACGGTGTGCACACGTTGCAATGTTAGAAAACGTAATACGGTAATTGTTGTATTTTAACTTGTGACTTTGTGTTGTGTTTGTAATTTATTAATGTGAAGACGACCTCCATAGAGTGATTTTCTGATGATGGAATAGAGTTCCGAAACGCGTCAAGAGTAAGTATGTCGATAATAAATTCACATAGACGGAATTATTCTAAATTGAATTACTTATCAATTGTGGCTTGGATACAGAAAACAATGTATATAAAACCCAAATAACTTAAATATGTTTAACATAAGCAATGTGTACATAAATTGAAAGTGATTCAAAATAACAATGGCTAAAGAATTTCTAGGACAACAAAATTATTGTAGAAATGTCATCAGCCTAAGAATCTGGTTAGCAATTTGATTCGTATACAGTAGTTCAATATTTTCCAATTACGGGTATCTCTTAAAGGTGTACGCGGATCTTGGGAACTCTGTGTGTAGAATAGTATTGATTAAGTGTCTCTTTTTTCTGGTATACTTGATAAGAAGAGGTTATATTTGTAGCATGGACTTATAAAGGCCACCAAGGACGATTGCACGGACAGATTTAAAGACAGCCTAGGGTGGCTGGGGCTAGACGAAAGATAACATCTCTCGAACTGGAATCACCTGATGATTAATCAACAAATATCTCAACATAATACCAGGGTTGAAACATCTTGCGATACATGCTGTGACATTGAGACATTAAGTAATTTAATGAAGGAGTATTCCGACAATACAAGCACGCAAACGCACAAGCGCGCATACACATTCGATGGAAGGTATTCGGAGCCGATGGACATCCTGGATCTGGCGAGGCATTGACTTTCTACCGTAAGGAAAATTACTCACAACTTCCTTATAGGCGAGTTGTACGTGTTTCAATTGCCAGTTGATAATTAGTGGTTTGTAATACGAATTCCATTCATTTTTATCTGAAAGCAATTCTTACAATAATTATCGATACGTGAGATTATACAATGTTTCTACAGAATTAAATTACGGTAGCTTGTTTCATTTTACTATTTTTCTTACTTAACCTAGATAAAGTGTCTTGATGAAGGAAAACATAAACGTTACCCAATGTCTAATAGTGCAATTCAGACTGATGCAATGTCAAGAAACTCGGATACTCTACTCAACATGATCACAGATCTCAATTACTGCAAATTTTACTAATAGATGAACAAGCCTCGTTATTCTGAAACGTCGATATTTATATTTAAAAGCTGAAGTTATTTTAAATAGTTTTTCATCTTCAGGTTCTATAAAATATCCCACTAATTTATGCTATGCAATTTTAAAATTTGATTTGATTTTGTTTTATACAATATATATTAAAATAATAATAATCAGTTCGAATTATAATAAATGCACAAACATTAACACAGTACACAATATTTTGGTCATAACTCCAAGACCAATATATTATCATATGTTAGTGTTAATGTAGTCTACACGTTATAAATCTTAGGTCTTTCGTATTAATTTAATCATTTCAAATGTAAAGGGTTCAGTAATATTGCATATGATTGAAATTAATGCATGCGTTTTAAAAGTTAATTGTTTAGTGTTAATGTTTTCATTCTAAAAGTTGCATCTTCAGCGTTAATGAATACTTTAAAAATCTTAAATATTTGTGTTAATGTATGTTTCAAAAGTTAACTTCTAAGTGTTAATATATTTGTTTTGAAACTTTAAGTGTTCAATATCAATGAATATCTTTTAAATATTAACTATTCACTGTTAAAGTGTATGTTTTGAAAAATTCGGTATTCACTGTTAATGAACATGTTTTTTTGTGTGTTCAGTATTACTGTTATATTTTAAATCTAAAGTGTTCTCTGTAAATGTGTATATTTTTTAATGTTAAGTGTTCGCTGATTTTGCCTATGATTTATGATAAGTCTTCATTATAAATGAATATGTAATGAATTTGTTTTAAATGTTAAGTATTCACTGTATATGTGGATCTTTTTAAATCTGAATAGTACACTGTTAATTAATTTGTTTTAAATGTTACGTTTTCTCTGTAAATGTGTATGTTTTTAAATGTGAAGTTGTACACTGTTAATGTATTTGTTTTAAATAGCAAGTGTTCTCTGTAAATGTGTATGTTTTTTAGTCTGAAGTGTACACTGTTATGTATTTGTTTTAAATGTTAAGTTTTCTCTGTAAATGTATGTATGTTTTTAAATGTGAAGTTGTACACTGTTAATGTGTTTGTTTTAAATAGCAAGTTTTCTTTATAAATGTGTATCTTTTTTAATATGAAGTGTATACTGTTATGTATTTGTTTTAAATGTTAAAATTATCTTTGTAAATGTGTATTTTTTTCAATGTGAAGTTGTACACTGTTAATGTATTTGCTTTAAATGTTAAGTTTTTTCTGTAAATGTGTATCTTTTTTTTATGTGGGTTGTACACTGTTAATTGTATGTGTTTTAAATGTTAAGTTTTCTCTGTAAATGTATACATGTGTACACTGTTAATGTATTTATTTTAAATATCAAGTTTTCTCTGTAAATGTGTATCTTTTTTAATGTGAAGTGTACACTGTTATGTATTTGTTTTAAATGTTAAGTTATCTTTGTAAATGTGTATCTTTTTAAATGTAAAGTTGCACTGTTATGTATTTGTTTAAATGTTAAGTTTTCTCTGTAAATGAGTATCTTTTTAAATATTAAGCATGCACTGTTATGAATTTGTTTTAAATGTTAAGTTATCTCTGTAAAACTGTATCTTTTTAAATGTGAAGTGTATAGCCTACTGTTAATGAATTTGTTTTAAATGTTAAGTTGTTACTGTAAATATGTATCTTTTTAAATATGAAGTGTACACTCTTAATGAATTTGCTTTAAATGTTTATCACTGTATATGTCGATATTTTAAAATCTGAAATGTACACTGTTATTTAATTTATTTTATATGTTAAGTTTTCACTGTAAATGTGTGTCTTTTTAAATGTAAATGTGTCACTGTTAAATATATATATATATATATATATATATATATATATATATATATATATATATATATATACCCCTTATTTGACCTACGTGTAAATAAACCTATATAAACCTTAAGAATTACACCAGTAGCACGTAATTTTTCTTTTTACAATATAGTGACGAACATAAATGTCTCGAATTTGTAAATCATTGAAATTACCGACATCGAACAATCATAATTCACACATCTCCCACTCCATGTTGACTGTTCAATGGTTTGAACATCACTAATCCCAACTGAAATATTACACTTGGTGTTGACAAGGGGTCACCCATCCAAGTATTAAACACGCTCAATGTTGATTGACTTCGGGGATCAGTCGAAACATTGAGTTTGCTATGTATATTTAACCTACAAATACGTCATTGAAATATGTCCATTTCAAAGTGAAAAACATTCTTGCTCACAAAAAATAATATGCCTTATAGGCCTATGTCTTACGAAGACAGGTATGTCATACGAAAATAACAAAGACAAAAAATTAAAATTGGGGCTCTACAGTAAACAATTTATTAATAATAACAACAACAATAATAGCTTGTCTTTATTGAATGGATTTACAATAAAAATATATACAAATATAACATAAACATATAATACTGCATGGTCATATGATTGGCCGAGGAAATTTGGGGAGACATTTCTTTTCAATATAATAGAAAACAATATTAACTCTCATCTATAAATATACCTTTGTTATTATAATGTAATACAACATAGATAACCTAATGTAGTGTTACACTTTTAAATAAAGACCCCCTCGCCCTAGTAGCATCAGGGTCGGAAAAGAACAAAAGTTGGTAAAGAGAGACCGAATAGGAAAGATGAAAGAGAAGGTTCTAACCCAAGACTAGATAAAAGGTGTATATCCAGCTAGGTCCCCTCGGGAATGCCAAACCCCTACTCACTAATGTGAGCCCCTGACGGTATATTTTAATATAATAAAATTATTATACCCTTTTTATATAAAAAATAATTATGCACTTTTATTATAATAAAATAATGAAACTATTTTAATTCAATGAAATAACTTTACGTTTTTGTTAACTGATATTCTCAGTTACCATGTGCGCACAAACCATGCCTGGCAGGGAACAAGAGAGTTTGTATCCGTGTGTCAACTGAATATGATGACTTATTCCTTGAAACTTCCTCCTGTATTTTATTGTATACAAAAAATAAATGTTTATTGTGGAACATTTTTTTCCGTTTTGTGACATTCATTATACAAACATATTTATGAACATTTATTATATTAAGATAAGACTATTAAGCAATTTTATTATATACAAGTACACTCATTTTTGTAAATTTACATTATAATAAAATACTTATAAGCTTTTATTATATTACAATAATTATAATCTTTTACTTGAATAAAATAGCAATACTCCCTTACTATACAAAAATAATACAGTTGCATTTTACTAAATTAATTAATTATTTAGTAATAATAACTTCTTCTTAAATTAAATAATTAGGTACACTTTTATTTATACCAATATTTAACGCATTTAATATAGTGAAATAAGCATAATCTTTCATTATATATATAACATTATTTTACTCTTCTATCATATATATATATATATATATATATATATATATATATATATATATATATATATATATATATATATAATTTTACCACTTCATTATACAAATTCACTATATTATTTCAATATAGCCTACTAAATACATATGATGTTTTATTATGTCAAAATACTTACATTCAGTTGTATCTACTATATCTGGTATGTATTCATCATTGTTAAAATTAAATACAACTCTTTTTAGGTTGGCAGTAGAAGTAAGATAATTTAATAAAATACATTTACACACATTCAAACAGCCTGTCCGCCTTACACTCTATTAGAAATTATATTTTTTACCCCCAAATTTACGATTATCAATAATTAAAATCGCCCAATTAAAAACGAGTAAATAAATTTCCAATCTTTTCTAAGGCGTATATTCTAAACGGTTGGGTTTATCAAACAGTAGGCTACCTAAGAATAAAAAGGTCTTAAAATTACGTTAAATTTAACTTGTTGTTATTTTAACAAATAAGGTTGAACGCCATATTGGAAGATGGTGGTGATTTTACAAAATTTGGATAACATATTTTTAAATCACATAATAAAGTAGGGCAGGTTGCCCAATTAAAGTTTTTTTGTACCTCATAATTTTAGAGATCTTGATGATGCTCTTGAGTTGTCGCCCTATACAGTGTGTTTATACACAGTTTCAGGAATTCGGGAGCTTATTCCTCATTTCAAAAATAATGGAAAAGTTTATATAAACATACTTCTTAAAATGATTAGTTTTCTATCTAGCCGCCATTTTGTGTTTTTAACCAAAAAAAATCATCTTTTTTACGGTAAATAATATGTAGTTGAAGTTTTGCAAGTTACTCATGTTATAAAGACCCAATTTGAAAAAAAAAAAAAAAAAAAAATCAACCAATTTCCTTTACTTACTTGAAAATGGCGGATATTTCAACTTTGTAATGTCGAATATCTTGATAAATTTTACAAAACATTTTTCTTTTTTAACAACGAACAATTTTTAAATTTTTTTATTCTTTCTCTACTGTAAAGGATAAATGAGTTATTGACAAAAAACGGAAAACATTAATTTTTGGTAATTGTCTACAACAACTAAGTTAGCCTAGAATCTATATTTTGTATGAATTCTGCAAGACATTACAACTTTTCAGATCAAAATAACATAAAAACAGCTCTTTTTACACAAAAATAATACTAAGAATATTTTTTTAGAACTTTTTATTCTGCATCTAACGATGTCTGTTTAAAAGAAATCATATGACAAATAATGGAATGGCGCATTATATTTTATGACATGTTGTTAAACATTATTTATTGCATTGTTACCACAACAATTGACGTGTATGTTTATATAATAACAGTTGATTTGATGTTTAATAAATAAAGCATTGTTGTAACCAACCAAATAACCAATGATTGTTCTAAACCAATGATAATAAAAACGTCAACAAATTGAACCTGTGCTTTAATAGTTCTTTAATTTCATTTGAAGTAAGTTTATTAAGTTTATCACTAAATCGTGGCAGATAATCATAACTACCAATTTATTAACTCAGAAATAGCTGATATGTGCCTAATCTATGGTCTTACACATTGTAATAGCTTGGAAGCTAGACGACTGTATCAAAAATACTTTCTAAATCGACTACTGCCTTGTCACACAACTGCTAACATATCCATCAACTAACTGCTCAGAGAGACAGCAAGTTTAAAGCATCAGAAGCTTGGTAAATCAGGACGACAACATTTGATAAGATCACCTGAATTTGAAGAGTTTATTAGATGAAATATCAAACAACTACGAAAAAAGTACTAGAGAGCTAACCTTACAGTATAATGTTAGTAATGTAACAATTTATAATGTATTCCATGAGCAGGAGCTTCATCCTATCAAATCCAGCGAGTTCAAGTTCTGTTACCTTATGATTTCCTTGCCATGTCAATGGTTTATCCAACAATGTGGTAATACAAATTTCTCGAGGATTGTTTTATTTACCGATGAAGCCAAATTCACAAAAATGGCTATTGTTCATTTTCATAATACGCATGTTTGGTTCATTGAAAACCCCTATGTAATTGTGCAGAACCATCACCAATATCAGTTAGGATTAAATGTATGGGTTGGTATTGTGGTTGACTACTTCTTTGTTCGGTTTTTACCTCCAAATCTTTATTTACACTTCTTGACAGTTAATCTTTCAACTTTACTTGAAGATATGTCACTGAAGACACACTAAATTCCATTGCTTGATGGGGCTCCCCCTAATTTTAGTTTACGAGTCCGAGATTGTCTAAATGAAACATACCACAATGAATGGAGGAGGTCCAGTACCATGATCTACGAGGTCATCCGACCTCAATCCTCTGAATTTTTATTTATGGGGCCGTCTAAAGACACTTGTATACAAACCCCTGTGGATACAATGGAAGAACTGCGCACAAGAAATATGAATGAGATTGATAGAATTCGTCAGACAACAGGTATCTTTGAATGAGTGCGGCAGTCAATGAGAAGGCGCCTGGATAAATGCATCTTGAATGAGGGTCGCCACTTTTAACAACTCCAAATTTATTTTTGTAATATTTTGTTTCCATCTAGTTAGATATCCGAGCACCAAGCTTTGCTATATGGATAAGGATTCATTCTACCTTCAAAAATCCATAAACCCTACTTTGATAATGAAACGTAATGAAGATCAATTCGACAAGAGTAAATTGGCTAAAGATATGAATGTTATAGTGAGAAAAATACAAACGTTATTGGAAAATTTAAAGACCAATTAAATGGATTACCAGCGCAAGAGTTCTGCGGGTTGAGATCTAAATTGTATGCTTACTTACGCTTATATGAATAAAGATTTTGTGATATGTAAAGGAGTAAAGAAAAATGTTGCAAAACAAGTTATCCACCTTGAAAATTTGAAATCATGTTTGTTCTAAGACGCAAATAAATAGAGATCACAAAATTTAATCATAATCTCGAAGCATAAAATATATTCTATAAATCAAAAAACCTGCACTCAGCGCAAACGACGATAAACGTTTCATTCTAGAAAACAAAATTGACACATTACCTTGGAGCCACTGTAAAATTGAAAGTCTAAAAAATTAAAAAATGTCTTGTATCTAGATTGGATTCTATGTATTCATTACTTACTCCCAATATCAGTGTCAAAGTTACAAATCCCAAAGGGGAACTAACAAGGCCCCTTTCCCCACCACCAAATTTCCATCACATTGCAAGCCACAGATTATATTTATAAACTTGGGAAAATATATAATATATATTTCTAACAACGGATTTAATAAAAATGGTTGATGCTGAAAAATCTTCAGTTCTCAATTTAAGATTAGAGAACCCCATTTATTTAGATACAAAAAAAAAAAAATGTGTTGGAATAGTATGTATTGATATAACATGTCCCGATGCAATGGCTAACATGCTGATCCTAGAAATTCATTGTAATTTTATTGAATCCGTATTTAGTAATCATGAAAGTGATCCTCATCCTCATCAAGAAGTGGATATTCTATGCATATTTCCGGTTCCACACAAAATAACAAGATCAGTAAGATGGCCGTCTTCGATATTATATATTCCTTTGAATGAGAGTATCAGAAAAATACAAGATATTAAGATAGAAATTAAATACGCTAAGAGCGGAACGTTTCCAGTTATCAAAAATAAGGTTTATATTTAAGTTTAAAGGTGAAAACAAATAAGAGGAAAGAATTAGAGACGATATACATTGTTGTAAATATAAAAAGAAAACGGCAATCGTTCAAGTGAAATACGTTCACTCAAAACGGTCTTTGGTGAACCGTTGCACTTTGTAAAATATGTAAAACTAAAAAAAGTTAATTTATTAAATCAACAGAGTTATAGTTTAGTTATTGTAGCTCATGTATCACTGAGGATGGCGACTTTATCGTTGAGACGTGTTTGAATAAGTAAACGTAATTTTTGTGAGAACCTATGTTCAAGTTTTATTCTATCTAATATTATCTACAAGTCAAGCTCAACATTTTTTTTTTTTTAAATCATCAGAGATTGTTGAAAAAATAGTAATGTTAAAGCCGTTTTGAAAGACCATCATCGTAACATCAAACCTGATATCGATTTAGGTAAAACCTAAATAAAAAACAAATCAAACTTCGCGCTCTAGAACTTTACAAATCTATTAGAAAGAAGTTTAATAAAAGAAAAATCGTTACATTAGGAATCGATGATTTTTGGGCTGCTGATTTAATATTAATGAGAGAGAGTGTGCAGATTTGAATAACAGTTACAATTAATTATATAGGGGAGACCGGGGCAAGATGACGACGTTAAGAGTTTTTTATTTTTTTAAATTGTGTTAAGTTAGTTTTAGTTTGTATAACCATATAAATAGTAAGGTTAGTTCTTAGTCTTTCTAAAAACCATAAAATAACCTGACATGTCATACAAATTCATTTCTTAAATTTTTCAGTCGTTGAAACAAACTATTACAAATCAGTCATCTTGCTCCATATAAGGGGCAAGATGACATTAGCTATGGGGCAAGTTGACGATCCCATAAAGGGAATAGGAAATTAAACTGAATACCAAGTTCAGTATGATTTAGTGTATTTAACAAATATATGTTGACAAAATTCTATCATAAGAATATTTTAAAATTACTTTCAAAAATAAATCATTCATTTCTTTTCTTTTCTCTTTCTACTGTCTTTTGTTGTTTTTCTTTAATTTTTTGTTCCTTTTCTAGTCGATGTCTTAACAGCTTCATTTTCACAGGAGTGCTTGTGATGACAGCACCACACATTTTTTTAGTCCTACGTGGTTTTCTTACGCCATTGTTTTCCATACTACGCTTTGGTAATAATTTCATTTCAAAATTACGTTTTGTTCCAATCTTTGAAACATAGGGTTCATATGAGATTCTCCTTCATTTGTTCCTATATTGTCATCCTCTAAAATAAACATTTCACTTTGTTTCTTGGAAATCAGTCTGAAAACAGCATCATCGTGAATCTCAGTGGATTTATCTTCAAGCTTATTTTCTGTCAGACATGATATATAGTCGCTTTCTGAAAAAAATCTGAGGTTTGTAGGGTTCAATTCCACATTTTTGGAACCCATTAATGGCATTTCCAACTGAAGCAGCCTTAAAATAAGCAGTGCTGAGTATATCACAGTTTTTGTAATCTGTTATAGGCTTCCCAGGATATGACACAGAAAAATTGCCACATTCTTCATTATAGAAGACTTTAAGGGGTCCAAAGAAAGACACATCATAGGCTGAAGCCTGTGTTGTGTGGGGGTGAAAACACCACCATAATGGTTTATTCATATAATCTGGTTTCCAATCTCCTCATGTAGACTTTTTTTTATAGTTTCGTACCATCTACAAAGAAAAAAAAATTATTGAAAATCGTTCTGAGGTTTTGTAAATTTACAGGTGTTATGCAATATCAAGCTTTGATGGATATTTATTTTGATAGTAGTACTATACCGATTTGTGAAGCAGATCGCTGCCAGTAGTAGTTAAAGTTATTATATCAGAATTCTGTATACGAGTACCTTTGATAGAATTGAATTCAGAATAAAAAAATAATGCTGATAAAAAACTCAACCAATATCAAAACTATTCCGTTTGAATTTAGAAAATGGCAATGTGCACAAAAAAATGATGCTGGAAGAATCGAGTTTGTTACATTTTGATATAACAAATATTTACAGGAATGTAGAATATCCTACATTCTTTCTAATAATATAAAATAATAAGGATGAGATAATGCTTGATCAAAGTAGGGACAAATTTTATGAATCTTGTAATATTAATGTAACTAAACCTAATTGGTCAAGACAACAAAAACAAAGAAGCATGTGAATTTGAGAGAGAAATACTCAATCCTTCGTTAATAAATCTAATGGGGGGAGGGGTCTCAAATTTCTTACATAAGGAAAGACAATGAACGTTAGGGAAGCTCATAGTTTGTGTATGTTATGAAAAGAATTGGAACAGAAATAATAGTCAGTTAAAAAAACTACTGAGGGGGGTCTCAAATTTCGTATATAAGGGATGACAATGAACTTTAGTGAAACGAATGGTTTGTGTATGTATTAAAGAGTATAACAAAGATAGTGGGTTTATTAATCTACAATAGGTGTCTCAAATTTCTTATGCAAAGGAAGACATAACACATTAGGGAAGCGCATAGTTTGTGTATGTTATGAAAAGAATAGAAATGGAAATAATATAGTCGGTTAATAAATCTACTGGGGCGGTCTCAAATTTCTTATATAAGGGAAGACAATAAACTTTAGTGGGGTGAATCATTTGTGTATGATATGAAAATAATAGGAACGAAGATAATAGTGAGTAAATAAATATACAGGGGAATGTCACAAATTTCTTATATAAGACAATAAACATTAGTGAAGCGAATGGTTTGTGTATGTTATGAAAAGAATAGGAACGGACATAATAGTCGGTTAATAAATCTAATGGGTGGGGTCTCAAATTTCTTATATAAGGAAAGACAATAAACAATAGGGAAGCATACAGTTTCGAATGTTATGAAAAGAATAGCAACTAAGATAATAGTCCATTAATAAATCTACTGGGGGGGGGGGGTCTCAAATTTCTTATATAAGTGAAAACAATAAATATTAGGGAAGCGGATAGTTTGTGTATGTTATGAAAAGAATAGGAATGGAGATAATAGTGGGGTAATAAATCTACTGGGGGGGGGGAGTCTCAAATTTCTTATATAAGGAAGACAATAAACATTAGGGAAGCGCAGAGTTTGTGTATGTTATGGAAAATAATAGTCGGTTATGAAAACTACTGGGTGGGTGGGGGGTCTCAAATTTCCTTCATAAGGGAAGACAATAAATTATAGTGATGTGAATGGTTTGTGTATATTATGAAAAGAATAGCAACGAAGATAATAGTGTTTAATAAATTTACTGGGGCAGTCTCAAATTTCTTATACAAGGGAAGACAATAAACAAGCTCAGTATAAATTATATTGGTCCAAATGTAAAAGGATCTCACGTATGAGGGAAAAAAACCTTGGAGTATGATTAGTGCAGATAACTTTTATTATTTTAATATCTAATAAAGGCAACACATACTTTCTTGTCATCATAGGTCTCCTTTGAGACCAACTACTGCTAGCACTATTACATAACATTTGGGGATAACGTGTTTTTCATGTTTAGTGTTCCTTGCTACCAGTGTTGTAACAATAGACAGAATTCATAGGACAATCTGTGAAGAGTTAAGCTGAAAGTTATAAAGTAAAAGTTTTGCTGAATTCAAATCGACATCATTATCCCAACTCTATATAGTGGGAAATCGTACAATCTTTGGTATGTTACGCAGTCTACGTTTGCAACAACAATAGTAATTGGGACCTGCATATTGCTCATCTGCCACCCACAAAAATACCGGATACATTCCTGCACATATATAAACACTTGAAATGATGGTTTTACATTGTTAAAAGTTGATGAATGCTTCAAAACAATTACATCTACCATAAAATTCTTTTCATCCCAGTTAATACAACATTTTATCAGACCATTCTCCAGTCATTTATACCTCAAGACGTTGCAGGTAGAACAGTGGGAAATTGGCCTGTGTCCAATTAAAAATATTATGTTCAATTGAGAAAAGGACATGAAAATTTGGGAAATTTTCTATGGAGAAGAGGAGTGTAGAAAAGTAGGAATGTAGAAGCAAAGTGGAAATAATGTTACCTTAATCTATATTTATACACTACCTTCATTAGCGAATAAGGGATAATCACCCATTTACTTAACACAGTTGAGTTGGCACACATTCAACTTTCAACTGGCCAAGATGCCATATCCACATTCTATGTTGGACCAAAATTAAACTTTGACTGAATAAAAATCTTGTGTTCAAGTAGACTGGTCCAGAAAGAAGAAGAAAAGACCTGGCGAATCTGTAGTGCACAAATTTTCATGGTTTCTAGTTTTGTGTTCTGTGGGATTTCCAACCGTGTGCCTCTTTGTGGGATATAATTTCGCAGAGGAGTTTCCAGGGAGAGAACAAGATGTTCTTGATAACACAGATTAGTGAATTATGATAGAATCAACAATTAATAATTAACAACAATGTTTGTTAAGAAGTTTTCCCAGCAAGAACAGGCCTAAGGGTTTTTTGCTTAAGGTAACACAGACTTATCTTTAAACGTATAATTTGAAAAGATTATTGGTTCAAAGATGAGTGTATGAACTATAAACTCTGTCATACTGGACAGATTGTTGTGTTTGTGTGGATTTATGTCCATTATTTATCTATTTCGTATTGTTAGTTTATAAGTTATCTTAAGTATTAATATATGTATTGTGAAACTTTTTCAGATGGGGGGGGGACCAGCTTTACACTTGTGTCATAGCTTGATAAAATTGTACATGTATAATCACTATTTCATTATTTAGCTCAAAATTGAAATCATTTTCTTTTTAGCACTATGCTGAATATAAATATATGTAGCTGTATTATAAACCACTACTAATATAAAATTTAAACCAACCTTGAACATCTTTTGTCTGGGTGACTATTGATTATTTAAATTTAACATAATGTCCCAAGAACATCGTGCAGCTGAAAATTGGCTCTGTGGACTGTGTTATTGAAGTACTCTGTGTATCAAGGGATAAGGTGGGGGTTTCATTCATGCAGGACGATAGCACTTTGGTTCTCATTTCTCAATATGTTATGTCTTTCGAATAGTTCTCTACGTTATGCCATACAAAGACTGTGCTCACTACTGCTTACTGCCGTTTAGACAAAGACAAGTGATTTGCTACCAGAATCACCATGCAATCAAATTCAAATTCCAATTGCCAATATTTAAAAAAAACAACTTACTATTTAAACATATACCGGTACTTATAAATAACCTACATATTTCAACTATTTTAAATATTTTAAAAAAACTTAGGACAAATTATTGGAGGGGAGCAAAAGAATATTCTGCACAAGAAATTATTTTTGGGGGGTAGAAAATCCTCCCCCCCTCCCCAAGTGGTGCCACTGTTCATTGCTATAAACAATTAATCAAATGAACTACTTATCTGTGTAATGCATAAATCATAGTTCATTTTATGCTATATTATGATCATATACCCCACAAATTAGCTGTTATTTTTGATAGCTGCTTTTTCCAATATATGTTAATTTAAATATAACTTAATAATTTAATTATATATAAATTTCATTAACACACATTACATTTGTATTTAATTTGGGCTAAACTTTACATTAACTGACTAGGTATAAATTTAGGGTTTTTAATGTCATCATTATCTTGAAAGAAGTACGAGTAAGCTATGTTAAGTTTGTTATTCAGCCCAAAACATATTCCTACAAACACTTTACCACTTATTTGATCTTTAAAAGTTTGATCTACATAAATATGAAATTCCCGTTTAATAGTTTCATTGAAAGCTCTTTGTGCAATTTCTCTAGTTGATTTAATTTCATTTGGTTTTTCATTTACTATTTCGATAAAGAAAGCTACACCATGTCTATTAATTGTAAATATATCTTTAAATTCACACTGAATGGATTTATAAACTTGAGAATAAGTATGTCTAAATTCCAAAACCAGAAATGTAAAGAGAACAGGATGGTATTCGTTTTCTGCTAGTGACTTTTCCTCACCATAAATATAAAGTGTTTTTATTGCTTTAAAGAAATTTTCAAATATTCCACAATCAAATGCATTTTTATGAATTGAATCTATAGCCGAATGTAGGAAGTATATATTTTGAAAGTTAAATTTTAAATGGCTTACATATGTTTTAGTAAGAGTTTTAGCCAATTCATATGAAACTTCTCGATTTGGAATTTTAAGACAACATTCTTCTATGTTTTTATTATTATTTATAGTCAAATACCCAAGATGATAAAATAATAAAATAAACAAAGCTGGAGAAGAAGAGTTCATTTGAGAATTATTTTGTACTAAAGCATTTTTTAATGTTATTAAGTTATTCTTTGAAAAAGGTTTTGAAATATTTGTTTGCAGACAATTTCCAGACAGCAGTTTTAAAATTTTATCCTTAAACTGCTGTATACTGAAAAGAGAGGTGTATTTTTCAAGATCATCAGGCCTACACCAATAGGTAGATGCTGTACTTTCATGGTGTAAAAAGTTAAGAATTGTCCAAATGCTGTATATTGTAACATTTTGCTTCAACGTTGAATACCCTTTGTAGTAATCAAAAATAGTACTTTTACTTTGGTTCCTTTCATCTTCCTTTTGTAAAAAATTTCTTAAAACTTCATCCAGCTCAATTTCTGTTAACCCATAATATTTGCAAAATGAATGATCTACTAGAAAATTATAATTGATTATACTATTCCCAGATACAGATAATCCTTCTCCAGTTACTGGAAGCACTCCTGTCAATAATGCACGATCAACATGTTTGTTAAAAGTTAATATATTTTCATTAACATTCTTAATGAATGAAATGATTCTGTCCATATCTGAATTTTCTTTAAAAATCAAGCTACTTACAAATGCATCATATTCATCAATCAAAACGAAAACTTGTTTTCCAAAATGTCTATGTAAAACTTTAGATAAAAGCTTAAAACCATGCGTTATACTTGACTGATCCACTGGATAATCTAGTTCTGTATCAAAATACTTCTTAAATATTGTTATATTAAGATCATTTTCCCACAAATTATCAACATTTAAAAGATACGTATGCTGTAAAAATGTTTTCCATTGTATATTTTTTAAACTTGCCAGCATACTGTCAAAACTATATATTTTATGAAGTGGTTTATAATCTATAAACATAACTGGATGTTTCCCTAAATGTTTGTTAATAAATTGTTTGTCTCTGTTAATTTTTAAATTATTTTTCTTAAACAACTTATAATTTGATGTTTTAAATATGTCTTTTGGTTTACCTTTATTGTCTACTTCAATTTCTAAAAATCTTTTAACCATATCTAAATTTGTTGATTTTCCAAAATACTTAGGAGCTGTTAACAAAATTTTACTTGATGCTTCCTCGATTATTGTTTTTATAAATAATGTTTTATCAACAACTTCATTGGGTTTTGTTACAATCTCCTTAAAATCTGAACAACCCAAGCTAAGTACAGGTTTGGTAGATTCCTGTAAAACAAACATTTTGATTAATTTCTTACCTAAGACTTCTGACATTATTTATTCAAATGAAACAAATAGGATATAAAATAAACAAAACTAAATACAACCAGATTATATTAAAGAAAAATACAAATTATGCAAAAGAAATAAAAAGTAGGCACAGAAAGGGAAAAGAACATAAAGGCAAAACATGAGCAGAAAATTGCCAAAAATACATTTAATAAATACAAAATGCTAAATTTTTTTATTTTTTAAGGAGTGAAATATTACGTTTTTTTAGCAAATTTTGAAAATTTTTTTTTTTTTTTTTAGCATTATGTATATTTAACTAAACTGTTTTTGTATTATCATTATCAATTATTGTTTCCCTATTTATGAATTTCTAAAAGGGAGTCTACTTCAGGCAGTTTGAACAATCATTCCATTAATTTCTTCACAAAAATTTTATTTGCTAAAACTGTCCATGAAATCCCCAGGTAACTGATTAAGTATGATTTAAGTAAGGTTGCTAAACAATTAAACGTTTCAGTGAAAACGCATTATCTAGTAATTCTCAAATATGTCATATTTGAAGTCTGTGATCTATAAGTATTGAAATTAGACATCCTTTAATCCACAGCCTATAATGAGATTGCCAATATTAATTATGCTAAAATGAAGTTATAAAAAAACAAATTAGATTTAAAGAACAAAGAAATAAGATTTATCATTATTTAATAATCTATTTTAAAAAATAGAATAAAGAAAGGTGTTCATAAGTAAAAAAAAAAAAAAAAAAAAAATTAATTAATAAAACACAGTTAAAAAAGAAGTTAATAAAAACCAGTTGTTGTTTATGGTTTTTTTTTTTTTAGTCTTATTATAATTTCATTAGGAATATTATAAAAGCTTCAACTCTTTCACTCTTCCACCAATACCCATGGAACAGTGTGTATGAACTAATAACATAAAGAAATCTAATTTTAAAAATAGATTTTGCAACCATCAAACACCTCAGTGAAAATGGACACGGTATCACACATTTTTATTATCTTGGTGTCCAACTGACCAGGTGTAGGATAAAATTTTCCTCTACCTTTTATGATTACTCAAGTTTTCGCTTCTATGTCTAAACTAAAACTGAAATCTAAGTATGTTATAGAACAGTTACAACACTGTATCCACAATTAATTAATAGAATTTTTTTGACTCTTTTACTTTTTTCTCAAATAATTTTTTTTCAAGAAAATTTAATTTTACAAGTTTTCACCTCTATATATATACAAAAACTGAAATCTATATGTTATGGAATAGTTTCAACCCTATGCCTACTATTGATTAATGGAACGTTTATCATCTTTATCATTTTTACCTTTTCAGAAGTTAATATTTTTCAACAACAGTTAATTTTACAAATTTCCTTTTCGATATAGAAACCAAAACTTATATTTATATAAGTATGTTATGAAATAATAGTTACAACTATATACTTACTCTTAATTAATGGAACTTTTTTTGTTGGCACGATTTTACCCCTTTTCCTAAGTTTAACATTTTTTAAAACAAGTTAATTTTACAAATTTTTTGCTTTTATATAGAAATGAAAATGTTAGTGTAACATTTATCAGCTAAAGTCCCTTCTTTTTCCCCTTGTTGTTCAAAAGTGAAAAACTTCTCTGTAATCAAGAACATAAAATAAAGACCCCAAGTCCATGAAAACTCTAATTGTATCATGGTCGGAAAAGAACAAGAGTTGTTCAAGAGAGACCTGATAAGAAAGGTGAAAGAGAGGGGTTATAACCCAATCATGAATCAAAACTCATGAGTGTGTGTTCAATTATTTGTGTATTACAAATTTTGGGTTCATTCCTATAACAAGATTTTGGGCTCAATAAGATATATTGTTAATATAGCATCAAGAAGAAAGTGGAGAGCTGCTATTGGTAGTGAATGCTAGAACTACGGTGAAGGGATCTATATATATTGATCACATATTACCCAATTGAAGGCTGCCTAGAATTGACATGGGCTGTAATGCCACAGGATTATTGCAATAATTAATAATGTTCATACAATTGATGATCTTGATAACAAGAACAATAATTTAGTTCATGGTAATATGTTATGATACTAATCCTTTTATAATTTTCACAATGATGTACTCTAAAAATTCAGATTAACCTATTAATCATTAGCATGACAGAGTTATCATTGCACACTACACAATATTATTTGTAAACACCATTATGTATAATGGCAAAGTTGTTACTACTTCTATTACTATTATAAATTACCTGTTTAATCACCCAGGGTACTGATAGCACAGTTTTCACACTACTTACACCGCTTTGTTTATAGAGTTCGGTATTTAAATTTGTGTTTGCTATCAACAACAAAAATTACTAATAATTTAAAGTCATGATATTATCATCAAAGTAAATCAATAATTAAATGAAACACAAACACAGGGTCTTTTCAAATATTCCCCCCTACCATAATAACATTGTAAGTATGAAACCTAATATCTAGAAAATGATGATAGGGATGACTAATAGTCCTCCAGCAAAGGAGAATAAAACAGGCCGGTATCAATGATAAGACAAACTTTTTTAATCAGATGCACTTCTCTTTCCTGCCATCATTCCTGTCAAAGAGTTGCTTAAATATGGAGTTACTATCAACCATATTTAAGTATATGAACTAATAAGATCTAAAAATGTGTGTATTGGTTTTGTCCAAAATGTAGTTGTTTTTACTACAAAGTAAATTATGTGCAAATAACCACAAAATGAGTTTGAATGTTTCGGAAAATTGTGAACATTAGCGATGTACATGATCGTTGTGCTGAAGTGCAGGTTTGCCCAAATACATGGATTCAAAGACATAAACTAAGTTTGGATAAGTAATTTTTTTCATATATTCATGGAGTTATGAAATGAAAACCATATCTTTCTGTAAATGAGAACTGCAAATCAATCATAACACCATTGTTGATGGGAACAATTATTTAAAGGAAATCTGTGCCGCTAATTTACTGTCGCAAAACCGTGTAATTGGTGGGTAACGGTAGAAATTGTGACAATGTGAAAAGTCAGATTTTAATATAGACTCATTTGAAAGACGCGGTTAAGCCAAAGAGATAAGAGATTCAAATAACAATTTAAATTTAGTAACGTCATTTATAAAAGAAAAATGGATTTTCAAGACAAAAGTATAAATAACCATGTTCAATTTTAATATAATTTAGTTTAATTGTTTTGTTATGTAAAATATGTGTATTTTTACGGCAGTGCGGTAAAACGTGAGAACAGTAACCGGAAGGAACGCCTTTCGGAAGTAAGAATTTGCCTCATGGTAAAGTCAGTCTGAGTCCAGCGTTAGGAGTGACAGGTTGTTTCTAAAAAAGTCTAGATCAGAGCTTGGTGGAGAATGGTTGTGTTTTTTGAGAGTCTAGTAGAGACTAATTTAGCAGAAAATGGATAGGAAGTGATAATGGACGCTTCTAATGACAATGTAAACGTGTTTGAAAGTAATAGACTTACTGTATTCTAAGTGACAAACAATATTTATGAGAAAATTAGTATAAAGTATTTAATTAGACGGTGAATATAAAAAAAAGAAACTTAATGAACACTCGAATTTATAAGATTTCAAAGAATAAGAGACTGTGTACTGTAAATGAGTGTCTTAAACGGATCGTTTAGCACGTGGCAAAAAACTTTGTATCGAAGTGAACATTCTTTTATTAATGATGAATGTTATGATTGTCGTACAAAAAAATAACATTCCTAGAGTGCTGGGTGAATATTCGAAACATGAACTTTTCAGGAAACAACGCTTGCTGTAATCTACAAGTCTCAGGACATCTGGAATTAATATCTTTGGACAATTTGAGTGCAAATGGGTGTTCTGGTATAAACACCATATGTTAAATTAGGACTAAGTATTTATATTATGTTTTGATATATTTTGCTATACATGTTTAAATTTTTTAATCTGTTTCATAAATATTTTAAAAGGAAATAAATTGATAGATAAAATAATAAAATTTTAATAATTGAAGTAAATCTCCATCTGAGATCTTTATAATGATTTAAATTTAAATAAAAAGTAAATTCCTGTTGCAACAATTTTATTGGTAAAAGCATTTTTAAAGATAAAATTAATAAATTTGAAAGAAAGAAATAAAGGAAATATAAATTCATAATTTGTTATTGAAATTAAAAAGGATAACTAGTATTTATAATATGATTTTTTTTGTTGTTAATAATAATTTGTAGGATGTTTCTTTAATAGTTTAATAAATCTTTATGTTAACATTTCAGAGACAAGTGTTTTCATTAAATACCAAATATCACTGTAAGTACACTGTGAAAAGAACTTACGACCCCAGATAATTCTTCTTTCTTTTAAATATTTAAATTCATTCTTTTTTCAAAATTGGTATGCTAAAGCAAACCTGGCGCCCTATAGACGAGCAAATTAACAAATTAATAAATAAAATAAATAACCACATCTCATTTTTGAATTATTACAAATGTCGCCGCAACTGTGGGCCTTTTTAGTCGAAATAAACAGTGATTTTGGTAATGAGAATTCTTGAAATCAAGGTAAGGACTCTCTTTATAATAATAAGAAAGATTCTTTTTTAAAATTTTTTGTGTTAAATATAGTAAGATAAAAATGGAGTCAGAAATTGTAAATGTAAATAATAGTGATGAACAGGTAGGGTTAGGAAATCAAAATTCTTTAAATAATATAGAGCCATTGGAATTTACAGGGGATATTTTTGATAATTTAGAGAAGGAATCGCAAAGTAATGAGCAAATAAATGAACAATTTGCACAAAATTTTTTAGATCAAGAAATAGGTAGTAGTAATAATAGTAGACGTTCAAGTGTGAACGTAAATAGTAGTTCAGGTTCGGATTTTAATGGATTTGATAGTGATAGGATACTAAATAGTAAAGAAAAGTGTGAAGATATGAATAAAAAATTAGTAGAAACACCAGGGGTAGAAATTGTAGAAGAAAATTCAGATAAGGAATTAGGAGATGAAGAGGTTAGGGTAATTGAGCAGGTTAGTGTAACCGAAGAGGTTAGGGTAGGTAAGAAATTGGAAAATAATGATCAGGATTTAGAGATTAAGAGTATGTTTGAGCAATTGATGAGTAAATTTGATCAGAAATTTGAACAAAGTAGCTTAGAAACAAAAAAGGAAAGTTTAGAGTTAAGACAAGATTTGAAACAAGAATTTAATATTAGATTTGAACAGAATAATCTAGAATTTAGGCAAGATAATGATAAGAAGTTTGAATGTATAAATAATAGGTTTGATCAAAACAATTTGGAATTAAAAGAAATAAGTAATAAATTTGATCAGAATAAGCTAGAAATTAATGAAAAACTAGAGAATTTTAATATTAAACTTGAACAGAATAATGTTAAACTTGATAAAATAGATAATGACTTGAAACTGAGTAAATTAGAACTAAGACAAGCTAATTTAGATTTAAAAGAAGCAATGTGTAAAAAATTTGAAGAAATGAGGGTTGAATTAAAACCAAATTATGTAAAATTTGAACAGAATCTTAAAATGGAAATTAATGTAATGGAAACTAATAATAAAGTAGAATTTGAATTAAGCTATTGTGAGAAAAAAGTAGAATTTGAACAGATTAATAGTGTAGAAGGTGTTTTGGTAGAAAATATTAATAATTTAGATAACAATTTAAATCAAGCAATAGCTGAAATTGAAATTAACAGTTTTAATGAGATAAATAACATGTCAAATGATTTGATAATAATAGAAGACGATCGTGTGAATGATTGTGTTCAAGAAATTTCTAAAATAATGAATAATGGGTTAGGTAACAAGGTAAATCTAGAGATAACAAGTAATGTTGAAGTGAATAAGTTTGGTGGGGTTGGAATAGGTATAATTAATTCAAAAAACAAAGTAAAGGTAAATAATCTAATAATAAAGGAATCAGCTGTTTATCTTAAAAAACGAGTTTACCATAAGACTGTAGATTTTGAAGAATACACGATGTTAGAATTTAGAAATATTTTTAGAATACAAGAACAAGAAATTAAAAGTTTTTGTGAAAAAAGTAACTTTAAATATAATCTTGAAAGTAAAAATGTAGAAATAGTAAAAGAAGGTTTTGTACTAGTGTATAAGAATGGTGGGGTTAGAATTCCTGAACGAACAGATGTTGAAATTAGGTCATTGGATTCTAAGATGTTTGAGAGAAAGAGAAGTGTAGATATGTCTGTAAGGGAGAAAGAGAAAGGTATTTTGTCAACACTCCGAGACAATAACAAAGGGAGATCTTTTGTTAGGAAAGGGTCTGTTGTGATGACTGGGCAAGACAAACTGTCCCTGTGGACAGAAGTATTTAACATTAAAAATGTGTTAAAAAATTCAATCATGTATTTTAAAATCTTTCACCAATCTGGGAACCATCGCAAAAAATGTATAATTTATAATTGAGTTGTAATAAATTGAAATTTGGAATGAATAAATAAATGTAAGGACATTTTATAAACACACGGACTTGATTTTTAAAATAATTAATAAAAAGTAGTTAAGATTTTGTTAATAAGTAAGTTTAAGTTTGATAATGAATGATTAAGAGTTATGAATATTAATAATTTGTGTGTATTAATGAATTTTGTAAGCTAAGACAAAAAATATAGAAAATAATTATTAGCCAAGCGTAAAATATTAAGAGTTTAGTTTTAGAAAACGTTTAGGTATTTGTAAAGTAAAGACGCTGGATTATAGCAGTAAACAACTTTATATGTTTATTAAGATCTTAATATTTAGAAAACGTGACGAAAACAGATTAGCTAGATGAGAGGATCATTGGAGCTGCAAGATTGTTAGTAAATAACTCTGTATGTTTATGAAAGGAATAAATATTGATTTTACGTGACATAGATAAGATAGTTAGTTCGAAGCGAGGATTCAGAGTAACGTTGAAGAAATAGTATTCAATATTAAAGTAGGTAGATTCAATATTAAATATTCAATAAAATGTGACGAGAGAGAGTTGAGATTCAATTGCAGATCGTATTGGAACCAAAAGGTCTTCATGTCTTATCAGTAGACAGATAAGGATTGTCTCATATCGAGGGGACTTGTTTATGCTTAAAGCAAGCCTGGAATTCCTTTGCATGACATTGCGACGAAATATAGGGTGTTACCAAAGTGCTGTCTAGGAAAATAAAAAAACTTTTGACGTATAATCGAAAATTAACTTGCGTTTTCAAATAAAAAACTACTTAAATAAAGGAGAATTGGTTTTAAATAAAGTAAATAAGAACGAAAGTAGATTACTTAAATAACTTTAATAGAATTAAAAGTAAAATTTCTAAGTAGAAAACTTAGAATAAGTTTTAAAAAAAAATAAAATTTCTTTTTGAATTTGAATAATAACATCTAGAAAGGAATACATAATCAGAAAATCGACGATGCTAGTAATAAGATTGGTAAAATAAACATTATTTCAACTTCGGATGATATAATTTAAATGAAATTTTTTATGAATTTTAAAATTTTCTTCGAGTATGTGCATTTAAGGAGTACATGAACATTTGGGTGGATGGCTGAGCGTTTGTGTAGTCAAAATAGAATGTTTTATTCGTAAGAATAAGGCATTCTGGGACTGCATAGAGGGTGTGTTGTGAAATAGGGATGTGTTTTGGGCTTTATCTTGAATTTAGTAGGGATATTGCATTCAACCACTGCACATTTCAACGTCACAACATGTTGCTTTGTGTAAGAGTCCAAAGAGCAATTTGAAGTATGCACGGTATAAAGTAGATGGTCAGAAGGACTGTAGTGGGGTAAGTAGGAGGTCAAATGCATAAAATAAATAAAAAATTCATAAAAAATAAATAAAAAAGGTATAATAATAAAAACAAAGTAAAAATGGAACGTTGGAGGGTTTTATTGATCGATGTTCGACAGGGTTTTATCATCAGAATAGAGGAGTATAATTCAATTGCTGTTACGATGATAAACCCCGGTCGAGTTTTGAAAAATAAAATAAAAAATAAACAAAAAACAAAAAACAAAAAATTTGTCATACGACTTATGTAAATGAAATATAGTTAAAAAATTTGACAATTTTGAGAAGTTTAAAGAACAAAGAGTTCTTATTTTGTATTAAGAAATACAGAAATTTAGTAGAAGAAGTTCAAGAGAGAACCTAGAGTTCTTGATTATATTATAAAAATATAAAGTTTGGTAGGCGAACTGTCTTTAGAGGCAGGATGTAGCTATGTTCGAGAAGTGATATGATCAAGGCCTAAGATATCATTTCTGGAAGGTAGTGATTTCGAGTTAATTGGAAAACTTATCAAAAAATCCAACGTAGTTGTTTAGAGTTCTGTCACATGTAATTTTGGGCAAAAAAAAAAACATAAACAATGACTTATGTTTGTAAGTGTCATAAACTTTCATAGATATAGAAAAAGTTTTTTTTTGAGTCTGCTCTAATAGGTAAAAACAGATGTTGAGGGAAGTCGTCAAGGGACAGTAAGACAATGCTTACATGGTGAAAGGAGGGGGTTTGTTTAGGAAACAAAGCCTAGAAATAAATCGGACGTGACAGGAAGGAGAGTTTTTTTTTATGAAATGAAACGAAGAGTTTATAAAATTGTAAAAATGTTAATTAGCTGATTAGAATAGATAATTAGATGTAAAATTGTAAAACGATAAGTTGTATGTTTGACATTGATAAATATTAAGGATTATAAGATAAAATGATAAAAAAATTGTTAGTTTTAAGTGATTTATGATTTGAGAATGTGAAGAATAGTTGTGTGAAGTTTGAGAATTTATGTGAGTTTTGCCAAGATAGATAATAATAAAGTTTTTAAGTTTTTTTTTGATGTTAAATGATGAGTAAAGGAGGTTAAGTTTTTGTTTTTTAAAGGAAGGAGTAATAAATTAATAATAAGTAGAGAGATTTTAATGAATTTGATAGAAAGGATAAATAAGTAGTGTTTTTTAAATAAATAATAATGGAATTTGAAATAATAAATGATGTTAAGCAGTTATTTGATAAAGGTGTCTAAAGATTTTGATGAAATACGGTGTTAGCTGGGAAAGCAATGATAATTTTTTATTTTTTATAAGTTTTTTGTATTTAAGTGATTGATGACAAGGGAGATTTTAATGAAGTAATTTAAATGAAAGAATTTTTGAGTTTTTATATGAAGATGATGACTTTACAGAATTGTTGAGTAAAGTGGTATTTAAAATGAAGTTGTTCTGTTAATAAACTTTTATAAAGAAGGTAGTTAAGTTGCATTGATGGTTAATTTTTTAGTTTTTAAGAGGTTTTTTGAGTACTGCGATGAAATAAAGGAAATATACGACGATTTTAATGAAATAAAGGAAATATGCGACGATTTTTAATGAGATAAAGGGAGATTTGAGGAATTCTGCGAATAAACGACGGTTATCATGATTTTTTAAAGGAAGCTACGTTGAGATAAAGGGATAAATGAATGATAAAGAGGTTTTTTGGGGATTAATGCAACTTGAATTATTAAAATATGAAAGATAAGATGGAAATAATTTTAAGACAGGATACTGAAAGATGAAACAATTGTAAAGAGGTAATTTTGAAATAAATAGATGAGTTTTGTAAGTAATTTTATTTTTTTTTGATAATAATGATGTTATATTTTGAATTTTAGTTGAAGAAAAGAGTTTTTTGTAATTGTAAAATCAGTAGCTAACATGTTATCCCAGCAAGATACAGGAGAATTGAGATTTTAAGTAAGAATAAATAGTTATTGGATTTAAACTAAAATAAATAATAATGTAAAGTCTGAATTGAAAAGTTTTAAGGTGAATTGAAGTAATGTTGAGTAATAAGTAAATAATTTCGTAAAAATGTTAATTAAAAATGAGAGGTTTTAAATTGTAATTGTGTTTAATTAAAAAATGATTCAGATGAATATCTAGAGTCAAAGGTAGATTTTCAAAGGATGTAGAAATGTCGTCTTGGCAAAGAGGATGAGACGTAGAAAAAGTATATAGACGGCTGTCTGGGAGATAAGCTTTGAGTGACGGGATCCTGTCAACAAAAAAAATGTTGATGGAAAGTTTCAGCCAACGAGGTTGAAAAGGAAAATGATGATGGGTTTTATTGGATAAATAGAGATAAGGCTTAGCACTAATTGATTCGTATATTTTAACATTTATGAGTTATGATGACTCAAACAAACTGAGATAGTGAAATAGGACTTTAGCAAATAGATTTTATTTTTTTTTTCATGTCAAAAGAGAATCTTTCCAAAAAAAAAAAAAATACACAAGGGGTATTTCTTTTTCTTTCAAGAGGTCCTTAACTTCTGAAATGAAATGTCTTGAACATCCATTAATTTTTTTTCTCGATTTGAAATTTATATGTATAAAAGCTTTGTATTCCAATACCTGTATTGAAATACAAACCTTGTGGGGTTTTGTGACAATGTGAAAAGTCAGATTTTAATATAGACTCATTTGAAAGACGCGGTTAAGCCAAAGAGATAAGAGATTCAAATAACAATTTAAATTTAGTAACGTCATTTATAAAAGAAAAATGGATTTTCAAGACAAAAGTATAAATAACCATGTTCAATTTTAATATAATTTAGTTTAATTGTTTTGTTATGTAAAATATGTGTATTTTTACGGCAGTGCGGTAAAACGTGAGAACAGTAACCGGAAGGAACGCCTTTCGGAAGTAAGAATTTGCCTCATGGTAAAGTCAGTCTGAGTCCAGCGTTAGGAGTGACAGGTTGTTTCTAAAAAAGTCTAGATCAGAGCTTGGTGGAGAATGGTTGTGTTTTTTGAGAGTCTAGTAGAGACTAATTTAGCAGAAAATGGATAGGAAGTGATAATGGACGCTTCTAATGACAATGTAAACGTGTTTGAAAGTAATAGACTTACTGTATTCTAAGTGACAAACAATATTTATGAGAAAATTAGTATAAAGTATTTAATTAGACGGTGAATATAAAAAAAAGAAACTTAATGAACACTCGAATTTATAAGATTTCAAAGAATAAGAGACTGTGTACTGTAAATGAGTGTCTTAAACGGATCGTTTAGCACGTGGCAAAAAACTTTGTATCGAAGTGAACATTCTTTTATTAATGATGAATGTTATGATTGTCGTACAAAAAAATAACATTCCTAGAGTGCTGGGTGAATATTCGAAACATGAACTTTTCAGGAAACAACGCTTGCTGTAATCTACAAGTCTCAGGACATCTGGAATTAATATCTTTGGACAATTTGAGTGCAAATGGGTGTTCTGGTATAAACACCATATGTTAAATTAGGACTAAGTATTTATATTATGTTTTGATATATTTTGCTATACATGTTTAAATTTTTTAATCTGTTTCATAAATATTTTAAAAGGAAATAAATTGATAGATAAAATAATAAAATTTTAATAATTGAAGTAAATCTCCATCTGAGATCTTTATAATGATTTAAATTTAAATAAAAAGTAAATTCCTGTTGCAACAATTTTATTGGTAAAAGCATTTTTAAAGATAAAATTAATAAATTTGAAAGAAAGAAATAAAGGAAATATAAATTCATAATTTGTTATTGAAATTAAAAAGGATAACTAGTATTTATAATATGATTTTTTTTGTTGTTAATAATAATTTGTAGGATGTTTCTTTAATAGTTTAATAAATCTTTATGTTAACATTTCAGAGACAAGTGTTTTCATTAAATACCAAATATCACTGTAAGTACACTGTGAAAAGAACTTACGACCCCAGATAATTTTTCTTTCTTTTAAATATTTAAATTCATTCTTTTTTCAAAATTGGTATGCTAAAGCAAACCTGGCGCCCTATAGACGAGCAAATTAACAAATTAATAAATAAAATAAATAACCACATCTCATTTTTGAATTATTACAAAATAGATGCATCATTGTTTGTTAGAAGGAAGTATAGTGTGGAAAAAATTATGAAAGAGCAGTGGGTTTTTGGAGGAATCTTGTCGGGAAACACATACATGTTTTTTTATTTGCTGTAGATGATCAAAAAGCCAACAATCTATTGCCAGTAATTGCTGAACCTATAGCTCCATTATCAATAGTGTCTGATTAGTGGGTGGCTTACAATGGTATACATAATTTGAAAAAAAATTATGTTCATGGTACAATAAATCACTCGAAAAACTTTAACAATCCCTTAAAACAGGAACCCATACACAAACAATGTAAAGAATGTGGGGATTACCGAAAAGAAAAATGAACCGTAAATAATCGCATAGTAAAGAGTTTATTTGACAGTTACTTAAGTGAGTTCATGTGGTAGCAAAATGTGAATGAAGAAGCTAAAAATCTATTTCAGGCAATACTAGAAGATATTGGAGCTTTTTGGCCAGTGTAATGTTTGGTTTTTAGTTTTCAAAAGGTCTACTTTTATATTACCACTTCAAAATGTAATCACACATATAGTTTTAATTTAATTTTTATACTTTTGTTGGTTTTATTTAACCTAACCTGACCCATCACTACTGCATCGTAATATAACTTTAAAATGTTTGTTTAACTTTTATATATCAAAATCATAAGCTACATTGAGGGGAAGGAAAACAAGGTTAGAGAGTTAGGGGAGGATAATGAAAAGGAACTCAAATAAAATATTTAGTAATATTCTACAATTTATTGAGTCTAGCTGGCAATAGTTTTGCTAGTTTTGGAATTCAAATGTGTTTCAATTAACATGAAATTCTACCAAGTACCTTTGGTCATTAATATAAATTGTATAAATCAATAATTCAATAACTAAACAAAATAGATTGAACCCTAAGGTAGGTCTAGTGGCTAATGCTTTTGCTTGGCATGTGAGAGGACTGATTTCATTTCCTGACTATCATGAGAAAAAATGGGAAGATACAATCCACAGAAAATTCTGGTTGTGAATACTTAGAATTACAATGATGTACTAATCACAGATTACCAGATTGAAAAGCTGTCTAGCAGGTCTAGGTCCTTTATGGGGTTAATTTTAAACAAAATATATGATGTGTAGTGTGGAGCAATGTTATTGGGTAGTACTGGGATGCTAAGAATGTTAAATCCCTTCCAAAAGTACAGAGAGAAATTCAACATATTATTATTACTTTGGACATATAAATATGTACATACTTTATACACACATAATTAGTAAGTAAATATACATATTCATTCAAATATTTTGTAAAGCATGTAAACAAATGGAATGGTTTTGTTAAAATTCTGTGATTGCCATTTAAATTGTCTCATAAAGATTAGTTATGATTTTTAAGAACAATTTTGGCTAAAAATCCTTCACAAGGAGGCTCTTTGGGCTCTCTGCACCACTCAAGTGACACAGGGAAAAATTCCACATATGTATATCCCATTTGGTAAAGTCTTTCTTAAATCAATTCCCTCCGGAAATAAATGTCTGCTTTGAGTTCCCCACTTGATATTTAGTGTATACACTTTATACACACTTGCATCACATAATTAGTAAGTAAATATTCCATATATATAAACCCCCACCAGATGAAGTATTTCTTAAATGAATTCTCTCCTAAAATAAATATCTGCTTTGAGATCCCCACTCGATATTTAGTATACACACTTGTATCACATAATTAATAAGTAAATATTCCATATACCCTAAACCCCTTCTGGCTATCTTTCTAGAAAATCAATTTCCTTCTCAAATAAATAAAATCAAATAAATAAATGTCTCCTTTGAATTCCCCACTCGATATTTAGTAATGGAAGAATTTTTATCTTTTCCAAAATGTTACGTATTTCATTTACCAATTAAAAGAAGAAAAAAAATAATAACTAAAAACCTGTTTACCTTAATGGCACCATTGCTAGAAACTATTACACACCATATTGTGATTATTGTTTGAGTTGTAACTTTCGGATTCATTTTAAAACTCATTGATAACTGATATTTTAACCAAATTAACAACAGTCAGACACTCTCATGTTAATATACAAAATGACACTCTATAAATAGTTGTACTATCAAAAGAACTGAAGATCCACTAGTGATAACTTATTTAAATATGACATTACATCAGAACTCATCATTTCAATAGAGTTAATGTTCATTAATGAGATTGCATCTATAGTTTTTTAAGATTATTACAGTAATAATGAAATATTTTGATAGTTTACAATTTATGAAAAATATTAAGAATAAAAACTTTAAACTTTGATTTAAATTCAATTCAAAAATTATTATTATGATATATAACTTTTAACAAGAATAGTTTTATGTCTAAATAGATATTTCATGTTTGTTGAAGTATTATATATTTAAAAAAAAAAAGTATATTTACTGGTCAGTTTCACACAATAATAGTCTGCATACTACCAAAGAGGCTGATACCTGGGACACTGAAATTAAAAATCAAATTTTTTGCTGAAAAACATGTAAGTAAATTGTAATTTCATGAACTGTAAGGCACAAACTCAGACAAAGTTGAACCTTTAATGTTGGGTCAAAAATGGATAATTTTACTTTAGAACACCACCAAAAATTGAAAATTTGTAGAGGGTTTATTCTTTTACCAATGTCTTATGTAAAAAATGGTGTAAATAAAAATTAAAGTTTAATTCTGAAATATTAAATATATATATATATATATATATATATATATATATATATAATTTTAATCATTTATATATATTTTTTATAAATATCAAATTCAAAGTTGCACAAAATATGTGTACTCCCCCCCCCCCATTATTTCCTTCTAAAATGTTCTAATTATTTAAAGAAATTAGACAGTACAGTAATTACATTCATTATTATTATTTTTGTTTGTATTAGGTATGTTTATTTCATTTCCGCCAGTTATCTGTACCCACTTTACCCACACCACAAGCTCTCGCTGTTGGAGGTAGTTACAATATTAAAAACATTTTTATTAGTTAAGATAAGTAGTATTTGTGAACCTATATTTGTAATTTTTTAAAGAATGAAGTCCTTGAAGGATGCCCAGTATCAAATTGAAACTGATCTATGCAGCTGTCTACAACATTACACCTCTGTAAGACCAATACATTTATGGTACAAAGCTAGTCATATAATAAATATACACTAGTAAATAATTAAGTTTTAAGTTAGAATATATAATGATATATAAAATAAATAAATAACAAACAATGAACAGTAACAAATAAAATGTCAATAATAAATTAGTAGTTAATAAATTAAAAAAGAATTTTACTATTTTCTGGGTGTCCCATGAGGAAACAGAAACTTTTCTGTTTTTTCTGTCGTATTCTACTGGTAAAAATAAAGGAGAAAGTTCATATGAACATAAATATGCTCTAATATGATTAGTTGTCTATTCAAAATATATGATTTTTTTGTTCAAAACACAATACCGGCTAATCATTTTAAGGCATTTGTTCATGTGAACTATTTTCTTTATTTTCACCAGTAGAAATACATCCTGAAAATTTCTCTGTTTCTTCATGAGACACCTGTGTATACAAAACATTCACAATGATAAATGATTAATTAAAGTTACAATATTGTGAAAAAAATTAAAAGAACGAATTATCTATTGTACGTTTTTAAGAATGTCGCCTCCATTAAATAAAAATATAGTGTATAAACTCCTCTACCGAATAAAAAGAGCAGACAACAGTAGGGTTGTTTTTAAATGACTTATAATTTTGAATATTTTTTATTTTATCATAGCTTATTAACAAATAAAGAACTCACATGGGAAGGACATTTAAACCTAACTCGTGATGTTTAACCAGATAATTACAAGAGTTTTTGGTGATATAACAAGTGTATGTGCTTAGATTGATGTAGTCACACTTAAACTTAAAATAAAGAATCACTTCAAATACGTACATACTTGGAAGGGGGGAGAGTGGTTTTTTTATATTTTTGGTAATATTTTATTTTTGAGCCCATTTTCATGAACGAGCTGGTTTGGATGATAATAATAGCAAAAAAGCTATATTAAACCAAACAAGTAGTATCTGAAATAAGAAAATCAAATCGATAACACTTTTGTTATCAAATTAAAATCAATAACACTTTGGACCTGATTATGCTTGTTACTTTTAAAACATTTGGTAATGTCATCAACTTGAGATAGATATAACAGTGATAAATATGTTTCATACATCAATCAAAGAGACAATTAATCTTAATAAAAAGTGAGTGGATTGAGCAGTTTATCATCTCGCTAACTAAGGAAACCATTGTTTATTATACGGACGGATCCAAAACTGAAGAGGGAACTGGAGCCAGAATATTTGGGCCAGGTACCAGGTACTCGGAAGAGATGAGCAAATTCTCCAGCATCTTTCAAGCTGAAATCTATGCTACTAGCAAGTGTGTGCAAGGAAACCTTGACAGGCGATACAAAACGAAAAACATTGCAATTCTGTCAGAAAGCCAAACTGTCATCAAAGTGCTTTTGAATGTGCTAATCATCAGGACACATGAGATTAGAGAGGAATGAAAATGTAGATGATCTTGCGAAGAAAGGGCATCTACCCCATTTGTAGAACCACAACCATTCTGTGTACTTGGAGAAAACTATTTCAAGATGAGACTCAGAAGAGGCAAAGAAGCCAGTAGATCAAAACTCTGGAAAGAAACAAAAGAATTGAAGCAAAATAAGGAGATTCTCAGAAACTACTACTGTAAGAGATCCAGAGTGTGCATTAGTCTATGCAAAAATAGGCTAAGACTTCTAACAGGCTTCCTTATAGGGCATGGCATACTTAGAAGACATCTCGGGAAGCTTGGTCTAATGGATGATACAACCTGTTGGTACTGTATGGAGGGTGAGGAAACCCCACATCACTTACTAATAGACTGCAAGGCCGTAGCTATTAAATGAGTAGCAGCTTTGGGAGAATACCAATTAGAAGTTGAAGCTCTACCCTCTCTAAATCCGTTTCAAATCATGCTGTAAATTATGGTGGCTATGGAAAAGGATAGGATGTAATACCTAAAATGGTCAGTTTAATTTGAATATAAAGTAATCGGGAAACATTTAGAATTAATTTGGGAGGGGGGAGATATAAGTCGAAAGCATGACTCATCGTACACTTTAAAATAAAGGAATATTAAATTAAGATATAGGGGTCCAAATTTAAATAAAATAATGTACAGAATTTTAGATATAATTAATAATAATAAATTAAGTAGTGTTTTGTTCGTTAAAAATATAGAAAAAAAACTTGTTGTCAAACAAAACTATTTGAACAGTGTCTATGTTCTGCGAGACGAATATCACATACGTTTGCAGGAGTGTATGAAAAGTCTGTGCGGTAAGAATGGTAAACCCTGGAACGGACAGGATATAGAATTGCACCATGCGGTTGGCAGTCTTTGTCAGGAGTCTTAAGGGAACAGACGTGTGAGTAAGAAGTGTATTCTTGTTGAACAAGTATTTTTTCAAAAATGTAGTCAAGTGTTAAAAACAGTATTAGTTTTGAATAGAGGAGGGAGTCTTAGAACAGTTAGTAATAATAACGTATTATGAAAATAGAGATGAAAGACAATCATGCGTGTTGTATCTAAGTACGCTCAAATAGAGAAAACGAGACATGTCTTATGTGGTGAACAATCGCAAGGTGTTTAATGGACTAAAAAATTAATAAACATTCTCAATACGAACATTAGTCGAGTGCAGTGGAAGGCTCGAAATGTGTGATTAATACAACGTAGACCGACAGCCATCACATGGACATCATGGAGAAAAATCCTGAACAAAAGACGGTAACCAGTGTTACTGAACACTGAAAATAAAATCTTATGTATCTATGTGAAATTTATTGTATTTAATGTACTATTTTTATAAATTTAATATTTTAAAGAATCACCTTTGTTTTGAGAATAAGAGATGTCTACGGACATATATAATTTTTGATAAAGTAATTTTAATAATAAAAACAGATAACCCTTATCCTGTTGATTAACCCTTATCCCTTACCTTGTTGATTTTAATAAATAATTTTCTAAGTTGCAACAAGTAAAGAAATTTAAGATTCAAAACTTTGACCTTCTTAAAAGGCAATAATAACAATGAATGTTAGGATGTATAATTTAGAAAATTTATGAGATTTAATTTGTTAAAAATAAATGTACTAATTCTTTTGTTCAATAAATTCATGTTAAGTTTCAGAAAAAAACAAGAGATTCATTTTACCAGAGAATTCACTGTTAAGTACACTTTCAAAAAAACTTACACCCTGAGATATTATAATAATTAACTTCACTTTTCTAAATTGATGAATAATCATCTGGCGCCCTTAGCTGAGCATTTTAAATTTAATCAATTATTAACTTTTCTTTTTTCTTAAAAAATAAATTCAAACAAAACACACATTTAATTAAATTATTACAAGGAGTACATAACTGAGCATTTTAGAAATAGTGAAATAGGGACACAATCTATAAAGGTTGCAGTACTGTCGTCACTTCTATATACAACACAATAATTCGAATATATCATGGGCAGATATCGATTCCTTTCTGTACAGATTGACTTCACAAATCATAAGTTACAGTTGAATAACAAAGGAAAATGAACTGTCTGTAGAGCATTCAGAGAAATTGTTGGAAAATACCTCCAATGAGACTTTCTTCATAACTGATGTTTCAACTGTAAGTTGCAATGCAATGTCAAAAAAAAAATAATAATAAATTACTATTATGTTGACATGTAATAATCAGTTTCAAATATTACAATAAGAAGGAGAAATTATAGGCCAAATAGTAAAATTAGCAATAATTTTAAAAGTGAAAGTCCTGAAATATCTAATGACAAGGTCATTGTATAAACAAATTTGTACATTATACCAGGTAAATAGACATGTTCAATAAGAGATGCTAGCAACTATTTTCTGCTCAGTTTGCCACAAATAAGATGGGATGACTTAGGTCTAATGTGTTTATGGTTTTAACTATAAATTATATAACTAGTCAGTTCAGAAAGGGGGAGGTGTAGCATTATTTAAAAAGAATTAAAAATTTTTGCTTCCAATTTTTTTAATTTATGAATAGTTAACCAAATGGTTATTTATACTTTGTTTTAACCTAATTTGAATTTTTTTACCAGTTAATTATTGATAGACTTAATTTTTAATAGTGGGTGATTTTAATGTTAATATGTTGCTGAATCATTCAGAATGTAGAAGGGTAAAAGATTTGTTGGAAATGTTATCTTGGTATGGTTGATTGACTCCTAGTTCACTCTGAACAAAAACAGGTCACTTTGAATGATTTTGGATTCTAAACACTCAGTTGCATTTCATCTGCTAGTGCAACGAATTTTTTATAGCTGTCTTTTAAACCATTAGGTGCCAGAAAAACATCTAAAAATACATAGAACATTTCTTGGAGGTTAATTTTCTCTTCAAATGATTGTACACAATATGTTTAGTAGAAATAAGGCTGACAAGACAATAGAAAACATGATAAATAAAGATTACAAAATAACTGGAATTAGTACACATTTTCTAGCAACACAAATATGGTTTTAAATGCTACTCTTCACTCAACTTATAAACAGCTCCTTCAAGAAATGACTAATTGAATTCCATCAAGTATAAACAAAACATCTCAAGCTATTATGATACCATACTTCATTTTAAAACCTATGGTAAGGTCAGTGCTTACAAATAATTTCTACTGGAAACTACCTTAATAAGCCTTCCAAGTTTGATTGTATTTCTTCAAAATCAAGGCTTTAAAAAAGTAATAGGCCTATCTTTAGAGACCCTATGACCCAAAAGAGGGGTGAATGCTTTCTCAGGCTTTGTTAAATTCAAATTCCACAAAATTTTATGTAAATATTACAATATACATAAAATTTTGTGGAATCTGACTTTATTTACGCAATTTTCTCAAAACCAAAGATTTAAAAATAGTACTAAGGGCGAAAGCTATTTCAGCCTTTAGTGGTGTTACTTTTTTGTTATTCTAAGTAACTATTTGTGTAATATAACTTTTTGTTTGATTACATTTGCTTAAAACCAAGAATTAAAAAAAATAGTAGCTAACCCTTTTTTTACATTTTAGTACCAAAAGAGGGGTGAAAGATGTTTCAAAAATTAATTGTCAACATTGCTTTTTTCGAAACATGACCTTTCATGTAAATTGATCTTTTGTTTGACTGGGTTTGCTAAAAAATTACGATTTTTGAAAATAGTAACAATAAGGGCAGTTTTTGACAGAAAAAGGGGTTAAAAAAATATTTAGTTAAAAATAAAAGCCTCGAGAAACTCCGGGAAGAAAATATTTTATCTTGACGAGACATGGGTTGACAGTAATTTGACTTTTAAGAAATTTTGGCCTAGTAAAAAGAATAATTAAACAAAATGTTTTTAGAATTATATTTATTATTAAATTTATTTCCAGAATAATCTCATAAATTACATTTTTGACAATAACTTCATTATTTGCCATCGTAGAGAGTTGGGGTTGGTACCATTACATGAAGAATTGAAATCTGTATACTTTTATCTAATTTAGTGTGTTATAAGTTAAATAACACATGAGATTTGAATCACAAACTGTTTAAAATGGCTGCCATTTCGATATTTTCAATTGAATTTGTCTACATTTTAATAGGGTGCTATATGATCACACTATAGTCCCCTATGCCAAATTTCATGTTCCTATGTTAATTTTTGTACCCATTCGGTTAAAAACTAATGTTTTTAATTAATGTAAAAACATTAGTTTTTAATTAATTCGGTAAAAACTAACGTTTTTAATTAATGTAGCAGTTCATAGAAATTTAAACTTTATGCTTTCATGACAAATTCCTTACAGAAGTACAGTTACCAGCGGTGGACAGTATACTACCTACTATCAGCACATACTCTACCTACTATTACATTTCTGATTGAACATTCTGCCTCTATAATTAGCACATATACTAAATCAAAACCTGACTAATAAGTAGCCTACTTTTTCCAAAATTTGTCCATTTTAGCAAAATAATATGAGCTATATGTAAAACCTAAGCAAAGTTGTTTTGCTTTTTAGCAATCATAAATACCCACTAGCACTATACTATACTAATGTGCTATAACATATATTTTGTATACATTTCCTCCAGCGTAGGAATGCTAACAAAATTTCTTTTTCTTATTGAAATAATTTCACATGTATTGACTAAAAACTATGTAATTTTTGTTGCCTTTCAGTCGTATAATAATTACCCTTATAAAAAAGTATACAAATTCATTTTGTAATATTTTCCTGAAATTTTAGATTTTTTTAAATAAAAAATTAGCAAGTTTTGGCAGAATATGTTGTTGCTTTACAAGTCTCAGAGCATTGGAGATGTGTTTATTCTGTATGAATTTACCGTTAAATAACAGAATCATTAAATTTATTGATTTTTTTATAAATATTACATCTGAATTTAAAGTTCAAGAGTAATTTGACTACAAATTTTAACTGGAGGTATGTTGTTGAACAAAACAATGTTTGTCTCGATCTATGTAATGGAGTAAACAAAGAATTTTGTTTTAATTTGAATATACTCCTAAATGTCTTTTCATTAGGTTAAGTGGGGTCAAGACCATGGCCGAATTTCCCAATAGGCCCGGGCCTATGGGCGCAAGCTCCCTGGAGGCGCACGGCCGAGAAATTTTTTAAAAAAAAATATCTAGAAATAAAAATAAATAGCCATAACTTAACATATTTTTTGAATTGATTACAAAAAAAATGATTCTGATTTTAAAGTTCATTGGAAAAAATAATTGTTGGTAAAGTTAAACTATTTTTCAACATCATGCATCAACTTCGTTACAACATTGATCTCAAACACGGGAGAACTGGCTGTAGGGAATGCTTTGTTGTGTGAATGCTCTGCGGGTTGGATCGTTTTGTTTCAGTCCCACAAACATGAGCTCACTATTTAATATATAAAATTACTAAAAGTGTTTTAAGACGGCATTTTGTTAAGCCTAGAACCAAGTAAATTACTCAAAAAAGTTGCAATAGTAAAATTGCATCATGGAGTGGTGTTTAAGCAATTAACATATAGGCCTGATATAATTTTTTAATAAAGGTTTTTGTGGAAGTAACTTTAACCAGACTAGGGGGCGGAAAAAATTATTGGGCCTAGGGGCGCTGGTCAAGACATCACCATGATTCTAGTTTCTTTTTAATAATCCGGATTTATTACTTAACGTAGCTCCTTACTTTTTCAGCTTCAATAGAGATCGAACTCAAGCGACAGATGGAAACTACAAGCTCTATTTGAACTACAGTTTTAGGTATATTTCATTCTAACCCTGTTTTTTCATCAGCAAAAAATAAAATAAAATGTGTTTTCAAACATTGATGTGTGAAAATATATACTTTTTAACACTAACTCAATATATTTTTTTCTAATAAATGCTTGTCAAGTATACAATTTCAAAAATTGAAGATTTCACAAACCAATTTCTCAACACCTATGATAATTTACCAATTGAAGTGTACATGAACCATGACAATGGTTCGTTATTATGGTGCTGGTAACATATCTTCCATTTCCCCAACAATTATATTTTATCAATATTAAAGTGTACATGATCCTTAGTTAGCAAGCTGCTGGTAACATTTATTCTACACACTGATTGAAAAGTCACGCATATCGAACTAAATGTATCTGTAAATAGTAGACAGACAGATTTTAACAACTTGTTATCAAATCTAGTGGGCAAGTGAGTTATATATCTGTCCCTCTCCTTTTTCTACAGTTTTACCAAATGCACATGAATGACTTTGGCAATGACGAATAAAAGTCAGTTAGCAAACTCCTGGTAACACGCCTTCCATTTACTTTACAACTTTTTATCAAATCTAGTGCACAAGTGAATTTTATATCTGTCCCTTACCTTTTTCTACAGTTTTACCAAGTGCACATGAATTGACTCTCGCAATGGCAAATACAAGGGTCAGTTTGCAAACTCCTGGTAACTATTCTTTCATTTAATTAACAACTTTGTTATCAAACCCAGTTGACAAGTATAAAATGTGAGTTTTAGGTCTGCCCCTCTCCCTCTTCTACAGTTTTACCAATATTGAATTGCACACGAATAGACTTTGGCAATGGTGAATGCAAAGGTCAGTTAGCAAGCTGCTGGTACATTTCATCCATTTAATTAACAACTTTGTTATCAAATCCAGTGGATAAGTATAACAATAGATCTGCCCCCTCCTTTTTTTCTAAGGTTTTGTCATATCAGTGTCAAGACACAATTGTTCTTACAAAGATACTATATTTTTACATAGAAAACTTTTTGTCACCATCTTGAAATACATTAAAATTTTAAATATGAATTTGATTTTATGCTATATTATTAGCTATTATGTAACATCATGAGTTATAGGTTACAATTTTTTATTTTTTCATTTCTAGTGTTTATTTCATACTTACTTGAAAATATCAGATTTTTACGGGTTAACTATTTATTATTGACAGCTATCTAGGAACTGCCTCTTTTAATTAACGTTATAACCCTGGAAATGGCAGTGCAAGTGGATTCGATTTTTGATCATTTTAAAGTTGTTTTTTTTAAATGCATAAAATATAGTAATATTATGAAAAACACAACTTGTTATATACTATTTTTTCTCAGGAAGGTGAGTAGAAAAAAGTGTTAGATATAAAGGTTTTGGAGTTAGTATGTTAGGAATCAAAAATGTACAAAAAATAAAGTGAAAACGCCACAGAAAAACTTATATATACTATGTAACAAATATATTAATTTATATATAATAATATAATATTATATTAATTAATATAATAATATATTATATTTTTTTCAAGATTCCTAAAAAAAATTGTAATATGGTTGTGAATATATGTTGATAAAAAAATAAATCAATTTATATGTTGAAAAATTAATTGTTTTAATGATAAAAAACCTTTCTGAAAAGTTAGGCTTTATTTTTCATTACTGTTGAGACCGAAGGTTCTTGGTGGAATTCCATGTTTAGAGATAATAAAACACAATTTTTTATTTTGTAACATCCACTTTTGAATAGTCTAGCCGACCAATGGTTTCGCCTGCTAAGGCATTGTAATACAGCCTCATCAATGCCTTAGCAGGCGAAACCATTGGTCGGCTAGACTAATAAAAAGTGGATGTTACAAAATAAAAAATTGTGTTTTATTACCGTTAGGCTTTATTTTGAAAAATTCCCCAAAAATATTAATATTATAGAAAACACAACTGATTAAATATCATTTTTGTCAGAAAGGTGCAAAAAAATGTATCTGTGCAATGAAAAAATTGTATATGTAAGAAATTTAGAGTTAGTATGAATCAAAAAATCGTGCAATAACCGAACCTAAAATGCCACAAAAAATCTTATATTACATGTAATAAAAAGCTTGCAAGTTTTTTTAAAATAATACTGTATCTAAAAGTTTTGTAGTATAATTGAGAATAAAAGTGTATAAAGAAATATATCAATTTAGAAAACTTTCATTAGAAAAAATAAATTTTTATGAATAAAGTACACAATAGCTACAAAGGTATGGCTATTTTTAAAAATTCACAAAAAATAATTAATTAAAAATCCAACTTGTTATATAAAAATGTTTAGAGAAATGTACGTACAATTGAACTGTGAATTTATAAATTTTCTACAATGATACATTTTAGAGCAAAGTAATCAAGAATGAGAAAAGTTGTCTTCACGCCAAAAAAACTTTAACCTAAAATCATCAACAAACTTGCATAAAAATTTGTTAAGACTATTGAAACACTTACAATAGTTGTAGAATATGTTTGAGAAGTTAAATCTGTATCAACACATATCAACAAAACATACAAAATAATTCACAATAAATTCAAAGCTAAACTCAAAACATTATTTACAACGCTCTAATTGGAAAAAAGACACCACTAGGGCTACACCTGACTAAGTTTAGCAAGAAGAACACCATACACGATTTTAATGGTGTCTTTGCTTGTACAGACCAGTCCAAATATTAGTAGTAGAGGGGAATGGAATAACATTTGACAGATCTGAAACTCTTCTTTCCAATGATATGAAGATCGTTAAGAAAATCGATATTTAACATTTCGTAAAAGTATCGAAAAGTAAACAGGATTGATTGATCTTGGTTACAAATTCGTAGAATGAATATATCTCAAAAATTATGACAGCTATGATAACTTGGAATACATAGTTCGAAAGAGGAAGAAAAATGTTATATAATATTGTCAACTTGTGTTATTTGAACATGTATTAACATTTACAAAACTTAGATGAACAAGGAGGTTATATTTGCTTATTTTCTGACATTCCGTCATGTAGTACTCCCTAGCGCCAACACTAAACTTTATCAAATTCTTGGCTTACAGTATAAAGATTTTTGCTTACATGATTATGAAAGGTTGAATCATTTACCTTTACAATGATATATAATATATTTTGTTACACTAATATTTACAAGGTTCAAAGTTGAATTGAAAAAACGTGATTTTTAGGGTGTAAAAATGTATTGAAATTCTTGATTTTGTTTAATTTTCTAGATTAAAAACTATATCGGTTAGGAAGATTTGGAAAGAACAGATCAAAAGATGAAGAATGATCTATAGAAGTGTTACTGTAGATTTGTGAGAAATATGCACTTGTAAAAATTAGACAAAGAATGATGTAATTTTGTGTTCCACAATTACGAAGTTGTTGCGATATTTGATAGGGGCAAAATACACAAACTTAATACACAAAATTAAATATGATTTATACGGGTTTTTGAACTTTTGATTGTATGATTATGTATCTATGGAACATTAGCTTTAAAACAGTCTAAATATAATTGTGGTACGATGATTATTACTAGGGTAAATGTTGAAGTCATAGAATATTACCAATAATTTAATAATAGATGGATATAAATCAATCCTTAGAATTGTTTTCAAATATCTTAAGATATAGACAGAATGGAAAAGCTGTATGTGCAATTACCATTTCCCACCATCGTTATACTATTGGCTTGTATTTTGGAATCTTAACTCCATTAAACTAGGCTATATTTCCATCAATTTAAATTATTATAACTAGAGAAAACTATATTGTAACTATGGCTTAATGAAAAAACACTAAATATGTTGAAACCTGCAAGATATTGCAACAAATTTTCTATTGTCTCAACACATATGACTTATTGAGTATTTAGTCCAGAGTAAAAAAGACAATAACAGAAAAAGAAAAAGAAAGAAAACAGTATTATACTAAACATGAATATGTAATCAAAATATTTAGTGTACATATAAATTATTGCTGAACATATTAAGCAAAATAATTTGTATTACACTTCGTAGTTCCATATTAACTAGTAACCAAGGATATTAGGAAAACATAAAGAAGCAAACAACACATATGCATTAAAAACTGCTTTCATTAAGTGATAAAACACTGAGCATATCCATACAATCAAATCAATGATAAAGTTATATTATTTAGTGTGTTGATGGAGGGGAGACCACTTCATTCAGTACATCCAACAGTTGAAGCAAATATTTACAGGTGCTATGAAACAGTTTTCATTTTTGGCCATTTAATTATATAAAAGAACGAGGTGACTTTTGGTGTCATTGCTCATAATTAAGTTTATCACATTTGAAAATAAAGAATTCCGCCTTGGCGTATAGTCGTGGACTTGTGGCTCAACAGTTTACACAACACAAATGTAATGCATTAAGAGAGAATATAATTAACACAGGCAAACGGCTGCTTGGTCCTCATTGAAACTGGTGCCACACCAATACATTAAGTAAACCCTCACATTCTTACAGTGAACATTAACACATAAGACAGTAGCTGTCCACATCAATACATCTAAAGAGTTAAGAGTTCAAAGTAAACCCTGCCCTCAGCGTGCGTATATGGTGCATCTAGGAAACATGGAAGACATTCAAAATCAGACACCCATAAATAATAACAGTACGATGCACAGTAACTGTAAACTTAAAACGACACAGCAGTCGATATATTCATTCCAATTTTATGTATTCCATCGATTCACTATGTCCAATGAATTGTTCATGGAATGCTAGCCAGCACAAGAAACAAATTACGATCATATTCAAAATGAAAAGAGCCAAATATAATGCATAATATTCAGGCTGTTTGGCCTAGAAATATTGCTGGTAGCACCATGTAACATTACATACCCGTATACTGCTATTCACATTGACAACATCCATGTTTTTATTCAAACAGAGTTACATGCGATTTTGAACAGTTTCTTAATGTAGTTAAAGGCTTTACAATATTATACAAACACATTTAAGCCTACAACCACATAATAAGATCTTTAAATCTTTGTAAAAATTCAAATTTACAAATTACAATTACTATACAAACATGTATAAAAACAAACTTACTGTCTGCAAAATGTGTCAGGCAATGTATAATACATTAATTGATTTAAAAATAACTACAATAGAAAAATTAGTTTAAAAAATCTAATTCCAAATTAAATTAAATGCTTTTTTGGAATGGCGATGAAGGTCCTTAGTAAGGTAAATGCATATTCTGTGTAAAATTTGTTAGTTTCCAAAATGTGTTTGTAAATTTGTTATAAAATAAATTCAAATAGCTCAGAGCAAAATATCTATACCTCTGGCATTTATATTTGCTTTGATTAAATATAAAACTGAGGAAATAAGTTATGTTAATGTGCACATATAAAGAATGCAAATCGAGTTATACACCTACAGCAGAAAATCTTATTAATTGGAGAAAATAAAAATGTTTTATTACAATAATCAGAGTATTATTTATTTATTACATTTAGTAGTTTTATATACAAATATAAAGATGTTTAAAAAAAGTAGTTTTATTATTGTAACTGATTCTAATTTCCTTTCGTGACAATTCCAACCACATTTTAGAAACCAAATGTGCTTGAAAAAAGTACTGTACAACATTTACAAGAATACACAATATATGTATACAAAACAACTGATCAGAACTGTTATACTCAACATAGTTTGCTTTAATAATAGCAAAATACAATAATCGTTGGAATTATTTATTACAAGATTTGTATGTTCGATATTTTATATTTATGCAGTTTTTTACTCACATGATTATAATTCTAATAATTTAATTGTATTAAACTATTGTAAATGATAACTTTACAATTTTAATATCGGATATAAACAGAACTGTAAAATAGGATTATAATAAATATACAAATGATTGAAGAAGAGTAATTTAAGATTAAATTCATAAATATGAATATAATTATAGTGACTGAGCTCTTAAATCTTAACAATATTAAATGCATTATTAATAACAAATAAAAAGATGGATGTATCAATGCAAGAGTAGAACATGGACATAGCTGAGTAGGCCTACCATAACTGCATAAGAATGTGGTCAGAAAGCTTCAGTCACAATTTGTTGTTTCTCTGTGATATCAAGAAATTTATAAACCTATCATTCAAAAGCTCGTTTGTGGTTTAAACATAATATATATTTATAGTAAATTAAGTACAGTATTTACAAGAGTAATACAGAAATTATAAGGAACTAGATCAATAGTATATAATCAAATTAATAAATGTGTATATACCAATAATTTCTTCTGTTTACATAAAAATAAAAAAATAAAATAAAATATGAAATTTACAAATAACTAAGTCCAGTAACTTACATAATTAATTTAATTTTGTATATTCGCCAATGTATTTTATATAATATCCTTCGGTAACAAGTAGATAATAATACAGTGGTATTATATTATTGCTATGAGCTCACGTTTACAAACGCATGTCTTAAAACTAAAAATGGAACATCGTATCAATGTTATTAACATGACTTTCACTGGGTTATGAAGTTAGGTTATGTACCATTAAATGGTTTGCTTGGGTGTTGCAGAAAATTAGTAACACTGGCTCAAGCAGTAAGGAATTTTATCATCACAAATGAGCTTATGAATGAAACAAGAATTTGAATGTATTAGATCACATACATAGATGAATAATTGCATAATTATCATTCATTTGTTATAATCGATGAATGATTTATGGTTTTAAACCGATATCGTTTTCTCATTTATTTTAAATCAGTTTAATTAAATCTTGCAAACATCAAAATATTAAATTTGATAAACATTTCAAGCTTCAAACAACACCGAGGTTTTTATTTTTGACAGATATGACTGAAAACAAGTAAGTAGATAGAAAATATACCAAACTTCCTACAACCACCCGAACACACCACCTTTTCAATGGAATATTTGTTCTTTCCATTTGTTCGTGTAAATACCGCTCAAAAATTGTTGAAATTCTCAGAATGATATATCGAGGTTTGAGCGGAGTGTCCATGACAGCACACACACCGGATTCATTCTACCGAGGCACTTCAGGGAAATATTTCCATGTCATGTAACTCCATCACCAAACAACCATTGAGCAAAGAACATAATGTATTTGGGTAGAACTCCGCACGGACATATCACGGGTTGGATTCCATAATATTGTGCACTTGCTCTAGTTTAAATGCCAGTCTTTGTTTCTGGGAGAACTCGTCTTCTTCTAATGTAACACTTAACTGTTCATTATATTTCATTGCATAATTATAGAGTTCTTGCAAAGCACAATTTGTATTAAACTCTGTTGCATGAGCCTGAAAAGAAACCAAACAAAAATTAATTAAACATATACAAAGTTGTCAATTGTTAAGGAGTAATAATATATATACAATATCATCTAAGTGTGATCAATTCAGTTGTTACTGTATCAAAAGTGTGCAAGTAATGTTATGTAAATAAAATTTAAAATTGTCAATTATTGAGGAGTATATTATAATATTGATTACTATTTCTATTATATTGAATTATATAAGTGTGGTGTAATGCCTGACCCAGATAAACAGGAAAACATAAAATCAAATGACAAAAAATGGTGAGATAATCTATTCTACATTTCCTTCTAGTAAAACCCCAGATTAACCACAATTGTCCTTCAGATACTAAACCGATGACATCCGTCACGTGAACAATAAATGTAAAAGGAATGATATTTTAAATCCTCATGATTGAACCTATTTAGAGTACATCCAATAGAAACACGGAATTGAGACTTTTCCTGTCTATCTGGGTGTGTCCTGAGATGTGGGGAGAGACAACAAGGTGAGAAACAGTTGATTGTTAAGAGTTGATATAAAGTCCTAGCGTTAGTCAAAAGGAGTATTCTTAAAAGCATTCTCATACTTTTAGTCAGTCAGTCAGTCGGTTGGTTATTTAGTTAGTTAGTTTAAGTGTGATACTGTTTAAGTGTAAAAAGTGCAATGTAGATTTCTTGTAAGTAAAAGAAAAATATACATGTAAAAATAAACTAAAAATTGATCTTATTTATTGCAAAACCATGAACAATATATAGACAAACCAGAGTTATCAGTGCCTTGCCTACAAATCGGGCACAACAGTGGTCATTGCAGTTGCCAGTATATCAAAATTGTGTAAGAAATGCAATATAAATAAAATTAAAAATTACAAAGTCGTTGTTTGTTGAGGACCTGGAAAGTTAAATAAATAATTAATTATAAAGTTGTTGTTTTGAGTACTTAAAAGGCATTAGTTCAAATAAAAATAAAATTACAAAGATGTCGCTTGTTGAGGACTTAACCCTCTAACTGCTTACTATAAAGTCTGGCCATTTTGCACCTTTTTTAAGTTTTTTTAAAAATTGATAAAAAATAGTAATATTTATGCAAAACACAACTTGTTATATATCATTTTTCTTAGAAAGGTGCATAGAATTTATCTGTGTCATGAAAAAAAAATATATATGTAAAGGTTTAAAGGTAGTATGTTAGGAATCAAAAAAATTGCAAAAGATGATGTGAAAATGCCACAGAAATGCCTATAAATACCACATAACAAATTTGTTTAAATTGTGTCAAGATATACAAAAGTTTAGTAATGTAGTTGTGAATAACTGATGATAAAAAAATTATTTAATTCATAAAATGTACAGGTTGAAAAATCAATTTTTATGAAAAAAAAAAAAAAGACTTGAAAAGTTGCGCTCATTTTGAAAAATTCACCAAAAATAGTTATTCTTTACAAAACCCAACTTGTAATATATCATTTATTAGAGACAGGTAAGTAGAATTTATGTATGTAATAAAAAAAAAATTACACAGAAAGTATCTAGTTAGTAAGGCAGGAATTAAATTTTTTTGTAGTAACTAAACACAACAAAAAATCATATGTATAACATTAAAAAAAAAAAATCTAATTATTTTCAAGACATTCAAAAGTTTTGTAACGTAGTTGTGAATAAATGTTGATAAAAATATTAATCAATTTATAAAATTTACACTGAAAAATCAATTTTTATGATGAAAAAATTTTTTTTCTGAAACGTTAGGATTATTTTTTTTAAAATCACCAAAAATATTAACATTATGCAAACACAACTTATTATATATCATTGTTTAGAGAAATGTACGTAAAATTGAACTGTGGATTTTCTACAATGATATATTTTCGAGTAAAGTAATCAAGAATGAGAAAAATTCTCTTTACGTCCAAAAAATTTAACCAAAAATCACCAACAAACTTTGATAAAAATTTCTTTAAGACTATTCAAACACTTACAATAATTGTAGAATGTAGTTGTGAAGATAAATCTGTATCAACACATATCAACAAAACATAATAAATGATTCACAATAAATAATAAAACAAAAAACTCCCAAAACAATAATTTACTGCACACTAAGTACTTGGCATCTGATTGCTAATGCTACAATGGCAACTGCAGTAACAAGGTCAAAAGACACGTTAGTTGACGACTTCCCTTGTGTCAGTCCAGTCCTAAATATTAGTTGAACAGGGGAATTGAATAAAACATTTGACAGATCTGAAATTTTGATTTAACTTTATGAGCGTTAGTTTAAATAAAATAAAAAATTACAAAAAGTTGTTTTTGTTGAGTACTTTAACCCTCTAATTGCCTACTATAAAGTTTGGCCATTTTGCTCCGTTTTTACCAATTCATAAAAAATAGTAATATTATGCAAAACACAACTTGGTATAAAGCATTTTTGTCAGAAATGTGCATATAATTTATCTATGAAATGTAAGCATAGGTCATCTCTAACCAATAATAATCTGTAGTTGGTAATTGTAATACCACTTGGTACGCTTACAAAATGATGCCCAACGCGGCTAAGTACACTCATATACTGTTACAAAATGGTGCCCAATGTGACTTCATTTCTCGAAAACCATACTTCTAAAGGTTCACGTGAGAAGCCGGAGTTAGTGTTCTTTTATGTGAATTAAATAATTTGGTATAGTTGAATTTTTATAAGAAATAATTTGTTTAATAAAAAAAGAAATAATATGATCAAAATGAATACTTTTACATTTTGCTTAAATATTTCCCCCCTTTCTTTTCCTCCCCCCACCCATAATGATAGGTTATAAAAACCTTTTAGTCGGTTTGATATAGTTAATCTTTTTGAGAAAAAAAAATGAATGAAAATGTTACAAAACCAAATATAAAATTAAGTGAAAAATTTGAAGAGAACAAAATTGAACAGAATAAAAAAATTGATAATTTGAATGAGAATTTTGAAAGTAATTATGAAAAAATAGTTGAAAGTTTTGAAACACATAAACAAGAGCAGAAATTAATGTTCGAAGAAATGAATGATAAATTTAAAAAAGGAAAATTCAGAATTTAGGGAAAAATTGATATCAACATTATCTGTATACCGTAACTTGGCATCTGGAAACGGACCGTCCCCCCTCGCTACCTTCCTCACCCCAGCTGTTTCAGTGATGAGAGTCACCTACTAGCGTTAACACTGCACTGTTTAACTTTTTTATGGGAGACACAATTTTAAATTTTTTTCAGTATAGTTAAAATGTTTAGGAAAATATAAGCAAATTGATACCAAACACGACACAAATGTATGTAAATAGTACGTAAACATGTAAATAATAAGTATGTGATTATGCAAATAGTAGCTGTGTGAAGAGCTTTCTACTGGCGGCTTTTACAAACGGAATAGTGTCGTGTTTAGTATCAATTTCCTTATATTCTCCTAAACATTTTAACTATGCTGAAAAAAATTTAAAATTGTGTCTCCCATAAAAAAGTTAAACAGTGCAGTGTTAACGCTAGTAGGTGACTCATCACTGAAACAGCTGGGTGAGGAAGGGAGCGACGGGGGGACGGTTCCGGCTGCTCGCAGGTAGCCAAGGGTTCAGATGCCAAGTTACTGTATACAGACAGTACAAACTATTTGTCCGACATCAAGGAACAGCTCACTTTGGAATTTAATGATGTTAAATTAAATAATGATAAGAAAGTAACACACTTAGGAACTTTAATTGATGAACAAAAGGTTAGTTTTGAAATAATTAAAGAAAAACTTCTAATTTAGAGAATATCGATAAAAATAAGAGTAGAATTAGAAGATTAAAGATTATGATTAAAATATTTTTAAGGAATTAAAAGAAATAAAAAATAATAAAGATTATTTAGGAGGCTTTCCCTAATATTAAGTTAAAAATTTAACAATATTTTAATTTCTGAATTTTATAATGAATCTTAAAGAGAACTTATCCCAAGCCATTTTTAGAATCCTTGTCTATTTTAGATGATTTAAAAGAAAATAATTGGACTCTAATAGTGACTAATAGTAATATTAAAAAATGTTTTAAAGAAGTTATTTGTATGGTTTGAGGCTCATAGAAATGAAAAAAACAAAGTTAGATGTAAAGATTTTGAAGTAAATATGTTAGCAATCAAAAAATGAAGTGAAAATGCCACAGAAAGGCCTATATATACCATATACAACAACATTTTCTAAATTTTTCAAGATATATAAAAGTTTAGTAATATAGTTGTGAATAAATGTTGGTAAAAACAAAAATCAATTTATAAAATTTTCATTAGAAATGTTTTTACGTTAAACGTGGAAAATAGTTAAAATTTAGGCCTATTTTGAAAAATTCACAAAAAATAGTAATATTATGGTAAACACAACTTGTTATATATCATTTTTTTTTCAGAACGGTGTATAGAATTTATATGTGTAATGATAAAAATTTTAGACGTAAACATTTTAGAGTTAGTATATCAGGAATCAAAAAATTAAAGATATACAAAAGTTTTGTAATGTAGCTGTAAATAAATGTTGATTCAAAAATAAATCAATTTATAAAATTTTTAATAGAAATAATAAATGTTTATGGAAAAAATGGAAAATAGCTAAAGAGTTTAGGCCTATTTTGAAAAACTCACTAAACATAGTAATATTATAAAAACACAACTTGTAATATATCATTTTCCTCAAAAAAGTGCATAAAATGGGGGGGGGGGGAAACTATAAAATATTGTTAACTTGTGATATTTGGACAAGTATTAGGATTTATAAAAATTATATGAACAATGAGGTCATATTTTCTTGTATTGAGATGTTTTGTCATGTGCTATTCAATAGTGGCAAAACACACCAACTTCATCAAACCATATTTTTGTTTTAACATATGGCAATTAGGTTATATAATATGAAAGATTGAAATATGTTCTTTACAATGATATATAAATTATTTCGATACAAACTTTTTTACTAGGCTGTAGAATTGAAAAAAAAAAAAATGTGATTTTTAGAGTGAAAAAAATTGTTATGAATTCTTGATTTTTCTTAAATTTGTATAGATCCTAAACTATAATAGTTAGAACGATTTAGAAAGCACAGATTGAAAGATGAAGAAATCTTCTATACAATACTATTACTGTAGATTAGTTAAACAGAAATATGGACTTGTGTAAATTAGACAAAGAATGACATAATTTTATGTTTTACTGCTACGAATGTTGCATGTTACGAAATACACAAACTTTACCAATTAATTAAATATTATTTATAACATTTTATGAACTTTTGGATATATGAATATGAATGTTTGGATTATTACTTTTAGAACAGTATATAAATTATCCCCGTAGGATGATTTTTAGTGGATAAAAAAATTGATTACTGCTGCATGGGACAAAAGCCATCATTCCGCTGTGTTACGGTAATCAGTTGGACGGTTAAAGAGGATTAGTTTTAATAAAATTTAAAATTACAAAGTTGTCGTTTGTTGAGGATTTAAAAAGGGTTAGTTTAAATAAAATTAAAATGGTATTGTTTGTTGAGGAATTAAAGAGCGTTAGTTTAAATAAAATTAAAAATTAGTACGTTGTTAATTATTGAGGATTTAAAGTGTGTTAGGATAAATAAAGTTAAGCATATTAAATGACATAAAACAAAATACAGATATGCATATGTTAGTTTTCCAGAAACTAGTTTACTACTTTTAATTTTCATACATAAGAGTAACATTGTACAATTTGTTTTACATATTTTAAACAATCTAGAAGAAGAATAAGTTTTGAAGTAAGAGACGAGTGGCGAAGAGCATTACACCAAATGTAGAAACAAAATGAGAGAGATAACAGTTTTTTGAAACCAAAATAGGGATGAGAGTTTCTTATATGAAAACAGAAGCCATAATTTTTCGAGATCAAAATTAAACAATAGGTTTTCAATTTCAAAAGTTGAAATTATGCTCAAAATTCTCATACAGCTTATTTTGTGACCATATGTTAGTTATCTCACTTGTGTGTAGTAATTTCATTAACAAGGTTATATAGTGTACTTGTTACAATGTTACAAATATTATGGAGTTTTGTTCTAAGAGTAACTCCAAACATTTATTTCTCTGACAAATAATCATACATGTTTCCAATATACTTTACATCATATTTTACAAAATTACTTGACAATCAAACTGATAAATATTAGACTTATTTAGAAATGATAATAAATCAATTAACACCGTCTAAACTAATGAATATATTTTAGTAAACAATACCAGAAAAATAGTGAAATTATGATTATATATTACTTAACAGGCTTAGAGGTAAAATCAAGGCTTATGGGATACTATTAAATCATACTAATATGTTAATATTTTTAGAGGCCTTGGTTAAACCAATTACAAATAAAAATGTCTTGGGAACCCTGGCTTAAACATCTAGGTTTCTGTAAATAGAGTATATGGGAACTCCATGTATCTCTAGAACAACTTGTTTATTGCTAAACATAATAAAACAAATGCTGATATCGACATATATTTTAGTAACCTACTTTTATACAATGTAAATAATTCTGGTTATTAGTCCCCATTTTATTCTTCTTCTAGAATATTACAATATATCACTCCAACCAATACACTTGTACTTTTTAATGTTCATTGTTTGGTGTCCAAGTCACTTAGTATAATATAATAAGTAATAAATTATTTTATATTACCTTATAGATCCGTCATGTGACTTTTATTATGTCTTTATTATAAAGACGCGTTTCGGAGACGTATCTCCATCTTCAATTATCACTCCGTAGAGGTCGTTAAAACATTAATATCATATAAACATTGACACTACATACACAATTTAATAAATACACATAAACGTTGATTTTACTATTTTTTTTTTCCCATGCGCACTGTTTCATGTTTCGCGAACTACTGATATTACGGCGAGGCCAAGGTTATCTGATTAACATGGGGTCGCCATTGTCTGGTTTGCTGGCTGATATTTATCTCAATAACTTTGAAAACAAATATTTATTATCTAAATCTAACAAATATAATAAGGACATAATTTTTTACACAAGATATGTTGATGAAACGTTCATTATGTTCAATGGCACCTTAAGACAAGCAAATAACCTTAAAAAATATTTGAACACCATCAACCAAAAGATACAATTTACAATGGAAACTGAAGTAGACAACAAAATTAATTTCCTAGACGTTACTGTAACAAAAAACAACGATAAATGCAAATACAAAATATTCAGGAAAATAACTACATCAGATGTAACTATCCATTCACAGTCATACCATCCATTTACACAAAAAATGGCAGCCTACAACAGTTTTATACACCGTCTTATATCCATACCACTCGATGAAACGGATTTCAAAGAAGAATTAAATGTCATTAAATATATCGCACAGGCAAATGGATATAGAAGCCAAATGGTTGACAAATTATTGGTAAGACATAAGAAGGCAAAATTGACGAAAAAATATAACATCTTACAGAATAAAGTAGACAAAAAGAAATATGTTGCTACCGATTATACCGAAATAATGCCCTCCATCCTAAAAAATGCCTTCCAAAAGCACAACATCAGTATCACACACAAAACTAATAATAACATACAAAAAATTTTGCGTAAAAAACAGAAAATTCCTACAGAGAAGAAGTCAGGCATATACAAAATAACGTGTGATGACTGCGATAGTTTTTACATCGGACAGACAGGCAGATCGTTCATAGAAAGATACAAAGAACACTTGCCCAATAATAACTTGTATAATATTAGATCAAACTTTGCACAACACATTATTGATAACAACCATTCGTATACCAACTTCGAAACCAACCTGACACCGCTTCATATTATTAAAAAAGGACCAAAGATGAATGCCATCGAGGAGTATGAAATTTACAAGTCATTTAAACAAGCACCAAAAGATATCCTCAATGAAAAACTGTCCTTCCAATCAAATGCATTATATGAGACAGCATTGAGTTACAGATAAACTGATAATATCAGCCATTAATCAGATAACCTTGGCCTCACCGTAATATCAGTAGTTCGCGAAACATGAAACAGTGTGCGCATGGGAAAAAAAAATAGTAAAATCAACGTTTATGTGTATTTATTAAATTGTGTATGTAGTGTCAATGTTTATATGATATTAATGTTTTAACGACCTCTACGGAGTGATAATTGAAGATGGAGATACGTCTCCGAAACGCGTCTTTATAATAAAGACATAATAAAAGTCACATGACGGATCTATAAGGTAATATAAAATAATTTATTACTTATTATATTACACTTGTACTTCAGAATTATATAAATAAAATAATATTTCATATTACAGTAGAACCCCTCTTAACCGGTCTAGTCGGGACTGACACCCAGGCCGGTTCCCGTTTGGCCGGCTAATCCGAGGTTCCCGTTCAAAGAAAGCTAATTTAATCAGGTAGCGCTAAGAATTATGCAATTAAGATGTTATTGCAACGCATTTTATTATACATAAATGTATCGTATATATTATACATCAAACATGAAAAAATTAAACACTACAAAAAGCTTTTTTACAGATTCCCCTCTGTCAAGTCTTTTGACACATTTAACCGCGTCTCAAACGAAACCAACACACGCTTCCGTTTTCGTAACTCGCTCATTTTTATTTACTGTATATACTGTACGTAGATCATAACCAGTCAAAGACAAGAAGAAAACTGAAAAGAAATGTTATATTTTCCATAATGTATACTAAATTGATTCGTGGAAAAAAGCGGCCCATCAAACGATTTTGTCAGTGTATGTCTGCTATATCGACGGGTGCCAATGCCGCGGTGTTTTTATGCCGCCAACAATGGGATACCGCTATCGACAAAGTCGTTTGACTCGCCGCTGCTTTGGTGCCGCAGTGTTTTTACACCGCCGACAATGGGATACTGCTATCGACAAAGTCATTTGACTCGCTGCCGCTTTAGTGTTTCAATTACAATTTATTTTCGAAAACTCTCATCCAACCAGTACACTACGATATAAGCCGGTTAACAGAGGTTCTACTGTATATAAAAATCGAAGAAAATAATTACTCCAGTACTTTAGAAACATTTGGGTTGATAAGATTCTTTTACTACAATTACATTCATTCCGGATTACCTTTAAAATAAATCTGCCCAAATCATTTTCAAGATTTATAAACAATACTATACACCTTATAACATCCAAATTTCTCATCTGAAATAGCCGACTTTCACAATTCATTGTCGAGATTCATTATGTCCATTAAATTTTTAATGTGATCACCCTACTGGGTTTCAAATAAATATACCAGAGTCTCTTTCAGATTATACAAAGAAAATAATACACAAAATAACATATAATCTACTCAAATGTAGAAACAGACTCAGAAACAGACTTTCAGTATGGAAACATTTGGGTCTAGATTTTGTATTACACCTAGACTGCTGATAAACTCTCTTACTCTCCCATACTCTGAAAATTTATATCTTCTAAAAATTTCTGAAAATTGATGGTCCCGTCCAACGGTGGTTTTGTTATGTTCAATATCCGCTCTGCAGCCCAACCAATTAAATTCCCAGGCATTCCCCCTCTCCTTTTTTATAGCTCAAAATTTAGGGATATCAGTAATAAGATCAAAACACGTTTGATTTTTTTATCTTTTTCAAAAAACAGCTCTAATGATTTTTATCACAATTGACTAAAATGCAGTCCACGATGACCCAAACAAAGTGTAATTACATATTTGGCATTTTATCCATGTTATCTATAGTTATCCATGGTTTATTTTCAATTTTGACTAACACCCACATTGGGATTTTTAGGGAATTTGTTTGCTTTGATTTGTGTACGGGTGTAAAAGAAAATGCAATATTTCTGCAACATTTATTTATATATTTCATACATAGAATTCATTTTAAAGATTATCAATATATACTCTTGTATTTTTATAGGTTCGTAATTTCCTATTTTTCTAGCCTGTTCATAAAATTCTTCCATTTCTGAAAATGCTTGATTATTTATTAAGTGATTTGGGATATGGCGAAGAACTAATAATATTCATCATAAAAGTGTCATTTATAAATTGGTTGTCCTTAGCAACTCTAGGAGATAAAATACTTTTGAAAACTATACTTAACATAATGAGATTGAGAAATTAATTTCAGTCTTACAGAGTTCAAATGTTAACGTTGAGAGAAGTAGAGAGCTCAATCTTCATTACCAGGTCTCCAAAAAAGTCTTAGTATTAGCTAATATCTTCGGAGTAGACGAAGAAAAATCAACTACATTTTGGTGATTGTATGAGTGCAACTTTTACGAGTATTCACAACAGTTCCATGCCTCTAGGGGATGGCGCTAAGGGGTTGAACTTTTGAATTTCAATTGTAAACTAATATTGAATACTACCTCATTTTATAGGTCTTGAAAAAAAAAAAATAATTATACAAGCCATTTTCAATTAGTAAATGAGTGAAGAATGTTTAGAAAATAATTTTAACAAATAAACTTAGCCCATTCACTTTTTTTTCTGTCTTATTTGATAAGAAATTCATTCTAACATTTCGTTTTTCATGTACTAAAAGGTAATCTATGATTTTCATTTTGATTTATGCTGCTCAGAACCATGTATTGAAAATTTGCTAATTTTTGTTTATTCTTCCATTATTTTCCTCCAATCTTAATAATGATTCGATTAAATAAAGACACAGTTTCTTAATAAAGACACATAATTTTCTTCTATGGACAAGCTAATTGGAATTTTGTAATAAAGCATTCAGATTGTTCAATGAATCTTTCCCATATAGGCTACTACTTTCACCTGAGAAATGTTATGATCAAGTTCGGTATAACCTTTGGCATACAAGATGCTCCAAGAATCTGGTCATCAAGCTTTAGGAATGTCATTGCTGTACAACTGATACAATCAGTATGACTAATAGTTGCTGATGTAGGTGAAGTAAAACCACAGTACAAAAGATTCTAAAGAACCAGAAAATTCATCTCTAGTCCATTTTTTAAAAGAACTTAATAATGATGATCCAGATCATAGGTAGCAATTTTGTGAAAATAAGTCAATAAACACAATTGCCAATATTGGGTGATCTAAATTTTGATTGAAGAGACACATAGCCTACTCAACATCCACAAAAATTAAACATATGAGTTAGAATTCTGGCAATGAGTCTAATTGATCCCTTTTTTATTAATGAGCCCTCAACAGACACTTGTACCTTCAAATATTACATGAAGATATTATAGCTGCTATTTAAGGTGCCAATGAAGATAACAACATTCAACTTATTTTCTAGCAGGATGGGGCACTATTCTATCTGGAAAGGACATCGTGGTTTTACAGAGTGACAACCAATGGGTCTCCAAACCCCAGTCCCCTTGATTTTTCTTTGGGGTATTTTTTTTTTTTTAAATATCGGGTATTTCTGACAAAACCCAACAATGTAAAAGTACAACAACAACAAATAATCAAATGTGTGTCTCAGCATTATGCCAGAAATGCTGGTCACTGTAAGAACAAAAGTCGAAAACAGGCTCTATTATTGTCAAAAAGTGGCCATTTCGAACATCCTATCAAAAAAGGTTTTTATTACAAAATTGGTGTTTTTTATCCTCGCTAATTTTCCACCAGGAGAAGATGAAACAGTTTAACCCTCCATTCGCTGCACAACCCAGACTCGGGTCGTTCGATGACGCATGGTTTAGTCTAACAACCCGAAAAGATGTATTTTGCAATTCAACATTTCGCCCACTTAGAATCGTCCTATCGCAATAAATAAAATACCGTTGGAAAGCTAATGTTCTGTAAATGCATAATCATGGGAAAAAAAACCACAAAAGTTATAAATAATATTTAAAAAAATTGGTAAAGTTCGCATATTTTTATGCGTAAAATCAAAGATTTGAACTATGCGGTTGTAAGTAGAAATGACGCCATTTTTTCTCATATGTTCACAAATCTATTTTTCTGTCAAACATGTCGACCAAAACACTGTTCTGTAGATCACATCTTTCTCTTTCGATCTGTTCTTTTCAAATCTTTCTCTGTGTTATAGATCGCGAGATATATATATTTTATCAAAGTAGTAACCAAACGGAACCAAACTCATTTTTATTTCGGTACAGTTTACTAAATAAGATAATCAATTATTCAATCGATATTTTGTAACCGATCTTTACAGTATGTTGTAGAGAAGATTTCATTCTACAAGTTGGTATTAATTGCTATATCCTACAGTTAGTTTTAGGTTATTGTTTTTTTACTTGGAAGTTAGCGATGTTTGTGTACTAAAATGACATGTGAAAGGCGTAGTGAGTATTGACTTGGGATTATATTTCTGTTATTCTGAAGGTTTGTTTTATTTATTTATTATAAATTGTGTATACAAATTACAATATCACTATTATTGTTTGCAGAATTTATTGTTTTGAGTAAATGTTATTTTGTCTAATGAAAATTTTATAAATTGATTATGTTTGTACCAAAATATATGCAAAATGTCTATACATTTATATAGGCCTATCTATAAATAGAGATAGGTTATGAAATATCTGGTCTGACCATATTAGCAAGTTTCCATTAGTTTATATATCAAAATAATTTTGTCAAATGAAAATTTTATAAATTGATTATATTTTTACCAAAATGTATGCAAAATGTTTATAAATTTGTATAGACCTATCTATAAAATTTTTTAAATTGGTTTATATACCTATTTCTGTGGAATTTTGCCTCCTTTACTTTCCGATATTTTGCTATTTGACATAACTCCAAATTTTTTACATCTAAAAGTTTTTGCATTACACACATAAAATCTATGTATCTTTGTGAGAACATAGGTAATAAAAACTTGGGTTTTGAATAATAATTATATTTTTGGTGAATTTTTGAAAATAGGCCGAACTTTTGAGTAAATTTTGACTTTTTACGTAAAAATTAACCATGTCTAATGAAAATTTTATAAATTGATTTTTCTTTTTAGCAACTTTTATCCACAAACATATTACAAATCTCTAGTAATACTTGAAATAATTCAAAAAATATATTTGTATGGTGTACATTACCATTTCTGTGAAATTTTTGCCTCCGTTACTTTCGATTTTTTGCTATTTGACATAATAACTCCAAATTTTTTACATTTAACACTTTTTTTTTCACTACACAGCTAAATTCTATGCACCTTTCTGAATAAAATAATATATAGAAGTTGTGTTTTCCATAAATATTATTATTTTTGGTGAATTTTTGAAAATAAGCCTAACAAAATCCCTTTTTTCGTAAAATATATATATATATTTGAAAATGTAACAAATTTATTTATTTTTTCTTCTAAATATATTCACAAATATTATACAAAACTTTTGTATATCTTGAAAAATGGTGGTAAGCTATTGATTTTGGATGATACAGGTTTTTCTGAAAAATGTTATCTTCATTTTTGACTTCTAACATACTTACTCTAAAACCGTTAAAAAAAAAAAAAAAAATATTACATAAATGAATTCTATGCATCTTTCTGAGAAAAATGATGTCTTATAAGTTAGGTTTTGTATAAAAATAATATTATTTAAGAATTTTTCAAGAAAACAAATTTTTTACAAAACCTTTAACATATACTGGCTGCAGGGTTAAGATGGAGACCACTGGCTTATGCAGGAATATTTTTTAGGCCTATAAAAATAGATACAAATCCAATATGGGTTTATTACATGTGAAATTCAAAAGTTCAACAGTCTTAAAACCATCTTCTAGAGAGGTAAAAAGGGCGTGAATACTCAAAAAAGTAAATTTTGGGTATACATACAATTCCTAAAATTTATTTGACTTTTCTTCCCCCAACTCTGGAGATATTAGCCCGTACTAAGACTTTTTCGACACACGGTATATTTTCGACAGCCTTATTTCGACATACGTTTTAAAAATAAATACCACGAATGCAGGATTTGAGACACTAAAAATATCCCATCTTCAGTTGTCATAAATATTGATGTTAATGATAGACGAAGCTATAATTGTACATTTCAATCCTAAATAATAATCAACTAAGAATAATTACAGCAGGGACGGTGACGACACGACCAAAGAAATGACGATTGTTGTATACTAACTCACTGTATACATTTTTATGTTTCTATGTGTGTTCATGGAATTCGATGTGAACCTAAAGAATTGGGCTCTACTGGTGGCAATTATACATAGAAATGGGGGCATATTAATAATACTATAGTAACTGTAATCAATGCATGTTTAACCCTATGTATTTATTCAAAACCTCGTTATTACACAAGGGTTAGTGAAGTTAAGTATAGCACTAAATTTATTTATTAAACCAACATGCTTTTTTTAAATTAAAGAGAAAAAAACTTGTCCTATTTTTGTTCAGTATTAACTGAGATTTTGGTTTACTGAGGTAGGCTCGGTCTACATTAACTCATATATTTGGGACTCTACTGTATATCAAAAACTAAGAAAGGTACTTTTATTTTAAATCATAAAATATAAGGGTACTTATAATTCATAATATTTTAAAAATCATCAGTGAAAGCTAAAAAAAAAAAAAAAAAAAATCAGTTTTTAACTTTGACTTGCGATTAAGATGGCCAATGGCGAACCCTACAAACATAAGTAAGTCATTACCCTTGATTCTTCAGCCAACATCGCTCCCATGTCTTGATCTGAAATAGCTGTCATCATTTTTATATCAGAGTAATACCGTTCCACCCATTCTTTGTAAACTGGAATGTCTTTAGCATACAGTAATTTAGAACTTGGAGAATCTTTTCCTGTAAAAAGAATAAATCACAACATTAGTTTAATGAAACATATCCAATATTTATAATATATAAAACAATTCAAAATTGATTGAATAAGTTTACCATATCCATTAAACATAAATAATATTTTTCTCTTAATTCGTCAACAGCTAATCAATTTTGATTATTTATTTGTTTAGATTAAAATAAACAAAGCCAATTACTTCCATCAGCTGTAATAATTCAACACATAGATAGATTAGACATATCCTAAACCAGCGTGAAACATTTTGGTTTGGCCTAAAATATTTGTAAACCGTCTATTGTCTAATTATATATGAACGAACTTCTAAAATTTCATATGGATCTCTACTTTAATTTATTGTGACAAATTATCCATGTTTTGATTAATGAGATTCGTATTAACGATAACAAATAATCATAATATAATTATTTTACTTAACAACTGAATTGATACTGACATTATGTTTAAGCCATTGCTCAAAACAAATGTTATGATATCATGCAAGCATCTAACTCAATGTATTATAAAGTATAAATAGTAATATTTGGAAGTAAGATGTTGATCAATCATTAAATGAATGTGAAAACTATTCAGTTGGATCAAAACTACAAGAAAAAAAAAAGTTGGCCACAAAAATAAATGTGACCTATAATTCATATGAATAAATAATCAAAAACAGCTGATTTAACAATATATTAGTTTTTATGCTTACATAGTACATTATTTACTAAGTATACACACTTTTAGATTAAATTGTGGTTTGTATATTTTATTTTTAAACTAGATTTCAGAGAGGCATTTTCATTGGATAAATAAGAATAAGTATATATTTTATACCAGAATTAAAGTAAACATCTCTGACAACAACAACAACAAAAACAGCTCTTTTGTTAAAAATCTTAATAAAAAAACAAATTAAACAGAAGATGAGCATAACAAGAAAAATAAATATTGAAACTGACAGTAAAAAGATGCAAATAACAAATAATACAAACAAAAAATTTAATTCCGGGATTTGATATTGACATAGGGTTATCTATATCAAGGTTACCTTAGAGCAGCACAAAGACGAGCAGATGATATAAGAAAAGTTTTTTTTTGCCATACACATAATAATATGTTTAAATGTTATACAAACAGAAGTACAATTTTGTTAAATAATATTAAGATACTTTTCAAATTAACCTGCACTTACAGAATTTTTAACATATTTTAATAAGGAAAGCTATCAATTTGCCACAGTTGCAAATAATAACCTATTTATTTGTTTCCAGTAGCCAATTAAACAGGACTTTTAGGAATATTTTACTAATTCTACAAGTTTTATTTATTCATTTTTTTTGTAAGAAGATAGAAAATACTAGGTGTATAAAATTTAAAAAATGTTTCTGGATCTTTTATAAAACATTCATCAAACTTTTCAAGACAGAAGTAAGAATGTTTACTTTAATGATTTTTTTAACAACATGAATTATTTTAATTTGAGAAACCATTATAGGTTTTAGTGTAGTTTTGTTTGCACTTTCTTGGCAAATTATTCCATATTATAATTTGGAATTAACCAAAGCGAAGTCCACAGGGACCTTAAAAATTTCACCAGAAAAACAAAAGAAACATGGTTAGTAGTATAATATACAAAAGTCCATATATTTATTAGTTATGTTCGTTCAATACATCTACTAACCTAGCCTATGGTCTGAAGTAGAACAAGAATCCATGAAGGTTTGTGCTACTACAGACAAACATGAGTCTACAATGTTAGACTTGTAGATGTCAAAGACGAAGTTCGGATTCTTGATTAAGTTCACCCAAAATCGGAGAGGTAGACTGAAACCATAAATAAACTAATGAAGATTCTTAAAGGAAGAAACATGTAAAAACAGGTGATGAATGAAACAGTTTTTTTTCCCCTTCAACAAAAAACACACAAAAGTGCCACTTCTCATTTATTTGTCTGAGAAAAATCATACAAAAACATGACTTTGCTGTAATATATGACATTAACTTAGGTTTAGTAACAGAATAAATTAGTAAAGACAAGACATGTTCTAACCTAAAACGAAGACAAAATATTCTCAAGTATTACATCAATCGATACGGTATGCTTTAATTTTGTCTTAAATTTGTCTAATGGCAAGTCTCTTAACCCTTAGCACGCGTATGACGGGATTTCACGTAACCCTCAACTTGACTGGTAACGTGTATGATGGGATATCTCGATTCAACACTATTTGACTTCTGCAGGTATTTTTAATTCGTTTAAAGTCCAATAGAGTGCAGGGAAATGTCCTATTGGTGTAAAGTGACACTCCCACTACAGTATTTGTTCTCAATCACCTGTCATTGGACTTTATTTGGTTGTTATAGCAACCAGGCGCCATTTTGTGTTCTGCCCCAGCGCGTATACTGTGATTTCTCGTTCTAGTAAGCTATGACTGTCAGTTGTGAAATGTTTTGTCAGCTTTATCACTGCTATAGCTGTTCATTGTTGATTTGTTTAGGCTGTATTATTTATATTTTAGGTTATAATATAACATTTTTATTTTGTGTAAAATAGGCTAGTTATAAAAATGGCAAACCCTGACTACCATGGATTTGATCAATTTATCGATGAAATAATGAATGCATCTTTTTCAACTACAGAATACATTTTGAAATATAGACAGTTTCTATGGACACAGTATTATCGGCAAATATTGTTTATGTGTTTATATGTATATTTAGTCTATATCAGTAATTTTTTTGATGTCCTGAATGTAGGTAATTATTATGAGGAGTAGAAAGATATTTTTGATACGGTATGTTGATTTTTCTCAAAATCTTTTTTTAGTAAAATTTATTTGTTTGATGAAATTCAGGTTATTTTGAATTAAATAGTAGGCCTACTTTTATATAAAAAAAATTAATAAGATTTATTTGTAAATATTAAAAAAATAAATAATCTGTTTCATAGGGCAGTAAAAAATGTGAAATTAAGTATTTTTTCTTGTTTTAATCTGTAAAAAAAATATAAAAAAAATTTTAAAGCCAATCTACATTTTTTTTTTTACCAAATATATCTGTAAGAACCCTAAATCAAATAGAACTTTAAACAATTACAAATTTTTTTTTGTTTCCTAATAGCACGTTATGAGTAAATAGCCTAAATTGTTATTCAGCGTGCTAAGGGTTAAGATTAAGTGTTTGAGTATTGTATATTTTAACACCCATAAAAAATAAAACTGTAAAATTAAATCTAGTTTCATGTTCATTTACAAAAGATTGTTCCTTAAAACAAATGATTAAAAAATAAATTAAGACGAGAAAACTTATAACGATAAACAATACTTTTAAACCAATAAACATTTATAGATGAAGATGATTTTAGCTTTATCAAAAAACCTTTTCACCTTTAGAAATAGGTAGGACTAATTTATCTAGCTGCAACAGAAGCAGTACCTTCCTTTCATAAGCCATAGTTCCATTATTTGTTTAGAAACAGAAGAAAATTTGTTATAGTTCACTTTTGGTTAGATTTTTATGATCCAGTTTGTCTATAGACAACTGTAAAAGCCCCCAGGAATGGAATATCAACATGGGTTGGTTTCACTCTTATTCATCTTCCGTTCACATAATAATACTATCGTTTATGTTACTTTGACTTTTTTCTAATTCTAGTTGCACTTCCGTTCACCTCTAAATACCTTTACAGGAGTGGAGGTTACATTGATTTTTTTTCTACTTCTAAATAGTCCCAGGAGTGGACTATCAACTATGGTTACTTTTAAATTTGTTCTATTTCTTGTTCCACTTCCATTCACCTCTAAATGTCTCAAGGAGTGGACTTTCGTCTAGGGTTGTTTTATTTTACTTCCACTTCCTTTCATCTATAAATACTCCTACAAGTAGAATATCATCTAGATTGCTTTTACTCTTATTCTACTTCTAGTTTCACTTCCGTTCACTTGCATGCTTTGACTTTTATTCTACTTCTAGTTCCATTTCTGTTCACCTCAAATACTCTTAGGAGTGGACTATCATTTAGGTTGCTTTTACTCTTATTCTACTTCTAGTTCGATTTCTGTTCACCTCTAAATACCCTCAGGAGTGGACTATCATCTAAGTTGCTCTTCCTCTTATTCTACTTCTAGTTTCTTTTCTGTTCACCTCTAAATACCCTCAGGAGTGGACTATCATCTAAGTTGCTCTTACTCTATTCTACTTCTAGTTTCTTTTCTGTTCACCTCTAAATACTCCCAGGATTGGACTTTGTCTAGGGTTGTTTTTACTTTTATTCTACTTCTAGTTCCACTTCAAATACCCCCTGGAGTGGACTATCATCTAGGGTTGCTTTCATTTTTATTCTACTTCTAATTCCTCTTCCGTTCACCTCTAAATACCCTCGGGAGTGGTCTATCGTCTATGGTTGCTTTTACTTTTCTTCTACTTCTAGTTCCATTTCAAACACCTTCAGGAGTAGACTATCATCTAGAGTTGCTTTCATTTTTATTCTACTTCTAGTAGCTCTTTGGTTCACATATAAATACCCTCAGGAGTGGACTATCGTCTAGAGTTACTTTTACTTTTATTCTACTTCTAGTTCCACTTCAAATATCCCAAGGAGTGTACTATCGTCTAGGGTTGTTTTCACTTTTGTTGAACTTGTAGTTCCACTTCAAGTCTAACTTTTATTAAACAAAAATAATATTTTGAATAGGGGTCAAAGTCATTCTGATATAGATAACCATAATCAAAATAATAATAGTTTTCTAATATTGTTTATACTAATGACCGACGGTACTTGATAGAATTCCATGTTAAATAAATAAAACACAAAAATTCTTTTGTTAAATTCTACATTTATTGAATAAATATATTGATTGTATTTATTAATTAAATGTATTTATTTATTGAATAAATGTAGAATTTAACAAAAGAATTTGTGTGTGTTTTATTTGTATAATTGTTTTCTCTACACACCAAAATAAAAAAAAAAAAAAAGATGCAAATATTACCTGTTACTTTTCCATGTATGAACAACTTCAGGATCTGTGATACTATGTTGGAGAGCTTGGTCATCAAGAAAATCGAACATGTATTTAATAGCAAGAGGTAGAGCACTTCCTCTATGAGCTGTACTGAAGATGGTTTCGAACAAGTCGTCGACAAACTTTTGCAAAGTACCCTGAAAGAAAGATATGAATATTAAATGTTTACACATCATAGAACTGACAAGGTTTATATAAATGTTGAAAATTTTCAAGAACTCTCAACATTTTCTGTAGTGAAGTATGCAAGAACAACATTTGTATTTATGTAATAACATTTTAATTTATTGTGAAAGTTAATATTTTATTATTTATGTCAAATATAAATTATATCATCTAGTCATATCTTAAATGTAAATTTTCCTTCTAGTTGATAGCGCTCATATTTGATTTTTTTAACAAAGAAATTAACTATTTTAAAAGCCAGTATCTGTAACAGAATTGGTTGAGTTTAGTTCCACTGGCAGTGAGGGTTGAAATCTGAATATAACAAGCGATGTATCAAAAAACGATTTGACCAATTATCTTCTTTATTTGCACTTACAAGGTATGTCCAGAAAGTAAGTTCCGTTTGGTAACAAAAAGAAAAATTAGTACAGATACAAAAAAAAATCTACAAACCTTAAACTATTTTTCTACATAGCTCCCACCATTTTGTAGACACGTGTCATAATGTGGCACAAGCTTTTTATGCCTTCTTCACAAAACATTGCTGCCCTGTGTTGTCAACCATGTGGTAACATGTTCTTTGTCATCATCGTTGTTGATGTTTTGACCACCAAGGAACGATTTCAGGTGGAAAAAAATTGAAGTCGCTAGGGTCAAGGTCAGGGCTGTATGGAGGATGGTCAAACTGGTCTCAGCCAAAGTTCTGTAAGAGTTGTCGTGTCATGTTCGCAGTGTGAGGTCGGGCATTGTCATGAATAAAAACAATACCATTTGTGAGCGTTCCTCAGCACTCATTCTGCAGTGTGCAACACAGTTTCCTAAGCTTCTCACGGTAAACATTTGCATTGATTGTTTCACCTCACAGTAAAAAATCCACAAGTACAATGGTGTGTCTGTCCCAAAACAGACACTTGATTTTTCGAGTTGTCAATATTTGCTTGACTTTAGTTCTTGCTGGTGACGAAGTATGTCTCCATTCCATCGATTGTCGTTTTAATTTAGGGTTTCATAAGCGACTGAAGTCTTATCCCCGGTCACTATCTGGCTCAAAAAGTTACACTGTCTTTGTCGTAACGTGTCAAAAAGTCAAGTACACTCCCTTGACGCTGTTTTATGTGTTGCTTTGTAAGAGTTTTTGGAATCAAACTAGCACAAAGTTTTCAAAAAAGCATTTTTACAGAAACAATTTCATTGAAAAAGTGATCTTGAAATTTGCAGAAATTCTATAGAAAGAGGAGAAATTGTAAACTTATGGTTTTCGTTAATCTTTTCTCATACTGCACGAATCAATTCATCACTAACCAAAGACACCCATTTCATTTGTCATTGTGCACTTGATCACATCTTTCATTTAACTATCGGACCCATCTCCTTTCTAATGAATCACTCACCGCATTTAATCCACAAACCTGGCAGATCTGTTGATGAATATCAACTGGTTTAGTGTTCTTCGGGTTCAGAAAACGAATTACAGATCTAATCACACAAGCGGTAGAATTTTCAATTAACTTCGCCATTCTAAACAAGCTCTACTACAAAGCGTAAACAACAAACAGGGATGTCAAAATGGCATCATCTTCTCCTTGACTCAGAGCAACTTCCACGCATGTGCCAACTTCAATCGCAACGCTGCAGCAGCAAGAAATACAAACGAAATTTACTTTTTGGACGTACCTCGTAATTAGAACTTGAACAATGTGTTGTGTCTGAACTGGATTTAAACAAATTTAACCTGAGGTTTTGACACTGTTAATATACAGGGAAACTGAAATTTATTTTTTTAAATAGTTTCTCTTTAAGTTTCTTATTATATAACATAAGAGACTTAAAGAGAAGTTGAAGGAAATACTTTTATGAGAAATAAAACACAGAATTTGTCTACAAAACTAAAATCAAATTATAACTACATAACAATATAAATCTGTGAAGAGTCTGTTTGCTACATAACACCTTCAAGATTAACTATTATTCTAAAATTAACAACAAGAATTCATTAGCAATCCCAACTCCCTACTTCTTCTCCATATACAGATATGGAATATCTTACCTTTGTTGCTAGCAGCCTTGTTAAATAAATTTCTGATACCATTTTGTTGCCTCTTTCTCCTTCCTTCTGAGCATCCGTGTCATGGTGCTTGACTAAGTGCCAAACCTATAATGCAATAATAAGTTCAATGATTAAAACGAGAGCAAAAGAAGCAGAGTATAAACAATGCACAAACTTTCTTACACATATACAAAACTAAATACCAATAACGTTCAAAATATAAAAGGGAAGTTATAATAAGGCCAAATCCCTACTTTATAAGAATTAACTCATAATGATTTTCATAACATTTTGGTGAAGTGTGGATATTTATAACTCAGTTAAATGTGCCGGAAAGGAAGTAAAAGAAGTTTATTCTTCATAATTTGGAAAACCAAAACTAACCGACCAGATGGTTAAAATTTATAATAATTTTTCATGGTCAATGTTTCATAGAATTTATCAGATTCGATTTCAATTAGATTGAACCTTAAAAGTTCATATTCCCACGCAGCCCTAGATAATAGTGTGCAAATGTTAATAAATATTAGCAATATTAATTTTCACATTTCACCAAAATTTGATTGAAATTGTTAGAGCAGATAAGATATCTCAACTTAAACAAAAGCACTTAAAAGTACACTTCTCCTTTTGATTTCTGAATCAATATTTTTGGAGAGATGGCGACTATACTATTCGTTTGTCTCTACCTACAAATTATATTTTAGCAAAATTTGAACAAAATTGTTTGAACCAATTTTGAAAAAAAAAAAATTGAAAATTTTAGTTTTAACTTTTAACTGTTACTACCAAATTTTTAGTTATAGAAAAATCAAAAATGGTCTCAGACATGGCCTTACTCCAAATCTGAGATAAGTAACTGAGTAAGTACTTACAAATCTGGAATTACATAAAAAAAATTCCACTCATTTTGACTGAAGAGCACTATACAGACATCATTTAAAAACAATTTTTTGGGCTCTCATGGTATGTCAAAAAAGCATATTTTCATGAAAACCCAAAATTTATTAATTAAGTATTACGATTTCACAATAAGAGATATAATGATTTCGAGTTTTCAATATGTAAGAAAATCTTAAGTGTAAATGGTGTAAATATTTTAAAGTATATTTGTGTTAAAAAATGAAGAACAAAGTTTGTGAATAAGGAAACTGCTCTTAGTAACTATGAGTCAATTTTTATTTTTAATTAGTTTAGTTCATAAAAGAAGTGGTCAGATAGCTAGAAAAATCCAGCACAGGGAAGACAGCCAGGCAATTATAATCCACCAGTCAAGCGGTTAAGTTGACCACCATATAAATTATTTACGAAGTTCTACAAATTTATTATTAATATAAACTAGCTTCTCTTCTGTTAAAAACTGTATAAAGTTCCTTACCTTAAGCCCACCATCATGGTCATGATTAAGTGGAGAAGTGGCACGGCTAAGTGGTGGACTTCCAGAACTGAATTTGGACAAATTTAATGTTTCATATTTGTGCGATTTATCAGTCTTATCAGAAAGAATGGACAAATTATAAATTGATGACTGCTTGGACACTAGATTTAGCTGGCCTCCATCAGGAACCTGTAAATATAAATATGTATGTACATCTAGGATTATTTGATAAATGTAACAATTCTAATTTTATTACTAACTATAAATTACTATTATATTTTAAGTTTAAACCAAGTTCAATTAATTTAAGGTTAAAATTGACATTTTGTAAACAAATATTGTGTTGCTATCACTATTGAGTCTTTCCAAAGTGATAGTGACAAATTATGTCACATATTTAATAAGCACTTTTATACATTTTAAATATTAAAAAAAAAAGTTTGTCATCGGGGAAACAAGACAGTTTACATTCTAAAGTACATGAATATTTTGTGTTCATGGTAAATATGTTTGTGTCACAGTTTGTTGTTTAACAAAAATGTCCTTAGAATATTTATTCTGTTTGGTTTCTTTTATAGGCAATATATACAACAACAAAAACAAATTATTCCCTACTAAGTGAATTGGCAAAAATTTCAGAAAATTTGTATTTATACATACACATCTTCTATAGTGTTTTCCGAGTATTTTGATATATTAAACATCTTATCTGGAAGTTTTGTGTTTTATAACTTATAAATAAATCACTAGAGCAGTGTGGTGATTGTATATGAACAAGGAAAAACCCCAAACCACAAAATAACACAAAACTGTATAATGCGTTTATTACCTTATGTAATATGAGTGTACCTCTGAAGATGATAGCAGAAATGTATATAAGGTAATATAAACACATTATACAGTTTTGTGTAGATATGTTATTTTGTGGTTTGGGGTTTTTCCTTGTTCATTTATAACTTATGTCTAGAATATTGCAGCTAAGATGGGTTGAGCAAAAATGATGTTTTAACTGAATACAGCCATTGTTATACATTTTAAAGTAAACTATACCAAATTTCAATCTAAATAGTCTTAAAAGAGGGTGGGACAATAATATATGTATGCATACCCTATAATGGTTTAAGGTGTTCCTCTTTCTCCACTCTCCTTCAGTTTTTGTGGTACTATCTTCATCATACAAAATAAGTCTACCTGAAGTGCCTGTTCTCCATTCTGAAAAAGAAAGGGAAACATTTTTTTAAAAATAGTGTCCAGAAAATCCTCAATTCAACTAACTTTGAATTTAATCGTTCCCAAGCTAAATAAATTAAATACTATTTGCCCCTAGGGGTGGGTATTTTTCTCTCCTTATACTACAAATCATAATATTTTTAAAAATGTTAACATTTTAAAAATAACTATTTAATATACCTTTATATCAAAGAATTCAGGTAAAAAATATTCGTCACAGACATTTTTTTAAATTTATTCTAAATCATTATTAGTAATGTTATTCAATGTATCAGTAATCATAGGTCTATGCTGTACTTTCTTTCACACTTTCAGTGTCAGCAGTATCACTACAACCCTTTCCGAACACAGCTTCTGTAAATTCACTATTTTTGTTATTATTTATAAACATACTAACATAAATAAATCAAAACTGAAACAACATAACCACCCTAAAAGGTAATGCTCACTACCTATATTTTAATATTTTAATTTTGAACAGTTGATGTAACTACAGTACTACCTCGTTTATCCGGACCTCATTCAACCGGATGTCCGGATTATCCGGATCGATCCGGAACAAAAAATAAAAAATTTAATCAAGGATATTATAAAGCAAAAGCTTAAAGTTTCAAAATATTTTAATAATTACTGTATTTTGAATAATATTTTAAATAATATTTATAATATTTTGAAACTTTAAGCTCTTGCTTTATTTTATCCTTGAATATGGAGTTTCAACAAGAAATATCTGCTATTACATTAATGTTGATAAAAACGTGATTTCCTCAACACTACAGTGTCGCCTCGAGGTATTAGGGCAGGTTGTTGATGCACTAGGAAGAGAAAGTGGAGGAGCAATGACCTCTGCGTCACCATCCCCCTACCCCGATGCGGCATGACAGTATGAAATAAATACAAACCATGTGCATGTTTACAACACATCATAAACCATCATGTCATTTTTACAACTTTATTGTTGTCGGGTTGCTAAGACTCAAGGGTGTAAATCAGTAAATGTGAACATTTTGTCACATCTTAAAGCGGTGCCGCCAGCTTTGGGAACCCCCGTTCTTTTTTTTGGCAGTTGGCACATCACATCCCCAGTCGGGAGTATCGAGGACGTGAATGAGAATCGGCATAGTATTTAGAGGTGGGCGTTGTTACTGCTATTTATTTATATTCGTGTGTTAGCGTTTGTGCATGGAAATGGCGACGAAACAAAAACGTAATGTGCTTACAATGGCCCAAAAGTTAGACGCATTGAATCGTATAGACAGGGCCGCATTGAAACGTCACACCAAATTAAAACAGAGGAAGATAAATGACTTTTTTGTAAATAACAACTAAACCCTGTTTAAATTAAAAGCATGTGTAAATAATTCAGGTGTGTAAATAAAATGTTTTTCGTCATTTACAGTACATTGTGTAATTTCGTGTATTATGTAAATTGAATGACTGTGTAAATATTGTGTTTTTTAATGACTTATAAATGGTAAGTTATCATTTTATATTATGTTTTATTTATCTTTCCATAAATTTCGGATTATCCGGATCACTTCCGGTCCCAATTAGTCCGGATAAACGAGGTTGTACTGTACTGTCAAAAACTGTAACAGATTTTTTTTCTGCATTCCAAAGTGGGATAATGAACGGAATATTACTTATGAAACATCTAATAGCAATATGACTAAATGTTATTTTAAAATGACATTAAATCAAGTCAAACTAGACTCCAAATGTTTTACATTGGCGGTTCAACTATAAAGAGTGATTGAAATGTTACAAAAAAACTTAAAAAGTAACACCTAGGATTTTTTTGATTTAAAACTATAGGTATTACAAAAATTGTCATATCAACCGCCATATTGGTTAGCTCTAAATTTTTTATTTATAAAATGGGAACCTCTATTTTGAATAAAACACATTATTTTAAGATTTTTTTTATTCTTGGGCATTTTTTTCGATATCTTTAACTATTTAGGTGCTATAAGTGCTCAAAGTTGTGATGATAAAAGGTATAGGTGTTATCAAAGGGTCCTTTTCCCTTACCTAACACAGGTAAACCGAATTTAAACATGGATAGACTGTAATGTATAAAACATATTAAATGGCAACATTTTTGATTAATTATTAATTATTTTTCTGGATATAAATAATGTTGGCAATACACTGTATACATATCAGGTAATTAATTGATACTCTTTATTCCATAAAACAGCTGTTATACAAATTTTATAATGAAAATCTACATCAACAAAGTATTTGTGCATTTACTTACCAACATCCAAGTCATCCTTACGAGGTCGTTGGCTGTAAGGAGTGTTTCTATAAATAGTGTCTAATGCTTTTTCTTTCACTTGAGAAATTGTATCACAGTCCAAAACCTTAACAGGTACATTTTCTGTGTTTGGATCCAAACCCGTGACAAACACAGTCTGTTGAGAAATTGATACTTGCACAGTCTGAAACAAATAAAATAATTAGTAAATACAACACTGCTACTTATCTTTTATATATCAATCCCAGAATGCATCACAATAGCAAGATCAGTAATCTGTTAAAGATTAAACAAACATTGTTAAATTGCTAAATAATACTGGCTCAGGGATAGTTGTAACTGATTATTAATTTGCTGATTATTATTAAGATAAATTTAAAAAATGTAAGTTATACAAGGGTAATTAAGAAAGTAACTTACATTTTGGAATAAAAAAAATAAAAACTCAAGCCATACTCTTAAACTATTTTTCAACATATTCTCTGTTTGAAGTTATCAGCCAATCAAGTATAGAAGTAAGGCCATTATGGCTCCCATTATTAAAAAAAGAACTAAAATTTGATTATAATATCCCTACAACTAAAAAACAAGCTGAAAATTTGCCTGTTAAATCGCCACAAGGGGTTGTAACCCACTCTCGTGCTAGGAAGCTTAATACAACTAACAATGGGCCACTCCCCTAATAGTTTGTCACGCCTTCTGGACCACGTCACTTGTTGCTGTATCTTTGATACAACAACACTTATTTGACGTTAGTTGTGTGTTATCGGGATTGTGTTTTTTGACTTCTCAGTTTGAGCACTGAGATGCATGCTTAGATATTAAGGTTGGTGGTATTCTTATTTAATTTTACTTCTTACATAGGCTTAGTTTCTAGCTTCATGTTTCTTTAGTTTTTAGTCACTTGATAACGGGAATTGATTCTTATTCCCGAAACGTCGTGTTTTGATTTATAACACACAAATGATGGCAAATGTCCGAAAAATGTATAATAATAAAATTTTCAACATAGTCTCAGTTCAAATTAATACACTTATCATACGGTCCACGAGATTATTAATTCCACTATCACAGAATTCTGCCGCATGAGACTTCATAAATTCATTCACACCTGCATCATCATTGAAACGTTGCGTTGTGAGCCAGGTCTTCATGTGTGGAAACAAGTAATAGTCAATCAGCGCAAGATCTTGACTGTATGGCAAATAGTGCTGTGTCCGTTAACGGGTAACAGCTAGCCGTCAACGTTGACCATCGTCAACACTCAACTCAGTTGACGAAGAAGAGCATTAACTGCTAACGTTCATCAACTGCTTAGTGCTTGCAGGTGACGCATCAGTAGTTGTTTGTTAGCACCTGCGGCCCACTCGATGCGCACGCACCCAGCTACACCTACGCCTCTCAGTCGTCTGTTAGTTTAGTTGAGCAACTAAAGCGAATCAATTAACATCAACGAATCAACGTATTTCTCACTAAACACACTTGGTCTTCTGTTCTGTCTGGCAAGTTAACGTGTGCAGTTTTATTCAACAGTTAATCACGCTCAATGTTAACTGGTGTTGACGTTGACTGTTGTTAGTGTTAATGCCCACCACTAATGGCAAATGATCGAAGACTTCCGTTCCAAACCATCCACGAGCTCTTGAGTGTGATTGACTATGTGCGAGCGGGCATTGTAATGAAAAAACAAAATCTTGTAACTTAACTTTCACAGACATTTGTTTTGAATCACTCTTCTTAATTTTGTAAATGTCAGTTTATTGTAAATCCATGTTCAAAGAAATCCACCACTCCTTGTCCGATGAAACTGTCACCATGATCTTTTTGATGACATTTCCAACCATTTCCTTGATTTTCTGGAAGACCTTGTTTGTCCTCACTGCATAGACTGTTTTTTTTTTTTGTCTAACAATCCACATGTTTTATCCAAATCTCATCCCCAGTTACTACACGATTGAGAAGTGAGTCACCATTTTTATCATAGGCTTCAAGAAATGTCAACGAAGTACTGCCTTTGCGTTGTTTTTTGTGATCTTCTTATGAGATGTTAGGTACCTATTTGGCACAAAATTAATGGTAGTCTAACTTTTTGTCACAATCTCATGCAAGAAACTTTGTAAAATTTGAGGACATTGAAGCGAAACCTCTGTAATTGTGAATCGGTGGTTTTCATTGATTTTTACCACCAGTTCATCAGACACAATGCTAGGTCAACCACTTTGCTCTTCATTGTGAACATTAGTTTGGCCATTTTAAAACATAATAATGCATCACTGCCTAACTCTGCCTTTACTCATTACATCGTATCTATACACCTCACAAAGTTCCCAATAAATTTCAATTGGTTTGTGATTTTTTTTTTTTCAACAAAAACCTAATCACTCATCGCAATTCAGAAGTTGTGAAATTTTCAATTGCAGAAAACATTTAAAAAATTCATAGTGAATAAAGCAGAAGCAACACCAACTGCACGCTATCATGGCTGGATGCGTATTGATTGGGAGGATGCCCTGACACCAGGATTGTGGCGCTAAACCTGTTCCTAGTCAAAACATAACTTACTTTCTTGACTGCCCTCATAGATCTCAGCAGCATAGTTGTAAAACCAGAAACATTCAATTTATCAATTTCCTCTATTGTAGATTAACCAAATCGCTGAACAAATACTATATTTTAGGATTTCAGCTTTTTAACAATCCACCATTAAAATTAAAAGAAATGCCACTTAAGAACCTTAAGGTTATACTGTAGAATTGGTTTATTCTGAATCGTATGTACAGTATAAATTTAAAGTGGCAATCTTAATAAAATTATTTATTGTTAATTGTGTATTTATTTATCTAAGATTATGTTGGTATGGTTTGTAGTTTGGTTACTAATAAGTAATGTTTTAAATATGTCCATTAATGTTTTACATATGAATTAATGTTGATATAAACTATTACTTAATTACATTACACAAGTGTCTTTATCTGATAGTATTATTCAGAATTGTGTTAATTGATATATTCCAATTTGAAAAATTGTTTATTAAAATTTTTTTAGGCTAATCGTGTATTTTTATTATTTTTTAAAAGTTTTTTGTTTGTTTTTACAATTTAGTTTTAGCATATTGTAACAAGATATTTTGTATTATATTTATTGACTATATACATTGCCTGTAAAATTGGGTTAATCACAATAAAGAAATTGATTGATTAATGTAATAAATAAATAGTTTAGTCTTATTGCAAACACACACAATCCAGGTGTTTCTGGACCCCTCCTTCCTTTTTTCGGATATCTATTGATTACTTATGTGTTTGCCAAAGACAAAAAACACATATTCTGAAAATAGTTAAACTTAGCTAAAATATCTCTGTCCTAAAATATGCTGATAGTAATAGTGCTAAAGAGTAAGCAAAAAATTATTACTCAATTGCGTTGTGTTGAGAAAAACATTCTTAACACTTAGCACACGTATGACGGGATTTCACGTAACCCTCAACTTGACTGGTAACACGTATGACGGGATATCTCGATTCAACACTATTTGACTTCTGCAGATATTTTTAATTCGTTTAAAGACCAATAGAGTGCAGGGAAATGTCCTATTGGTGTAACGTGATACTCCCACTATGGTCTTTGTTCTCGATCACCTGTCGTTGGTTGTTATAGCAACTAGGCGCCATTTTGTGTGCTGCCCCAGCATGTATAACGTGATTTCTCGTTCTAGTAAGCTACAACTGACAGTTGTGAAATGTTTTGTGTCAACGTTATAACTGCTATAGCTGTTCATTGTTAATTTATTTAGGCCGTATTATAGTATACATTTTTATTTTGTGTAAAATAGGCTATTTATAAAAATGGCAAACCTTGACGACCATGGATTTGATCAATTTATCGATGAAATAATGAATGCATCTTTTTCAACTACAGAATATATTTTGAAATATAGACAGTTTCTATGGACACGGTATTATCGGCAAATATTGTTTGTGTGTTTATATGTATATTTAGTCTATATCAGTAATTTTTTTGATGTCCTGAATTATGAGCAGTAGAAAGATATTTTTGATACAGTATGTTGAATTTTCTCAAAATCTTTTTTTAGTAAAATTTATTTGTTTGATGAAATTCAGGTTATTTTGAATTAAATAGTAGGCCTATTTTTATATTAAAAAAATTAATATGATTTGTTTGTAAATATAAAAAAAATATATATATAATCTGGGCGGCCAAAAATGTGAAATTAAGTATTTTTTTGTTTTATTCTGTAAATTTTTTTTTTTTTAAATTTTAAAGTCAATCTACATTTTTTTTTTTTACCAAATATATTGTAAGAACCCAAAATCAAATAGAACTTTAAACAATTACAATTTTTTTTTTTCCCTAATAGCACGTTATGAGTAAATAGCCTAAATTGTTATTCAGCGTGCTAAGGGTTAAGACACAGACTATAAAGAGGACTGGTGGAAGATAGTTGAAGTAACTCTATGTGTTGATTATGTATCATCGAAGTTAAACTGTAAACACCGAGGTTACAACTGTTGGCATCAAGGTTACACTGTATACATCAAGATTATACTATAAATATATATATATATATATATATATATATATATATATATATATTTGAACTTGTCATATGGATATCGCAACAGCTCATTTGCTATTAGAATATTCACGAACATAGGCCCAAATTAAACTACAAATACTAATTTACATTAAAAATATGATTAAGTTAAACTTACCATAGGTTTAAAATCTATAGATTGTCTAATAAGTTTTTCTTCGCTGAGTGAATATCTGGCTTCAGAACTGATAGAATCCACAGGACCTTTATCCACTTGTTGTTTCATTGCACGGAACAGCATATAAAGAGGTTCTCCCGCACATTCCCGTAAGAATTTGTACAGTAGGAATGTAAACCAAGCAGAAAGCATTTTTTCTGCTACACTCTCAGTCCTACAACAATCATAGTAAATGTTAGATTTGCAGTTACATTTAATTAAAGCTAATGTTAGACCTGCATTCACATATAATAAAAGCTGTTAGAACTGCAATTAAATTTCACTGAAACCAATGTTAAATGTCGATTAACTTTAGTTGAAGGTAATGTTAAAATTGTAATTACGAGGTGTGATAAAAAAATACGGTGAGTGAATTTTTATAGCAGCATCTGCTGATGCTACATTCATTTGAAGTAATAATTTCGATAACCCATCCTTTGATAGCCAGTGTCAAGTTTGAACAAGTTGTGACTTGTCAGTCCGCTTCCAGAATCTGAAGAGTAAAGTTGTGTTTACCGTGTCATGGATTTCGAACAATATGTTAACATTAAATTTTGTTTTGTTCCAAGAAAGTGCCAAAGAAGCTCATGAAATGTTAAAATCAGTGTATGGCTTTGAAGACTGTTTACAAGTGGTATGATCAATTTAAAAGCGGAAATAAGTCTGTTAAGACGAGATATGGTCAGGACGTCCTTCGACCTCAAAAACAGTCAGAAATGTGCAAAAGTGGCAAAAATGGTTTGTTCAAACAAGCGATTGACTATTTAAGAGCTTGTCAATGATCTCATTTCATACGGGTTCGTGCAAAGAATTTTAACCGATGTTTTGCAAATGAAATAAGTGAGTGCGAAATTTGTTTCTAGACTTTTGACTGACAAACAGAAGGAAAATCATGTGTTAGTTTGCATGGAATTGAAGGATTGTCTTGAAGCAGATCCTGACTCCATGGCCAATATTATAAGCGGAGATGAAAGTTGGGTGTATGAAAATGATCCTAAGACGAAATTTAATAATTCCCAGTGGAAAACGAGTGGCTCTCCTCCCCCTACGAACATCAAAGTCTAACATTAAGGTCATAGTCATTGTTTTATTAATAATGAATGCGATCAAAGTTCATTCAGAGGGGAACAACAGTAAACTCAGAATATTACAAGGGTGTACTGCAATGTTTGCAAAACAATGTACAAAGAAAAAAAATAGAAAAATGGACCAATGGCTTCCTCCTTCATTAAGACGACGTGCTGTATCACGTCCACACCTCGCTTCTGATTCATAAATTTTTGGTCAAAAAAAATGTTCCTGGTTTTGGTCATTATAAAGAGGTAATATCCGTTTTACAATGTCACACAGATTGATTTCTTACTCTGTGCTTTTGTAGATTGATTTCTAACTCGGTGTTTTCATCCGCAGTAGTCAGCTGGTTTATAACCATACTATATTATTGTATGTTCACACTTCCTTCAGTTGCTAAGTTATAATGCTGTGCTATTAAAACTTGTAAATGGAAAGTGATGTATTTACTTATATGTATAGAATATTTTGAAGGAAAGTGGAAATGAGACAAGTGATAATTTCTCAGATGACAAGGAAATAAATGAAAGTGAATTTTATGTCCTACGTAATGCAGCAATCTGGCGTAACCAATAAAAAGCTTGAAAATAGGAGTTTTGGAATTAACCCGGTGATACATATTCCTTTTGCTGGGAATCATGGTGTAAATCAAGTTTTATCTCAACAGTTATCAGATAAAGCAAATATAAAATGGGTTGATTTGACCATTGATGAACTAAAACCATATTTTGCATTAGTCATTATTATGGCATGAAATGTAAAATTTAATATAAATGATTAGTCGTGAATGAGGAAAGTGTTTCATCACCCTATTTAAAAATAATTAATGTCACATGACGGATACAAAATGATTTCTCAGTTTTTGCATTTTTCATATCTATTCAAAATAAAGAACTTGGAAAATAAGGCCTATCATACAAATGTAGCCTATACAAAAATCTACACTCCTGGAAAAGAAATTTGTATTGATGAAAGCTTAATGTCATTTTGTGGCAGACTTTCTTATATATACAATTCAATTCTCCAAAAAGAGTTAGGTTTGGCCTGAACATATATAAGGTCTGTGATTCAAAACTGATTATTGCTACAAATTTAAAGTATATCCTGGCAAAGAGTTAGGCCTAACACCTCAAGATAATGTTTTGGACTGTGAAAGGATAGTTACTGAGGATTTTCTTCATGAAAGACAGATATTATATATAATATATGGACAACTAGTATAGCTCACCCAAACTTTACTGATAACTTCTGAGTCAGGGTACATATGCTGTAGGCACAGTTCGAAAAACTAGAACAAATATTCCAAAAGATTTGTTCAAAAATAAAAGGGGAACTCAGTTATATTTTTATAGTATTTTGTACTTGAAGTGGAAGGATAGTTTGTATGCTCTCTACGCTATACAATAGACCTGATTATAAAGATGATCTTTATCAAAGGGGAAAAAAGTAGACCAAATTCCCAGAAACAAATGAAATCCAATGTTGTTGTAAATTATAAGAACATGAGTTGAATTGATAAAGAGAAACAAGATTATCATGTTTCCCAGTTTCGAAAATGTGTAAAGGGCTATAAAAAAATATTCTTTTACCTATTGGATGCAAAAGAATTACAAGAGTGCTCCATGAAATTGTCGCTGGTAAAAAGCTAAATATTTCCTAATTAAGAATAAATTTATCAGACAAAATGTTGGAAAGTGTTCAATTGCCTAACATATCCTCGGGAGGTAGGCCATCGGTTGAAGACGACTCACCGTTGTGGCTTCAAAGGAAATGCTGGGGACACTTTATCCAAAACTGTGTATTTCTAAGGCAAAGCCTTCTAAAAAAATATAGAGTTTGTACTGCTGAAGGTAGGAGTGAAACTATGTATCAGTGTAAGAAATGCCTTGTACCTCTGCATTTGGTGGCATCTTTGAAGTTTATCAAACACAAACTTTTAATAAGTAGTGTATTTGTGCTCAGGATAAAAGCAGTCAACAAAAACAAGAACGTTAAATTTCAAATATTTCTTTTTATATTTGTTACTTAATAAGCTGCATCAAGCAACCAAAAAACCCATTCCCAGTAGTGTCAAATAATCGAGAAAATGGCAGCAATGAGTTAATTAAAACAAACATTAAAATTGTGATTATATTTAACTGAAGGTAATGTTAGAATATAGATCATATTTAATTTAATTAAATGTTAAAATTGCGATTGTTATAGACCGGGAATCTATGCGCTAAGGTTAGCTAGCGCACAAAATATACATCAAGCTTGTACTTTATGCAGCACGCTTACATGGTGTTTTATTTATAGTATGTGGGACAAATCATGTTTGTTGAGAAAAAACTAATAGAAGATTAAGAGTACGAAAAGCAGCTACGAATATATTTTGTATAAAATATTGTTCATTAAATAAATATTGTACAAATAAAACACACAAAAATTCTTTTGTTAAATTCTACATTTATTAGTCTAGCCGACCATGGTTTCGCCAGTTACGGATGTAATTGTATAACATGGAAATGTTTATTTGTATAACATAGAATTCTATCAAGTACCGTCAGTGTTGGAAAATTAAATGGAGTATCTTCGATTTTTCCAAGCACCTTAATAGAACATAAGGTGCAGAGAATCTTTGTGCTAAGCTTTGCCACAGCAGAGAAACGAGTTGGCAAACCTGTATTGTCTCTATTGGTTTCTTCAAGGAAGGTCAGGCTATCTACGAGCTCCTCCCTTAACGGACTTGACCTGTGGTGGCTGTATAATCCGTAATTCACCATTATACCATTTAAGAGAACAGAATAAACAATTTATGATATGGTGCCAGAAGTGGGATATATATATATAGTTATGAAGTGAACAATATTAATTATGAATATCATGTTGAGCAAACTAAGCATAAGCACAGTACATTGGTTATGGAAACGTTTGTAAAAACCACATTAGGTCTGAACAAGTATGAAATTGTACTTTGACTTTCTGGTCTAATATATTAACTTGAACTGTATAATTATTTAAAAAATATGTTTGATATTTATAGTTTGTCTATGTATTTAAAAAAATTAATATTCATGTAAAAAAAAAGAGAACATCTGAACAATGAACAAGGTGGAAAAGGGAATTGATATGCATAATAGTTTTCATTTTCTACAGAAGAAGATTAGTATAGTAATTAACAAATTTTATGAATATTTTTTTTAAACAAAGAATAACAACTTTTTTTAAAAATAAATTTTTACAAGATTTCAAGAATCAGATGAAACAGTTAAGAGTTTGTTATAGACTTAAGAAAATAAAAGTAAAGACTGTGAATTTGATGTTTTAAAGTAATAATAGTTTAATTAAGGTTAGGCTAGTGTGGTATATACCACTCACATATTAGAGAGAAAGATTGTTATGAGACGAAGATCTATAGCTTGAAAGCATTTTGGAAATCTGTTGAGCAGCAGAGATATCATCACAACTTCATATACTAGAAGAAGGTAAATCTACCAAGGATATTCACATGGTGAAGTAGTCGCAGTACAAGTCTCAGAGCATCCAGGTAAAGGATCACTAAACCAAAGATTTCTAAAGAAGGTAACCCCAATAGTGGTAATAATAGTTATGATCGTCCTCATGACAATAAGTAAGTGTGCATTGTTGTTGATTTCAATTGTGAACCAATTTTGGGACTTGATACTTATAAGAAACTAAGCTTAATTAAAAGTCTAGAGGATATTAATAATAAGAGTGGTAATAACATTAATATCATAGACCAATCCATTAATTAATCAATTCAGTTTGTTTGCCATATGATTATAAAATAACGCTCAAGGGAAATTGTACACCAATATTAGCCCCTAATGGAAGGATACCTATGGCTTTAGAGGAGAAAGTTAGGACAAAACAGATTGGATTAGTCCTATAGTAATTGTACAGAAAAAAGATAATGATATACCATACTTAGAGATAATACAAAATAATAAAGATATTGATGGTATATTTCTAAACTTGTAATCTCAATGTGCCAAATATAACAGAATGAGAGAATAAGAAATTCAGTATGAAGAAATTTTCATAGCATAAAATTTTAAATTACTTTATTTAGTAAAACGCGGGTTCGAGCTTGTGGCTGAAATAACATGGGTTCTAGCCTGTGCTTGTGGGATAAGACCACGAAGGAAAATAAAATATGGCTAGAGCTTATTGGCCGTAGGATAGAAAACCATGAAGAAAATTAAAACTTTGGATAGAACTTATGGGCTGAGATAAAAAACCACAAAAAAATTAAAAAAATAAAACATGGCTAGAGCTTGTTGGCTGTGAGATAGAATACCATGAAGTAAAATAAAACTTTGGCTTGTGGCTGTAGGGCAAAAGACCACACAGGAAAATAAAATATGGGCTGAAACTAATGGCTGTGGTATAGAAGACCATCCAGGAAAATGAAACATGGGCTAGAGCTTGTGGAGCAGAAGACTAGGCAGGAAAATATTTTGTCTGCAAGGGTACTGATGAACCCTTGTGTATTAGTTTACAGCCTCTAGCCTCTTGTGCGTGTTTCAAACTGGATGTAATGGTCTATGTAATACAATACAAGCAATAAATCAATTATGTTGTATAAACTGCAGTTCAAAATATTAAATTTTACCAGTTGTTAATATACAGTCCATTATTTAACCTGGCAAAGGATTGCAATAAACAAAATATTTTCACATAGAGATCAATGTGCCCAATTGCAGGAGACATTGGATATTGATGTTACTTGATGCTGAAAGTCCATAGCAAGAAGAATATTGTTAATTTACTGCTAATTATTTAGGCTGACAAAGTTTGGAATAGACAAGATGTTTTCACACAATTGCAGGAGACACTGGATCATTGGTGTTACCTGATGCTGGAAGTCCATACCTAGAAGGAAGAAGTTGTTAATTTACTGCCTATTATTTAGCTTAGCAAAGATTTTCAATAGACAAAATGTAGCCACTTGTAAGAGACATTGGATCATTGGTGTTACATGATGCTGGAAGTCCATACCTAGAAGTAAGAAGTTGTTAATTTACTACCTATTATTTAGCCTATTTGTTTAATCAATTTATTATTTACCGTTTTATTTGAAATACATATTTTTAAATAATAGCAAAACTATTTAAATATAATATAGACATGTTATTTATTTTTAGTGTCAAACTATGATCTAATCAAATAGACATATATAATATGTATTTCATTAACTATTGGGTGATGCAACTGTTGTAACCTAATTTCTCATAGAAAATAAAGAAGAAAAGAGAACACCATACCTTCTTAATAATAGTTTAGGATGACTTTTCCCTTCCATGCATTTTTCAATGAGTTCTGCTAAAAGTGTTTTTAGAATATCTGTACAATATTCCATTTTGCTTTGTAAAGTCACCATGATTAACGATGCCACGTTCACTCTGTAAATAAAAGTTCACATTAACATATTATAATAGTTAATTTTTGACATAATTAATTTCACAAACTTTTAAGACAGTTTCATCCTTACTTCTTATTGACCTGTTCTTGATTTAATTCGATCTTTTCATACATAATAAACAAATATTAGATCTCATTACATAACTAAAAACAAATTAAATACATAAACAACAATACATTAAATACAAATAACAATCACTTTAAACTATCTGGATACCTACAAAACGTAAGTACAGAACATTTATTTTATTTTATATTTGGTTTGGTTTTTTTTTAGGTTAGGTTATGGCATTTTATATTATTATATTATATTACATATTTGGTTTTATATTATCATTTACTAGTTACATGTATGTACAGTACAACCTCGTTTATCCAGACTAATTGGGACCGGAAGTGATCCGGTTAATCAAAAATCCGGATAATCCAAAATTATAGAAAGATAAATAAAACAAAATATAAAATGATAACTTACCATTTATAAGTCATGAAAAAACACAATATTTACACAGTCATTCAATTTACACAATACACGAAATTACACAATGTACTGTAAATGATGAAAAACATTTATTTACACACCTGAAATATTTACACATGCTTTTAATTTACACAGGGTTTAGTTGTTATTTACAAAAAAGTCATTTATCTTCCTCTGTTTTAATTTGGTGTTACGATTCAATGCGTCTAACTTTTGGGCCATTGTAAGCACATTACGTTTTCGTTTCGTCGCCATTTCCACGCACAAACGCTAACACACGAATATAAATAAATAGCAGTAACAACGCCCACCTCTAAATACTATGCCGATTCTCATTCACGTCCTCGATACTCCCGACTGGGGATGTGATGTGCCATCTGCCAAAAAAAAAAAGAACGGGGTTCCCAAAGCTGGCGGCACCGCTTTAAGATGTGACAAAATGTTCACATTTACTGATTTACACCCTTGAGTCTTAGCAACCGGACAACAATAAAGTTGTAAAAATGACATGATGGTTTATGATGCGTTGTAAACATGCACCTGGTTTGTATTTATTTCACACTGTCATGCCGCATCGGGGTAGGGGGATGGTGACGCAGAGGTCATTGCTCCTCCACTTTCTCTTCCCAGTGCATCAACAACCCGCCCTAATACCTCGAGGCGACACTGTAGTGTTGAGGAAATCACGTTTTTATCAACATTAATGTAATAGCAGATATTTCTTGTTGAAACTCCATATTCAAGGATAAAATAATTCAAAAGCTTAAAGTTACAAAATAGGCCTATTATAAATATTATTTAAAATATTATTCAAAATACAGTAATTATTAAAATATTTCGAAACTTTAAGCTTTTGCTTTATTTTATCCTTGATTAAATTTTTTATTTTTTGTTCCGGATCGATCCGGATAATCCAGACATCCGGTTGAATGAGGTCCGGTTAAACGAGGTAGTACTGTATTTGTATTTTGCGTTTTGCAACTAATTGTCAGATTTGCTTTTACATAACTATGTCAGCGTTTTCCGCTAAAGGACTAAAAATTTTTTATAAATATTTGTACAAATATCTTTTCACAACTATAGTCTACAACTTCTGTATATATGTTAATAGTCTAAAGCAAGTTTTCAGTTATTTTATTCAAGTTTGAATGTGAATATTTTCTTGAAATATTTATGACATAAAGACAATATTTTTGTTCTCAGCTACCCGACTCTGAAATACAAGATTATAATAAAAGAATGATGGGTTTTCATGAATTCATATGAAGACAATAGACAAATTTTGTGGTGTTGTATTGGTATCACTGATAGCCTATAACCCAAAAGTTTGTTTAACAGCTGTTGTAACCTCAAAATTAGTTCTTGCATAGTTGTAGTAGTGTGTTTTGTGTTTTCTGGGGTGTTCTGTGTGGAGTGTGTTATTATGTTCTCTAATAAAGAAAAAGCAAAGTGTGTTTTGTTGCTGGGTGAATTCAAGTCTGTAATTTCAATGCAACGTGCATTTCGATGTGAATACAAAAAAGATCCACCACATGAAAATAACATACGATGTTGGTTGAAACAATTCGAAGAAACTGGATCAGTTCAAAAGCAGAAATCATCTGGCAGGCCAAGTGTATCAGACGAAAAAGTTGAACTTATTAGACAATCTGCAATCAGAAGTCCTAAGAAGTCAATACTTCGACGAAGAAGCCTAGAGTTAGGTATTCCAAAAACAACAATCCACAAAATTTTACACAAAAGACTGAAATTACACGCATATAAAATCCAGCTATTGCAGGAGTTGAAAACTTGATGGTGCAAAATGATTTAATTTTGCTGTTGAAATGTCGAACAAGATTGACAAAAACCAATCACTTTTAGATGATATAATTTTTTTCAGACGAAGCTACATTCCATATAAATGGGTCTGTTAACAGACAAACTCACACATATAGGGATCTAAAAACACACATACAATTTTTGAGAAAATTCGTGACTTGTCTAAAGTTAATGTTTGGTGTGATCTGAGAGAGCCTTTCTTCTTTGCTGAAAAGACAATTATTGGAATTGTGTATCTCGATATGTTAAATCAATTAAGGGCCAGACTGACACCTTATGTTCTTCTTGTGGGGTACATCAAAAACATTGTTTATCGAGAAAAAAATCGTGACCTAAATCACTTATGGAACAGGATTAATGAAGCAATGACAACTGTCAACAAAGACATGTTAACTAACGTTTGGGCAGAACTTGATTATCGATTGGACATTTGCCGAGCGACTAATGGCACAGAAATTGAAATTTATTAGTATGTAAAAAAACTGTTTCAAACGACAATTTAGATAAATAAACAACATCAGCTGTAATTCTGTTTTCATTTAAATCATGTTTAATTAAAATCCCACCATTCTTTTATGAAAACCTTGTACATATATGACTTTCGAAAACTTCTAAAATAAAGAGTTCAATTGATTGTACATTTATTTACATGGTATACAAGTTGTGTTTTGGACACTGTGTTGTTGTTTTGGTGATTTTTCCAAAATAGGCCTAACTTTTGAGCGAATTTTCAATTTGTATGTAAAAATTTATTTTGACTAATGAAACTTTCATAAATTTATTTTTGTTTTTACCAATTATTATCCATAACTATATTACAAATTCTTGTATATCTTGAATTTTTTTTTTTAATTTGTTCTTTAGGAAATATTACATTTTTATATGGAATTTTGGCTTTGGTTTTTGTAAGAATTTTTGATTCCTTATGCCCTAACTCCAAATTTTGTACATATAATTTTTTTTATTACACAGGTAAATTCTATGCACGTTTTTGAGAAAAATGATATAAAGAAGTTGTGTTTTCCATAATATTAGTATTTTTTTGATTTTTTTTTTCTAAATAGGCCTAACTTTTAAGCAAATTTCCACTTTTTATGTAAAATTTTATTTTGGCGAATGAAAATTTTATAAATTGATTTTTGTTTTTACCATCTTTTATTCACAACTATATTACAAATCTCTTGTATATCTGTAAAACATTTAAAAAAATTATTCTTTAGGAAATATAAACTTTTATGTTGAATTTTGGCTTCGGTTTTTGTGTGAATTTCCTTAACTCCAAATTTTTTATATATAAATTTGTTTTCATTACACAGGTAAATTCTATGCAGGTTTTTGAGAAAAATGATATAAACAAGTTGTGTTTCAATAATATTATTATTTTTGGTGATTTTTTTCAAATTAGGCCCAAAAAAATTTTGTTCATACGGAACTTTTATACAAGCAATTAGAATTATAGCTCGTTTGGGTCATTGTGATTCTTGGAGATATGCTTTTAAAAACTCAGGCACCCTAGCCTTTAGATGTATGTACATCCTGGAAGTAACAGTACATTACAAATTTAGGAGCCTAATGATTCGTAATAGTGATGTATATAAGTGTAACACCCGAAATAAATATGATTTCCGAGGACAAAAGCATAGATTATTAGCTTTAAGTAAAAAAGGTTTCCACTGAGGCTGTTGTCGTTATCATGAACAAACTCCCTAAGGAGTTTAACGAAATCTCGGAGGTCAGTATGTTTAGAAACAAATTGAAAAAGCTGTTCAGGGCAAATGCTTTTTACTGAATTAAGGAGTTTCTTGAAGCCACACTGTAATCTCAAAACATGTCATTTTGCTTTAGCTCTATATTTTGTAACTTAAAAGTCAAGTTTTATTAATGTTAAAGTTACAAGTATATATTTGCAATGTATTTTAACTTATTTGGTTGAGAATTCGTTGTTGCACATTTTGTTTATTATTGTGAAAGTTTTCGTATGTATGTTTATAGTTATGTTAATTATTGATTTGTTACTTTCATTGTATATTATTTGTCTTGTTATTGATTTTATAATGTTAATTACTTATTGAAGTACATGTGTCATAGGATATGACTAGTTCTATACCACTCACTGTATTTGGTCTTACAGAGCAATAAAAATCTAACCTAACCTAGTCTAGTTTATGTCATTGTAATATATTAAATTGTATGCAACACATGATGTATTATGAATATGTTATATGGTATTATTGGAATTGTACATTTAATTACTTGACTTTGCTATTATACCTTTATAATAATATCTTTATCAATAAAACTATCAAAAATGTTTTAAGATAGGAGTGGTTGAGAATATTTAACAATGAAACTTAATAAGGCCTAACTATAATAAAACTGAACAAATATTTTTAATTATTGACCACAATATTTTGTCAGTCAACATTCATGAAGATTTAACAAATATACTATTATTATTTAATTTAATATATTTATGTAGTTTTTCTATTTTAAAGATAGTAATTAAAATGTCACAAAAAACAATTTGGAAATTCCAGGTTTTAAAACCAAATCTTATATATTCTAATCTATGTCCAAGTTTACCCAGTCATAATCTAAATTCCAGTTTAGAGATGAGCGACTGTGGCAGAAAAAGTAAGGTATACAATAAAATTAAATTTGCAACATCAATTACATGATTTAAATTTTTCAATATACATGAAATGTTTAAGTAATTACCTATCTCTCATGGAAAAGTAACGATTACTTTCAAGCGTGCGGATAAATAGTAGAAGGAATGTTTTATTAAGGATGAGTTGTCCAAAAAGACGTAAGCCTTTGTCGTTGCGTAAAAGTTCAGGTCGTTCCCACTGTAGAACAGCATGGTCCTCCATACTTGGGAATAAGATCTTCATAGCATAAGTTCTATAATCTAAAAATGGAATGCCACCAGAAGTCAAATCGCCAGTGAGATCAGTCATTTCAGTCTGCAGTTCAGCAAAAGCTAGATATAAAAATTACATTATTAATTATTACCTTATCTCCCAATAATCAAATATCATACTATATTGAACATAACCCTCTCCCAAGCCTTATAGTAGTAAAACATAGACAATTAGTGGAACTCACTAGCCTGTAACGATTTAAATCGTACCTCTAGATTCTTCGGTAGGTGATTCAACCTAGTGATAATTTTGCATACTATAATTTTTTTTACAAATGTTTGATAGAAATAGAATATTTTTTCCTTTTTTTTACGAAAATCATGTGTTTTTTCGTAATAGAAGTAGTTTATTTTTGGTATTAACTATGTAGCAATTTTTAATATGGCAAGTACAAGTGGCGTTTATTTATCTCAAAGTGAAATTGACTGTGAATTTGATAATGATGCAAATGATATAACTCTATAGCAGAACTGGGTTTGTCGATGTTATAAAACAATAACTATAATATAAATAAAATGTTATAATTTTCTTAGAATGGTATTAGAGATCTGGGCTTGGTTAGCCACATTACACAACAAAAATTATTTCCTAATAATGTTTCATCACTAGCGAAACATTTTTGTAATGGGTAAAATGGAAGACCTGTAGTTAAATATTACTCTAGAAATGCATAGAAACTAGACTTAAGGTGGTCTGTCAACACACTTTACTTGATTTATTATTGATTATAATGTGTCAAGATTATAAATAATGTCTATGGAATGTTGCCATCCAGCAACCACACCAAGAATTATTTATAACGTGTACTTTTGGTCATTTTGAATTTAATGATGATGATGATGTCCATACTATATGAGACTAGGATTATTATTAACACAGGATTTTTTTTTAACGTCCCGAAGAACAGGAACTACTTATATTAAAAAAAAACAGCTCTTCCTTACCTTCTTTACACTCAGCAGCAACACGCAACTCCAAAATATCCATCTGCTCCTGCATGTTTTTGAGCACACGATTGCTCTCTGTAGACTTCCTGCGATATGCTATAAGGAATGCTACAAAGATAACCAATAACAGTAGGATGCCTGCAATAACTCCAAATAATGCAGGTTTAGTTAGAGGTCCATTCATGTCTGTCGGTGATGCATAACTTAACTTGCCTATTTTATATCGTAGCGTTCCACCAACAATTACCTAGAAGATACAAAATATAACATTTAAATTACAGTATTTACAAACAAAATATATATACTTTTTTAAGTAAATAAAATCAAAAATAAATATCAAATGTGACCAGAACATGACTTTCTAATTCATTGATCTACTTAAAAAAATTAGTACATTGATACTCAATTTGTATTAGGCAAACAATCCATATTAAGAATACTCAAAAATTTTCATATCAGCTAATTTCTAATATTAAACACACTTACAACAACTTCTGGAAGATTATTTGCTCCAATCTGTTGTTCCTCTTGAATAACAGGAGGCTGTGATGAAGGTGGTCGGCACGTCAACTGTTGGCGAGACAATGAAGTAACGTTGCAGAAGCTGTTGCCGATTTGTACCATAACATCCAACTCTTGACAAGCCCGATCCAGATGTTGACCCTAAATGTACAATATATATTTTGTTGCAATTAATTAAAACAAAATATTACAGATCATATTTGTAACATGATTAATTCACCAAGATTGAAAAATAAGAGTAAAGACTCCTGTAGATGAGGATTCTATGATCCAAAAAAAAAAAAAAAGAGTATCCTAATCCATGACCAAAGTTGTGACTTAAGATGTTTTTTCTATATTTCATGTTACACGGCACACCTAAAATTTGACCGTAGCCTAACCCACGTTGACCGAAGATGTGACCTAAGATGAGACTTTAACCTAACCTAAGATCCTAACCAAAAAATTTTAAATGTAACCTAACCCATGATCGAATTTGTGACAAATTGTTTTTCTATATATCATGTTACACATCACACCTCAAATTTGTAACTGTAACTAACACATGTTGACCGAAGATGTGACCCAAGATGTTTAAATGAGGGGCTCAACCTAACCTGAGATCCTAACCAAAAAATGTATGACCGTAACCTAATCCATGACCTAAGTGTGCGTGTGTATGTGTCTATCTGTGTGTGTCTAATTGTGGCCTATTTTGTAACCGTAATTTTGTTTCTACAACCTATTTTCCAACCGAAACACTGTTTTTGCATCCAATTTTCCAACCAAATTACTCTGCCTACAACCAATTTTTCAACTGAAATACTGCTTTTTCTATCCATTATCTACCTAAAAAAACTGTGATAAGTTATTCTGGCCATCCAAACAGACAGAAAAAATCAAATAAAAAAAAGATGCCACTTTGTTTGACATGTGCAGCCTTTCAAATTTAAAACTCTACCTAAACTCATAGTATTTTCCTTACGATAATATAAATGGTGATAAATATCCACCTTGTACGAAATGTACCTCAGATTCCAACAATCGTACTACACGCAGGAGTCGTTTCACTGTCTCGACTTACACACTTTTAAAGAAAAATTCCCCTCTTCATAATCAATTGATCCAAACAAAATGATTCTATTAATACTAGATGTAGGACTAGAAATGAAACTTCTGCTACATTGTTGCATTCTACACAGTTCTCATATTGTTTATAATCAACTTGTTAAGGCACCATTAAGAAGATAGTGGATTAGGTGCGCATACGCAGACGGTAGTGGAGGGAGAATAGTTGTAGTAAAGACACACTCGTTCCGATCATTTGTTGACGAGAAGTCATGTGCACCACATATCCGGGAATTGTCTACACCTTCCTTAGACTCGTGCCTAAAGATAAGTTATTGGATTTAGAGGATTTGATTGACGAGGATCGAATCATTTCGTTTGATAGTCTATCGGATGATATTAGCAAACACTTGTATTATGCATTAATGGAAGAGAGTTATCTCCATGCCGACAAGACATTTCAAGTCAATGAAAAGCAATTGTCAAGACATGTCTATGCAAAATTAAAATAGTAGGCTTTCTTCGGGTGATATCATAGATAATGGTGGTGGTAGTGCAGATTCGGTATACATTTTGGTGGGTGTTGTAGGACTGGTTTACCGCCGCCATTTTTGTAACAAGGACGATATTGAAGATGTAATACAACGACAATCCACGATTAAACGAGTTTCCTTTCATACAAATCAATCTGGGTATTTTGACTACATTCTACCAACTTGACAAGGGAATTTCAAAAAAAGTAATCGGAATCGGATGTGGTAATGGTGGTGGTAGTAGTAGTGATGAGGGTGGGAGGAAGGTGTGAGAAGTTCAAAGATCATTCGAGACCATGGAGTAGAGCAGGATGGATGTGGAGCGAGCTTCTATTGCCTAACTTACAAGTGGGAATTTTTTTTTAATTTCTTCATTTCGTAAACACTAAGTAATCTAAATTCATCGCAACTGGATTATTCCAGCACATGGGCTTCGGCTTCGGTATTATACATCAAGCCAGTAAAAAAATTGTTTTATACAATCATCAACTACTTGACGAATTATTGATTCAATTAAAATCTACAACGGCCGCTCTCAGCTCTCAGTGACAAGGGAACACGTATATTCAATCTGAGTACCAATGGTGACGTAATAGTGCACAATCTTTTTTGTAAATGGTACATTCAATTGTACGATAGACAACACTCTATGACCTTGAACGATGACTAATTGGAAACCACTATAGGGGAGTATACCGCTAGTGTCTCAACGTGTCACCGAATTGTTTTATATCGAGAAAAAGTTGCACTCCTACATTATAAAGATCTTGGACAGCGTATAGCTCATATCTAGCTCACTCCATGAAGCAGACAAATTGTACAACAAAGTCACATTGTTCAAAAAACATGTAAACGGCAGTGGATGAATTTCACACCGTCCAAGATAATGACAAAAAATATATAGTCAAAGAACTAGCTATAGTCAGTGATAAGTTTAAAAGTGTCACAGTGTTCAAACCACACTAAAATTTTCAGTCCTTAACGACAACGCTTAGAGAACAGTACAATGGTTACAATCATGTTACCACTGTATCAGATGATACGAGGGTGGTATCTTATAACATGGACAACTATACGCACCTTGTGCAAACTTTTTTCCATACTTTTAACCAAATAACTGGAAAAAGCGCAATTTCATCCACACATGATGGAATTGCCTCAAGAGGAAAAATTCTCCTACTACAGAGACCTTAAATGCTAATTACCTCAACATAATTGTAATGTAGATAGTAAATGTGCACTAACCAGCACAAATTGTTATTACGATTTACTCCTTGTCTAAAATTGAGTAAGATAATTTAGGCATGACAATGGATGGTATGAAGATACCTGACCGGCATTTGTGTGCATTACTCTCTGGTGTGGCCGTAAAAAACCTGTAAGGTTGATTGGAGGTCCCTAGAGTGGAGTTGGTTCTTCTGTAAACCTGAGTGAAGGTCACTGGTGCAGTCGAAAGACTCGATAAACCTTGAATTAATGGAAAGGAGTCAAAATGTAAGACCAAAAAAATCATAAAAATTAAAATTAAGAAATAATTTGGGGACCAAAATTTTGTAATGGAGTGATAGTCACAGGGAATAGTGATGGGTTGGAGCTATTTTCATAAGAGGCTAAGCCTTCTGCTTATCCCGGCTTGTAATGTGGGCAAGAGGAAAGGCTTCAATGTAACACAAGAGGGTTCCAGCGCTGTGAAAACACAGAGAACAAGTCTATCTACCACCACCACCACTACTACTACTACTACTACTAATACACTATATGCGAGTGTATGCTATGTAAAATTTGCTACCAATCGCAAATGAGGGTTGCATTTTTACTTTATGGGCATTAACTAGCCTGCACAGATTGTTCACTCCAATTAAAGAATTGTGATTTATGTAGACAAAGGATAGCTACCACTGTAATGCAACACTAAAACATAAACTTTAAAACAAAACTTTTTTTCATACAAAGTTAGGCAATTTCTTTTTAATATTTATCCTTAACATAACCCAGAACGTTGATGTTGTTTGGGGACTTTTTGAATTAATGCTGGGTTAACAACACATTCACTGTTATCAAATCCACCACATTTTTTTTACGCCAAGCAATTTACAAAACGCCTTTAGGAATAGGGTTAAATTTAAAAGTGATCCTAAAACCATAGAATTTAAAAGTTTAACATACGATTGATCATTATTTACTACAATACCATTTACTACTCTACTCACTTAGATTAGACAAATCTAATATTAAGAAAACTTTTGGTTGTTTTTTTCTACAAAATATATGCCCAACATAACCCAGATCATTGACGTCATTTAGGGGCTTTTCGAACTAATGTTGAGTTGAATTTTGTAACACACAAACACATATACACATGTTCAAATATTTACATACATCCACACAAGACATACTCAATCACAGATCTCGGATTAGGTTAAGATCTCATCTTAAGTCACAACTTCGATCATGGGGTATGTTACGATCATAATTTTTAAAAATTTGTAATCCAATTATGTTCCAAATAAGTAGGTCTCTTTTTATTAACTGCTTTGTGGTTCCGGTTTTTTTGTACGGTAATCAATTCTTGCGTTTCAAAAATCATTAATCACAGTCTTTTAAATTTTTTAAAGGTTTCCCCTCTGGCGGATTCACTATAAATATGTATAAGCCTTTCCTTATTTCCTGTATTAAGTCAACTGCAGTTTTTTTTATTCAAACTTTTCTAAACTGAGACAGTATTAGAGAACACCACATAACAATACCTTAGGAATAAACAAAAATTATGCATTTTAACTGAATAATTATTAGTGTAATTGTCTATTGTCCAGATTTCCCCAAAGGTTTTACAATAGTTATGCCAATAAAAATGCTCTGCGAGATCCGAGGTTGAAAAACAAAATTTTTTGTCGCCCACCCCCTACATTTTACTATAAAATATAAATAATAAATACATTATATTCTACTACTTACACATGAGAAAGTCTCTCACCATCTCATTTACTAGGTTTGCTCTTTCAATGACTGACTGAACATTGCAGTCTATCTTTTGTGAAGTGTCACACTCCTGCTCGAGTGCATACTTATGATGCTTTATTTAAATATCTTTTTATTTCAGTCTTTAAAAGCAAGCAATATTTAATTATGAGAATAAAAGTTTCGTGTGAAAATACAAAGAAGAGAGAACACATATATCTTTCCTCTGATCTAAATAATTATTTATCTATTTGTCAATTGGATAAACAAATTAAATTCCGTTTGGTGTTCGGTCAACGTACATGCATCCCCTCTCTCCGACATCAACATCAGTTGATCGTAGAACTAATTTTATCTATTCGATAACAAGTCAATAGATTTTAATTTCACAAAAGTTTCATACAAAGTGTTAATGTGTTTTGTTTATTATGAAGCAACTTCTTGCAATTCTTAATCGGGAACTTCACGCGAGAATTTCCGGAACTAGTTGGGCTGAATTTCCGATATTTAGTTTTAAGCTTTGTGGAGACGTTGTATTACGACAGAAATCACTAATCGCTAATCACCGATTATTAAAAATAATCTTAATGTTTAATGATATTTTAACTGAATAAAATTGATTTAATTTGACACTTTATAATAAATAAATACATTTGTTACCTTTACTTTATTCCTCATTCTACAAACACTGTGTGATGATTTCATGCTTAGTTTGAAGGCATTTATTGAGCACTAATTGTAATGTTTAATGGAAGTTTAACTGAGCACAATTGAGTTAATTTGACACTTTAATAAACAGTAACATTTATTAATTATTCCCACTTTATTCCTCATTCTACAAACACTGTGTAATGATTTAAGGCTAAGTTTGAAGGCATTTTATGAGAACTAATTGGTAATCGTATTCAATAAGCCCTGAATCGTCTCATCCTTAGTTGATGGCATTGGATTATTCTGTGTGTTACCTACTAATAAGCATAAAGCACAGACGTTAAACAAAAAGAAAGAATATATCCAACTGCAAAATCATAAATATAACAAAATTTTGGTTCTGAAAAAATTGTAAAACATTAATATTGACCGCTGTATATAATTATAATTAAGCTCTATACTTACATTGATTGTTAGGTAGTCACTTTTATAGTATTTAACATCTTCGTCAAACGGTTCATATATTGGATTAGGATACAGCAAAAAGTGACCGAGTGGTGAAGAGAGGTTTTGTACTCCAGTAACATTATCCATCTTGAATCCAAACTCTAGTTTTTCAGGATGTTCAGCATCTACCAATGTACCTCCGATATCGATCACAGGCGATGGACATGCCATATTAGAGTTGCTCAGAACCACACAAATCTGTTTAAAATAAAGTAACTTAATATAATAAGAATTAAAACTTCCAAGAACTTCATTCATTTAAGAGAAAAACAAATTTAATTTATATTAGTTCCAAATGTTAAAATAAAATAAAAAATTCCTTGGTCTTTTCAGAAACTATTGCACGTATAAGCTTTTCAAAATTTCTTAGGGTGATAATTGATGAAACCTAAACTCGAATACACACAACCGTTCTTATTTTGCTAAACTATTTCAACTTATATTAAATGTTGAGCTTGACTTATGAGAAAAATTATACAGTATACCAAACACACAGAACACAATTCTCACAAAAAATACGCCTAAGTATCAGACGCGTTTCAGCGACAAGGTCGTCCTCTTCAGTGATACACGAGCTACACCAATCAAACTATAAGTTATATATTAGTTTGATTATAATATAAGTTATATAATCAAAGTTTGAGTATATAAGTTTGATTATAGTATATAAGTTATAGTTATATAATATATAAGTTATAGTTTGATTGGTGTAGCTCGTGTATCACTGAAGAGGACGACCTTGTCGTTGAAACGCGTCTGATACTTAGGCGTATTTTTTGTGAGAATTGTGTTCTGTGTGTTTGGTATATTGTATATTTCAGCTTGTTTCACACTTCATGCTGTTTCACATATTTCCAGTTTTGACATAATCAAGACTACATACACACACACACCTCAGATATGGGGTATCTATCTGGGGTAATTCTGTAGTTCATAAAAATTCTATGTATTAAAAAAAAAAATAATAATAGAATAATTTGTAATCTGAAATTTAGACAATTGTGTCGAAATTATATATTTTCACTGCATAGTATTTCAATTTTAAAAGTTTTATTATTCTTTAAATGCAACAAGAGTAGTGTCACTCTCACAGAGTAGTGAAGTGAAGGAAATACTTCAGTATCCAATTCATACACTAAAATATTTGAATGCGGTTTGCACTACTTTGCAGTTGTACAACAAACTGCTACAATGTTTGAAAAGGAGGAATTTATTGTGAAGTTTAAGAAAGGGTTTCAGAGTTACTTGGCTTAAAGGGCATTTTATTCTGTTAAAGAGTAACATAGCTGTAACAATATTATGTAATCAATGTGTTATGTTTATATGTTTGATTATAATGCTAAATGCTCTATATAAAGTTACGATTTATATAAATTTAATTTAATTTGAATTATTACAATCCAAATGTGTACTATAGCCTTGTTGTATATGTATACCTTATTGAGGCAATAAATACAACACAATATTTATTTTAGGAATTAGCCCTTGAATCTTAAGAAGTTAGCGATATTTAAATTCAAATAATAATTATTCTTTATAGCTGAATCTCAAATCTCACAAAACAATTAACAGAATCTGAAAGTCTAAATACGCGGCAAGCAGTTAATAAGTTACTTTGATCTTGATATTAACTTTATGCAGATTATCAAGGTACACAAAATGAGCATTTAAAAGCTCATGTAGGACATAAGTTTTGGGAATTAGCCAAAAAATATTTCAATGGCTGCTATTTTAACATTTACCTACCATTTATTTTGAGTAATAATCACAATCAACAATAGTAAAACTTAACTTACTTGTTAAATTTGACTAAAATCTAACTAAAATTTTTGCTAATAAGATACAGTAGAACCTCTACGTAACAAACTTCTATATAACAAATTTTCTCTGAAACGAATTTTTTTAAAAAGACAAATGAAATTCCATTTAAAAATGTTTCCACATAACAAATTAAAATGTCCGGAAAAAAATCTTAAAAGTAATTTTTATTATTAAAATTTATGTAATGGTGACAAGGAAAGGCGCCATAGAAGAACCCGCATCTGTCAGCGAGTTAGTATGAGTCACAGACAGCTTGCGGCTCTGGACTCCCCTCTCTCTCTCCACCTTGGCGTACTGGCGGCGCTCGTCTGTATATCTGATCTCTCAGTATAGACTGAGTTGTCATTGAGAACAGAGTAATCGCAATGTCTAAATGGAAGGCTTTATGTGTAGCAGATAAAATTAACATTTTAAAGGATGTCGAGCACGGCATACAGAAGAAACTTATAGCACAGAAGTATGAAATTCCTTCAAGCACTCTCTCAATAGTAATAAAAAAAATAGGGATGCAATTTTGAAGTGTCAGGAAGCCGGAGGAGAAGAAAGAAAAAATACAGTTAAATAATTTTAAACAGTTTCCTTGTTATTGATCTGATTACTATTATATTAAAGACGTCTGATTATTACAATATAAAATACTGTACGTGATAAAGGACCCGCTTTATTTATTTTCTAGTTTTTAAACTCACTAAAACCTGTTAGAGTTGTCACAATTATTGTACCGTGTTTGGACTCATTTTGCGAGAAATAATATTTAGAGTTCAGTAATTAGAGTAAAAATTAGGTAAAGTTAAAATCTAGAAAAATTTTATTTTGTAGCACAAGGGCTAGTTGGTGATTCATAGAAGAACCATTAGCGGCAGGTAGGCCGAACCGTGCGTGTGAATGTGTCTGTCGGCACTCTTCAATAGAAAACAAAAAAGTAAGCTAGTTCCGAGAATTGCAGAAAGTACATTTCCGGAGAATAGGATTTGTTTAATAGTTCCCACGACCCCCTCCCTAATATTAGTCGACTTGGTACGTTAGTCAGCAAACTTTACAAAGAAATACAGTAATCAGCTGCTTCTAAGATAGTCGACTATTTTTACAATTAATACAAATAATACAAAAAATAACACAAGTTAAATACTGCAGTATTTCTATGTTTTTTTAAACTGTAATAAAAAAAAATTTTTTTTAATACAATTTCTTTATAACGAAATTTCTATGTAACGAACTTTTTCTTTGGAACCTTCAATTTCGTTATATGGAGGTCCTACTGTAGTTTTAAAAATTTTGAAGTTATATTTTTAACAATTTGATTTTGTAATAGAGCTCTTATTCTTTTATCATAGAAAATATGATTAAATACTATTAGATAGACCCATAAAATAAGCTACTGTGGAACATTCTATGTCTTACAGATAGAAAATTTGCTTGGGCACCAATAGATAGCAGCATAAAATAAGTTATTGTAGAACGTTCTATGTCCTACAGGTAGAAAATTTGCTCGGGCACTAGTAGATACGAGTATAAAATGAGCTATTGTAAAATGCTCTATTTTCTACGAGTAGAAAATATGCTTGGGAACCAGTAGATAGCAGTATAAAATGAGCGATTGTAGAACGTTCTATGTTCTACAGGTAGAAAATTTGCTCCGGCACCAGAAAATAGCAGCATAAAATAAACTACTGTAGAATGTTCTACGTCCTACAAGTAGAAAATATGCTCGGACACCACTAGAGATCACCAAAAATGAACTATTGTAGAAGGTTCTATGTCCTACTGGTGAAAAATATACTTGAACACCATTAGATAGCAGCATAAAATGAGGCATTGTGAAACATTCATGCCCAACAATTAGATATTTATCCCAATTTGAAATTACTGCCCGTTTCTTACTTAACAATTTGTAAAATCGAACCTTCACAGAAAATCTAAGTAAAGGTGAGATTTCTCCTTTTATTAATTATATAAGTATAGAATTCGGCAAAAAGTCATACATATTTTATAATCTAAGGTTCTAGGTGATGCAGGAAGTCATTCGTTCTGGTGTTGGAATGTTTTTCGTTATTTTTACAAAATTTACAGATCATGCCAAAAATGCGGTTTCTTATAAATGTTCTTAAAAATAATAAAATTTAATTTATTTATACTTTTTGAAATGTAAGCATATTATTTATTATAACATGTTCAGGTAGTGCTCACAACACTACGATGTGATATGTTTAATATAAAAAGATATGTTAAAGATATGTTTTATCTTTACTATAAATTGGCTTATAAGAGATATATTTTCTTAACTCAATGATGTAATTACACTGTTTGTACTTGACAACAAAGCTTTTTAACTATTTATTTTCAAAATATAACTAAGTTTTTATCCATGTATCATAAAACAAAACTGATCACAGAATATTTTCAACTGATTTATCACTACTTCGACTCTCAGAACTATCTGTATTGTATTAAAGGTTTGTGTAACAAACAAAGATGATGACCTAGTCATTGAAAACTCATCTTGTTAGCAATAGTGTGTTTGTAGTGAAAAATTGTGTTTTTTACATTTGAAGAATAATACTACTATGAGTGTCATTTAAAATGAACTCTTATTCTAAATCCAACACATATATTATGAAATTAATAATAAACCATGATAATAATACTTACACTATAGAAAATTTTGTTGTTGAAGTATACATACATCTGTGGATTTTGAATGTAAGCTAAATTTTTGCCAGATACTGAAATTCTTATTCCACCTGCTGGAATTCCCTTAGGTGTTTTTATCTACAACAATAAAATATGAGATTTTAAAGTGTACATATAAACAAAGAAGACTTTAAAGAATCAATATTGATGATATTGAAAAGATCAAAGTCAACTTAACCAACTTAATTATTATAAACTTTTTTTTTAATTACCATTTTATTTGAAAACAAGGCTTTTCATTGTATAACCCTTGAGCTTCCAACTGTCTATTCTTAGAAGGTCAATTTGTTCAATCTATTCCTTCAATTTTATGATCCGGCTCAATTATCTCTGATAATGTTCGGTAACTAAAGAATCAAGTTTTCATATGATATACATAATGTCAGAAATTTAGTTTTGTGGGTTGGCAACCATTACTTTTGTGTAGCTGATTTCTATTACTGTTTTTATTGCTTGTTAGTTTACAATTTTTATTTATTTTGTAAATGATTTATGAACACTAAATATTTTTAAGAAACAGTTTTTTATTACCTCTTTTCTAAGGTGAAAAAAAAAGTTCTATCTTTGTTGTTTTTTATTACATACAACTATATACAATACTTCATAGTTTACAATATATAGTAAATTTATGAAAATATATTAATAAAATGCTAAATAATGCTTGGTAGTCAGGGAAACATGTCAGTAGTCCCGCTTATATTTTTAAATGGGCACTAATTAAAACCTATTAAGACAACAAAATAAATAAGATGGTATACTATATATTATCTGAAAGGCTAGGCACATCTACTTGACTTTCTGTAACTTCAAAAGTTTGGCAGTACTGTGTGGTTTTAAGGCCTGTAGTGTACCACTACATCAGTGGTACCACTGATACATCATCAGTACCACTACCATCAGGTGTGGTGCTCTTGTATGATGGCTCATGGTAAGCCAGACTACAGCACACAGAAAACTAGTTAGCCTACAAAGGCTGGCTTATCTCTGCACAACCGAAACTTTTTTTTCTCCTGGATATATTTCTGATGGTAGAAACCAGGAAATCTACCCATTGGCTTAAGAGTTTAAACCTCAGGAGGGCTGGCATGTCTAGAACGGGCCATATCACTATAGCCGAAATTGTTTTGATGAACTCGATGTTAGTCATGTCACATAGTTTGTATTTAATAAACCGTTTTCTGTAGACCTTTGCTCACAAAAAGACTAGAAAGAGTGAAATGAACAGGTGACAAGACAAACACCAGTATGGTTTACAGATGGTTCGTTTAAAGAACAGAAATCTGGTTTTAGAATGTACAATTCATCTCCTAAGAGCCATCAGTGCAAGTCTTAGAAGTTACTATACAATTTTCCAATCTGATTTGTGTAAATCTAAGCTCTACTTTGGTGACCGTATTGTTAGGAATAGAAATTTTAGTCGTTGGGTTAAAAAAAAAAGAATAAATGATCAAAGCAAAGAATGGTTCAGTGCTAAAAGTGTATATAATCAATAATCCAGGATCTTAATGTTAATACCGTATTCTATACATCATAATTTGTATGATTCTCTAATACAAGCTAAACATTGATTCTAATATGTATATATATATATATATATGATATATATATATGATATATATATATATATGATATATATATATATATATATATATATATATATATATATATAACATTAATTCTAATATTTTCCTCTAAAAACAAAAATCTTTCAGTCATCATAGCCTTATAAAAGAAAAGAAGATAAAATAGAGACTCTTCCTCCTTAATATTACTCATTAAACCGAAAAAAGGTTATCTAAGCAAAGGAAAATATATTTTAGTTGAAAATAAAAATAGCACATCATAATTCACATTTATAATTTTAACTATAAAACAAAAGGTGAGCATTTCCACGAAATGTATAATTTACTATTTTTGAAACAAAAAAATAATAAATAGTTTAGATATATATAATAATAAATTATTTTTAGATTATATATAATGACAATTCCATTGCCTTCTATCCGAAAAAAAATACAACTGTACATAAGTTCTCTCTATTCGCATTCACTAGGTCTGTACTCTTTCACTCTAAGCGACAGAACACTGTTGTCTGTTGTCCATTAACAACAAAATCAATTATCGATTATCGAATAAAATTATCGACCGATTTATTATTTTACACAAAGCGTGTGTTTATACCATAGGTGAGTGTTTATTTTACATGAAGCGTGTGTTTATACCACGAGTGCAGGTTTATATGTGTGTATTATCTAATAAAAGGTAGACTGCAAGATGTTATCACTTCAAGATAGACGGCAAGATGTTATAACTTCAAGATAGACTGCAAGAAGTTATCACTTCAAGTCAATGTGAAAGAACAGAATAGCAGCCTTAAGCCTAGTAGAAATAGAAATGAGGTGGGAGATCTTGTTGGCCTTGAAATGGTATTGGTTTCTATTTATTTTCAGGTATGCACTTTGGCACTTTCCATTTACAATTTACACACATTTTACAGTCTCCTGTAAGTAGCAAAACGTAAGTACAATTTATGACAGACTTTATAGACCAATTCTAATGATAGTTGTTTAATCATAATTTGTAAAAACAACTAGGCCTAACTAAATAACCAGAGAAACTTTTTTTCCAGAAATTAAAATAATTTTTTTTTTTTAATCAATAATTGAGGATTGTCAAACTGGAAACCAAATGTCTTATTCCCCACTTTTCAATATTTTACCAATTTTAATTCAGTTTCTACTATTTTTGTTTTATCGGCAAAATATTATTAAAACCTTTGATCAAATATTTTGTAGCCAATTTTCCTCTCAGTCAGGTTTATTTATAAAATCACACAATTCGATTTAATTATTTTGAAAAATAATAAATAATTCACATCCACCAGGAATTACGCCTAACTTTAAAAGAAATGAAAATAAAATTGGTTGTCTAATACATGTCGTCATATAATAATCAATGGACTAATCACTCTATGAAAACATAATCAGTATACTTGTGTGTATATAGCTATATAGTATGATAATGAAAACAATCTGTGGTCCTTCTACAAAGTAAAATTGGATTTAACTAGACAACATGAATATATATATATATATATATATATCTTATATAATGTCAAAATTGATTAATATTGTCGAAGAGGAAAATTATGGATTGAGAATGAGAAAATTATAACAAACATAGAGCATACTGCATGTGTTCTTAAGGGCACAGAATTAATGTGAACAAAATAAAATTGTTATCAACAAACATCTATGGTTATCTGTTAAAGCATGGAGGGGGAATATGTGGGACAATATTTCTGTTACAACGCAGCACATTCTGTTCCTCAATTCTCCTATTTTCCCATTGGTCCTTTCCAAATCTACAGAGTAAAGAGAGGGAGGATGATACCAATGATATTTGGTAGTGCAGGCCTAAACAAAGACATAGTGATAACACAAATCCAGCAAGTATAAGGTTTTAGCTTGTTTGTTGTGTCTAGGAATGAGTCTTCAAAGTCAAAATTTTACTTCCTTCATCAAATTATTTTATCCCTTTTGTTAGCTTCACAGAATTGAAACAAAATTTCTCTTGAAAAACAATTGTATTGAGAATGAACTCTTGTTATATTTTTATACACGGATAGTTTAAAATGTAAGCCCTCCCCCCAACATTATTTGTTACACTGTTTCTTAACTAACACCATTATTTTATTATGTTAATTTAATTACTTAATAATATAAATTAACTTACAAAATTTTATTAATTGTAATAAGTTTAAAGAATATTATTACACCAATCATGGAATTAAAAAATCTGTTTTCTTCTGCCAATCGAAGCTGTAAAATTAACGTTCAATTTTTAATTTCCCTATTTAAAAACAATGGAAGAAAACAAATAAAACATGCCAAATATATCCCATAACAAAATATTAAAAACAATGGTCAAGACAATACGTTTACAATTTAACAATAATACTTCATTATTTCCTATTGTGAAATAAATTAAAATAATATTACACCAATTATGAAAGCAATTCTCTTTACTTCAGTCAAGGAGTCTTATCAAACGAAAGGTTATTTACACTAATTATACTATTAATACATTATTTTTTACTACTCATATGCGAGAGTAATTTGTTTAAATGACACTTTTTTGAAGTGAGATGTACCTGCCTGAGTCTGACTGAAAGGAAATACAACTGTAAACAAGTTCAAGGGCAACTAGGCCCCCTCTCCCACCGCTTACTTTTTCATTCTAAATGACAGAACACACTGAAGCCTATCTTTTGATAAGTGTCACAGACACGCACGGGCACCCACAGTTGAGTTAATTTGACACTGTATAATAAACTATTAAATTTATTACCATTACTTTAATCCTCATTCTACAAAAGAAACACTAAAATTATTTAATGAGTACTAATCGTCAATAAATGTAATCAGTAATCGCCGATTATTAAAAATAATGGTAATCGGTAAGCCCGAATCGTCTCATACCTAATATACACATCAACAAATATGTATATATATTGTTAACGTCACCACCAAGGGAACTAGTTCACCCGACTAGTTTCCCACAATCTACACGGCAAAACCTGCCAACACTCACTCAACACTTAAAGACATCAATTCCACGGCCTTAAACGGCTCTACATCGGCCAATCTCACAATACAAGACCCGCACACGCTCCTCATCTCTGATTGGCCGACAGCTCACGTCGAGCATCAAAAAATCCGCGGCCACAACAATGGCAATCTGCGACACAACTCCGAACCAACCTCACACACATCGCACGTCAGGATTGGTTCGCTTCTAGGGAAACTTAACAATGGACAGCACATTGTCTAGGAGCCAACCAATCCTAGGCAAGCTAAGCTACAAGCTAGCAGAGCCAAAATTGTATAAGTACTCATTTCTCAGGGACAAAATCATCACTTGTCAACCTGGACACCTGCCAGCACCATCTTCAAGTTATAATTTCAAAACCATCTTGACTCACAATCACACCTCACTTGCTGCCAATCTTGAGCCACCTGCCCATATCAACCTGCTGTTCAACCCATACACGTTTTCGATCATTTCATACACCACCTGACTCCTGCTCTAACTCCACACCACAACGCCTTCTTCAAGACTCACCCCGTGGCCTCCCGTAAGGGAAATTAAACGGCAGCACTTGCTTCACCCTAGTCGCCTCCTGAAAAGGAAATTGTAGGTGCTTTGGCACCGGCGATAGTGGGTGAACAATTCACCGCAGAGGCCAGCTCTTGTCCTACCTCTCCTCACCTCACCTAAGACAACTGGCCCTTTTCAGGGCCAGCAACACTCCTAGGCTCTGCTATTCCTAACCTTTGTTTGTTTTTCTCCAACCCATGCCTAAAACCAACCTAGAGTGACGAATCAACCGCCGGAAGGCCAGGAGGCAATCCCGGTCCAAACACATCTCAGCCGAGATCGCGTACGCCACCTTGAGACCAATCTTCATACCTATCCGTCCAGTCCGTCTCCTCAACCCCACTCCTGGCGATCCCAGAGCTCCCATGTACGCCGTGGTGCTCTAGACATTTCTGGTAAGGTCCTTTAACCTGGTTACTAGGTTCCATAATCTCTATCAACATTCCTCGTACCAAGTCCTCGAATCCTTCCCGAGTCCATAATCCAATCGCACCCTTCCTCTACCAGTCGCCTCCAGGCTCGACTACCTCTACTTCAGGGCCAACTCTACGTTCCCTGCACCGCTCTTCCTTCTCCAATAACCTGACCCTACGTCAATATATATATATATATATATATATATATATAAATATATATATATATAAATTGAAAAAAGATTAGGAACACAATAAATGTTTTAATATTTCGATATAATCTTCTTCATACGTATACAATTTATATGTTATATGTATATGTACATTGTTTTATATGGTTTTCATTAATATTTTGACATTCATAAACACAAGTAATAAGATATGAAATTGTAAGCTAATCTATCAATAAAATATTCTAAACCTTCAATCCATAGCCTTCCCAATGATTATGACAATTTATGAATTCCAAGATTTACTTATTTCTTTACACATGAGGCTGCTCACTTTATGTTATTTGAGATTATCGTGATCCTCTGTAGTAGATCTTCTTCATGAGTTTAATTCGCCACAGCACCCTGAAAACGTTTTCCCGTCCAGCTAAGGTTCTCTGCCTAGGTCCAATCCCTCTTTCGACCTTGTTTCCTCTCCACTACGAACTTATATACTCATTAGTCATTTATCTAGCAATTATCTAACTTTTTGTACTCTGTGGTTAATGATGGTTTATGTTCTGGTGTCTACCAAAAGGACTTTGAATATTTTTTTGCTGTCTAGTTTGAATTTAACTTAGCCTTAAATCCTAAATCCTAAGAGTATACTAATCCTATCAGATAGTCAGACCATATCCAAGTGTTTTGATTCAGCCCAAATCTCATCAAAGATTTTGTGAGAATGTTTTCAAAACTTCGCTACACTTGCACAATGTACACCTTGGCTGGTTGCCAGGAGAAAGAGGTGTTGAGAACAACAAGGGTGCACACAAGTTGGTTTGAAAGGGTACATCTTTATCTTTCTTGACACCAGAGCCTGTCTGTGGTATTAGCAGATCAACTGTCTATAGTGAAATTATAAAATAGTCTAAAGGGGAACATTGACGTTGGTGGTACTTTGAACAAACATTAGTCAAAATATTTGTGAAAGCCCTAAATGCTCAACTCACAGGCTGACTGATGAGTTTGAGCTAATGACATTTTAAACAAGTGACTGCGCTTATTAATGAACATGGCCATTTCAGAAAGCAACGGCTTACATTGGGCATAATTGAGCAAGATGCTCAACAGTCCAATAATACTGACAAACACATTCTTCTGAATTGTGAGAGATTGGAGACCAAGAGAAGAGGTCTGTTTGTTGTTTGGAGCATCTCAACCAAAGGATCATGCTGATCTGTCTCAGTTATTTTTGAAATCATTAGGACGATTGCCTAAAACAAACTTTATTATAAAAATTGGAGTCACTTAGTCCAATTTTAAAAGTAATTATATGCTCTATAATTGAAGACAAAGAAAGACTAACTCTTACAAATTTATATTTGTTTATTCCCTAAAATCTAAATCTAGAAGTATTTTAAATTTGTTTAAACTTAATTTTTCTTTTTAACTTGATAACAATCAGATAATAGTTTACCGACTGTTGTTTGTGAAAAAGGTAATTTTTATCTATGTTTGTTTTAAAAATGAGCAAAATAAAATAAAATCTTGCCAAAAAATTTAAGAACACACTAAAAACATTTTGTAATCAAGATTAACCAAAATGACATAAATAAATTCATTAATATTGAAATAAATGTCACTGTGAAGGTCACAGTTTCCTGTGAGTACCGAAACTGAAGTTTCTATACATTACAAAGTTAAAATGAGTCTAGATTTTCTATGGATAGGAGACTGCTTAACTTGAAAAGTGGTTCTTGGTTTGTTTCCAAGTAGTACACAAAAAGAAAAACACAATAAAACATTAAAGTTCTGAAATATTTCGTAAACATTGTTCACTTTCTCAATCAGTACAGAGTATAAAAAGAAGACTAAATTGTTGTAATTTGGTTGCAAAGGATGGATCTGTGTTGAGTGTTGATCCACAGCCAAATGTTTTATTTTTTTAATTGTTATTATTCCATTGTATAGTTATTCCGTTGAAAAATGAACTTAGCAAGGTTCACCAAAAAAGAAGTATTAGGATATGTGTTGTTCTGTCATTTATTTAAAAAATGTTCTAGAGCTAACCATGTATGTGAGGGATAATGGTGTACAAAGATACATCTATGGTTACAAGAATTATCTTTGAAGGCAGGGATTGTGGTATTGTAGATAGTCTGTCTATGAAGTGATTGGTGTCTTGGATGTATGTGGGAAGATTTTTTTTTTCTAATATGTGTATATTTGGGTCTAGGAAAGCTGAAATCCTCACTGTTGTGGAATTGCAGCCAGTGATTATATGCCTTCCAGGTGGAGGATTATTGTTTTTTTGTGAATTTTAGGTAACATTTAAAACTGTGGAGTTAAAGGGTTTTCACTGTATAGGAGTTTGAGAGTGAAGTCCAAGACAAGATGAAGAAAGGTGTAGGCTACCTAGAGATTCCTACAGTCGTAGTCACTATAAAAGAGGCCCTGAGTGGAGGTGAAATGTTCAGTAGAGGTGCTTCATTTTGTAATCATTCTGAAAATAATTTATTTGATTTTGGTGTTGGATCATCCAATAGCGGTTGGTAAGTATTGTTGTCAGTTAGCTTCATTTATATAGTCTGCTTTGTTCATGACCACTGTAATTGATCCTTATCTTTTGGTAAGATCGTAATATTTTCAGGAAATGCATTCTGTTTTTCAGATCTGGTAAGGTTAGGTTTGGTTTCTAGGCTATTTAAAAATGATGGTTCTGTTAAACTTTGCATTATAAAATTATAAAAATATAGTTCTATTGAGTGATCGGGAGGTAAACTCTAATCTAAAGTTAAAATATGGAAAAACCAAAAATATACATAACAAAAATCTGTAAATTGGGCTTAATATTATTTTGTGCACTGAAAATGAAACAAGACACTTGATTATGTTATGCCTGAAGAAGAACGAGAATGCCTAATACATGCATTTGAAACTTGTAACGTTTGTTTTACCACACATTGATCATATAATGGTGAATCTATTAATCACGGTTATTAGTAATGATTATTAAAGTATTAATTAATTTTTATGCAAAATACATATTTTGTAGTTTAAAAAAAAATTTTAATTTGTTATGCTTTCTTTTCTATTTATTTTTCAAATAATTATTATTTAATAAATTTATAATGTTTATTTTGTAATACGATAATAGTATGCGAAACAAGTAAAGAGAGCATAAGTCTATTTCTAACAAAATAAAATATGTATACTTTAATAATGTTCAATATCTTTTCTATGTATTGTATAGTTTAAGGTTGCAGTAGACCTACATAATGTACCTATAAGGCATGATTTTTTTTGATTTATTAATTTTATTTTATTATTATTTTTTTTTAAATTAATTAGATCATGTATTTTTAATAGCTGTATAAAAATGGATACAAGCAACAAATGAATTAATCAAACAACGGAATCTTCAATCATAATAAATAAACTTTGTGACTATGACAACAATAATAAATAAATCTTAACTGAAAATATATTTACCTGGCCTGCAACTCCAGATTCTGCAGATTCTATAGTCGGATCATCTACATACTCAAATAATTCTTTGTCATATTGACGATCGCCTTTGTCAAACTTCATTTTTACTTTACCACTTCGTTGTCGACCTGAAGCACTTGTGATACAGAGAGCTTCATCTGGATTAGTCCTAGCAAAATTAAAACAAAAACAATTGGTCAATGTACAGAAATTCATGTTAAGTATTATAGTACAAACAGTGGAATTCTTAATCTAATCCTTTCCAATGATTTGAAAACATCAAATATATATATATTTTTTTTCAGATTTGAATTTGATTTGACAGGAATAATCAAATACTATTTCAAATATCACATTTATAAAATCATATCGAAAGCAATGCTATGGGACTACAATCAACAAAATGAAAATTGTTAAACCAGGTGTCCCAAAAGCCCCCCTCTTTTAATTTTGGACAAGTGAATAAAAAAACCCGATGATGGAAATGTTCATACGATAAAGAAGTTATCTATTGGCAAGTAGAGGCCTTCTCCCAAAATTAACTTTTTGAAAGGCAATTAAATAATCGAAATGGGAACCCTCATTACCTACATAGTTTGTTGGTGTTCATGGCACACAATGTAATAATGATTATTTTGGGAGAGCTCATATGAAATTATATGAAAAAGGATTTGTTTGAATAATATAAATGTTTTAAATAAGTCCTCACATTTTTAAAATCATTATTTAAGAGAGAAAAATTTAATTGAAAAAAAGTGATTATCGTTGCGCGGGATGGGAGTTTGTGATCGCTGCTGTACACAAACCAGTTGGAGGGTTAAGGGTAGCTACTGATAAAAATATGTCCTCCATATAAATATTTGGGCCAAGAGAAACTACTGATCATAATATGTCAAAATAATACAAATCTAGCATATTTCAATTAGAGTTGAAGTTGAACAATATTTTATTTGTACTGAAATTTCTATAATCTGTGTTTATAGAACCTTACAAAATAATTATCACATTACACACATACTTACATTGTTATTTCACAAGGAAGTTCATCAATAAAAGCTTGTATGCGACTTCCAGCATTCATGTAATGACCAACAATCCGGAGTGTAGTACCACCTGATTTCGGCCCAAATTTTGGACTAATCGCTTCGATGGAAGGGTCAACAAATTCATAATTTTGTTTGCTTTCACCACGAAAATCCTCAACACGCACTATAACTGGACCTCTCCGTGGTTCATTTGTCCCTGGTCCATCGACACGGCACACTATTCTTTTTGTTTTTACATAAAGATGTTCATACGGTTCACACTGTAATCCTGCTACACTGACACCTCCGTAAATATCATTATAAGTTTTCCCTAAACTAATTCCTTCAATGGTTATATTTGTACCACCCTCCCAAGGACCTAGTTGTGGAGTAAACGATGTCACTTCAGGATTTGGACAGGTATGATTTCTGTTTAACCAAACACCAACACCATTACTGCCACGATCACATTGATCGTTTACTTCACAACGATGAGACGCTTGACACCAGCCGCATCCAAACTTCTCTCCTAGAGCTAAGCACATTCCACAGTTGTCTGCCATGTCTCGACACCGATAGATCACAACTAAATAAACAAACATTTTCAATAGATTATTATTATTATATTGTATTAAATTAAAGATGAAAAAATAATTTTTATCCTAATCATCTTGAGAGAGAGAGGAGCAAAGTTGTTCATAAACAGAAAACTACAAACTAAATTATACGGGGGGTGTTCTAAAAGTCTTAGTATGGACAAATTGATGAAGAAAATCAAGTAAATTTTGGTGGTTATAAGAGTACCACAAAAGCTAATTTTTGAGTATTCATAACCTTTTCATCCCTAAAGGGGATGGTGCTAGGGGGTTCAACTTTTGAATCTCAAATATAAACCCACATTGAGTTGGACCTCATTTTATAAGTCTTGAAAAAAGAAAAATTTCTGCGCAAACCGGAGATCTCTATCTTCAGGTAGTAAAAAGACTGAAGAAAAAATACACCAATTTTGAAGAAAAAAAATTATTTTATTTTGAACCATTTGATAATAATAGAGATTGTATTCTACTTTTCTTCTTACAATGGACAGTATTCCTGGTTTAATGCTAGGACACACATTAATTATTCTTTTTATTTCTGTGGACGTTGAGTATGGGCCTCTTCAAACTCATCAGGGTTTTGATCAGTCTAATATCGCCAATTGTCTATTGACTGAACCATTTATGTAAAAGCTTGTCTCATCACTAAAACAAATATAATACAAGTAATTTTGTTGTATCTCGATCAGGAGAAGCATAACTTTGTAAAATTTTAACCTACGATCCGGATTCTCAACATTAAGTTTTTGTAAAAGGTGGACTTTATACTGATGGACTATGATTTTTTTTTAGAATTTCAAGTACTTTTAATTTACTTGAACTTACATCAGCAGCTATTGTTTTTACTGATTGTATCGATTGTACAGCAACTGTGCCTATAACTTAAATTTGAAACTCTTCAGTTTTGACAAACGAGTGATCTAGGAGAATTTTTATGGAGCATCTTTAGGAGGTTGTAATGAACTTGATCACCACAACATTTCTTACGTAACTAGGTGAAAGTGGTTTATCTGAGAAAGATTCATTTAACAAAATGCAATTATAATTTCGATTAGATTGTACATAGAAAATAATTAACTTTTTTCATTTGAATGAACAATTAATTATTCTTTCCCAGTTCCAGAGATATTGCCCATACTAAGACTTTTCGGACACCCAGTATATATATACATCAACAACACAAAAACTAAGTAACAAAAATAAAATAAAATCTAACAAAACAACAAAATAGTACAGGACTGTAATTGGGCCCTGCAACGTAGTAGTTTATATGCTGTAAACATATTCAGATAATACATGAAAATCAAAGGCTGACCAAAGGATATTAGGTTTATCTTCTAACAACGCCTAAATAGAACTTTTTAGGCCAAATTTTAAACAGCAACTGTGGCAAAATTGGTAAAAAAAACATGGTTTTTAAACTGAAATTAAGTATTGTTAAGTATAAACTTTTTTTTTTTTTTTTCAAAAGTATCTTTGTTTTATGTTTATATATTTATCTTATTCCTTAGTTGTTTTGTTATTCAGACATCATCATAAGATGGTTAACAAAAAAAAGTTTACATTTTTTTACAAATAAATGCAAAAAAAATTTAATTGGTTCTTGTAAAATGATAAAATATGACGTTCTAAGCATGCAAGTACTTGTGTATATGTATGAATATATAAAGTTTGTTTCTTCTAATTAACAGGTTTTTATGTACTCCATACTTTTTTCAACAGAATAATATTTGATTGTCATTAAAAATTTTATGGTTTTAACCCCTCTGATATAGAGGAGTTAACCTTAAAATTCCATTTCAAATACAAAGAGGGTCATGTGACATACAATTTAGGACCACTTTATTATCCTTAACAAAAATTAATAAATATCAGCCCAAATCATTAAAAAATTGAAAAATTTTGCAAACACTAAGAGATTTTTGATCTAAATTTGCAGTATTGTTTTAACATTAAAAATATGGTCCTAAATGGTGTGTCATCTTTCTACAATTGAAATTTTAAAGTTAACTCCAAGCAAGAATAGACAGCTTGAGAATGTAGAGGACGATTGTTGATGCCAATGTTGGCAGACTAAGAAGAGCAAAACAGAGTAGTCGGTGATTGGACGAAGAGGAAAGAGGTGCTAGGGTGCTTAGAGTAAGGAGGTCGAGGTCTGCTGCTTTGGATAAACGCTTCTTAAATCAGTGGTACATAAAACCAGTGGTCACGATGACTTGTAACACCCAGGAGTAAGTAAGTCATTAGTTCATACATATATGATGTTTATGCTTGGGACTAACAGATAAATATTTCTCTAAAGAATAAGATTTAACAGAGACGTCTCAATGTTGTGATTAAATCCACATTAAAAACTCACCTAGATAAACAATTTTTTTAATTGGGTTTGTATAAAATTACTTCCTTAAAAAATGTTATAAACAAATAATGCACAAATAAATTTCAGTGTCTTAGTAAGATCAGATATTGTTTCGGACTATAGGGCTTACCGAAATGCTGAGTACCAGATTATCAGACTTATACTATATATTTATTATTTTACCGGTAACAAAATATTTTTCAGTAATTTTTAATGGGATTGATAGGGTGTTCATTAGTTTATATTAGAACACATGTGTTGAGTTTGATAAGCTGTTTCCATGCTATATTAATCTTCCTACTGAAACATAAATGTTTAAGCAATTATTAGGAAGTTTTGTTTTTCTTAAAAAAAAATAAATTATACCAACTTTCATACCATGAATATTGTCTGGATTGTCCAACGGTTTTGATCCACCCCAAATTACAGCAAAAGTTGCAGTAATGTTTGGAGCTCTTGATGTGTATGAGAATTCCATTGGTTCACAATAGATGGTATCACCAAGCAGGTTAGCGTTTACACTTGTTACACGTCCCTCAATATTAAACTGACATACAAAACGTGTTTGTACGATAAATTGCTGTAAACAGTTAAAAAACAGTATTATTTATAAAAATTTACACTAAAATACATTAAGTAGAACCTAAGTAGAAAAAAATATGTAAAATTAATTAGCTTACAACTTATGTACAATTATTAGTCAAAGAAACATGACTACCACTACTCAAAAGTATTTAAAATAAAATTGTACACCAGTTTGGTCACACAATTACATTTCCTAGGGAATAATTCATACTTGGACAGATTTTGGTTACACAATTACTTTTTCAGTCTACTAAACAACCTATGCTCGACTTGACTTTGGTCACACAATTACATTTCAGTCTACTGAATATTAACCAAAGTTTGGACTGACTTTGTTTACACAATTACATTTTCAATCTATTAAAAAATATAATCTATGGTTGGACTCACTTTGTTCACACAATTACAAATCTCAGCAGCTCATTTTAGAGAGTATGGGGTGGGCAAATCTGAGGGAACCTAGCTGGATCTAAAACTTTTTTAATGAAGCCTTGCGGTAGATCCCACTCTTCATCTTTTCTATCAGATCTCTCTTAACCTACTCTTGTTTTTTTTCCAACCCTGACACTATTACAGTATTCAAGAGGTAGAGGTGTTTATTTTATATTCTTTTCTTCCTTTTTTTATAAGGCGATGATGACCGAGAAGTTTTTTGCCTTTTTAAACAACAAGGAAAAATCACACTATTACTTTTTTAGACTAATAAACAATAGCCTAAGCTTGGATTGAGTTTGGTTCAATTACAATTACATTTACAGTCTACTAAACGTATGATCGAACTAACTTTGGTCACATAATTAGATTTTTTGTCTACTAAATAATAACCCATGTTTGGACAAATATTCTTCACACAATTACATTTTCAGTCTAATAAACAATAACCAATGCTTGTACTGACTGTGGTCATACAATTACATTTTCAACCTACTAAACAATAATTTATGCCTGCACTGACTTTGTTCACACAATTATATATTCAGTCCACGAAGCAATAAATAACTTAAGTTTGAACTACCTTTATTCACAAAATTATATTTGAAGTCTACTAAATAATAACCTATGCTTGGACTGACTTCGATCACATATCACACAATTACATTTTCAGTCACTAAATAATAACTTAAACTTCGACTGACTTTCTTCACACAATTAGATTTTCAGTCGACTAAACAATAACCTACAAAATTATATTTTCAGCCTACTAAATAATAAGTTATACCTGGACTGACTTTAGTCGCACAATTTCATTTCAGTCTATTAAACATAACCTAAGCTGGGAATGACTGTTTATACAATTATGTTCAGTCTACTAAACAATAACCTATGGACTGACTTATTTCACACAATTATATTTTCAGTTTACTAAATAATAACCCATGCTCGGACTAACTTACATACTTGTCAAAAACAAATGGACTATTTTTTTCTGAATAGGGTATGTAAGTATATTTCGTCATATCTCAAGAATTAAAAAAAAAATTTTGTAACTAAACATTTGTGAGTATCTGGTATAAGACCGAAAAATCAAATTTGATTTTTTCAATCCGCCCAAATGATTTTCATCAAATTTTTGCTTAAAGTACCAGTTTGGAAATTATCAATTAAAAAGGGGAATGAACCATGTGCACAATTGTAAAAGTTGAAATATCTTAAGATCTACACGATTGTAATCAAATTTTGGTGGGAAATGAAGAAATATAACAAATCAATGTGTCAAGCCACAAGTAAAATACATTTACAATTCATGATTAATTAAATAAATCCAACTGTTGTTAAGTTTGTTGTGGTTTTTCTAAATTACTCATGAGCCATAATTTTCTTTTATTTGTGGTTTAGCACATTAGTTTGGGTTATAAATATTTATATTTCACAAAAATGTAAACAAATTTTTTAGCACCAATTCTGAGATAATGAATTGTTTACAACAGCACTCAAAGGTTTCCCCTTTTAATCGATAATTTCCAAACCCATTTTTTTAGGATCAACAGATCATGTTGTTGTAGGCCATAAAGCCCACATTTTAGAAAATATTATCAAACACCATTAAATTCAAGTATAACAAAATCAAAATTTTTGGTTTTAATCTTATGGCATTAAAATGTTGAACTTGATTGGTAACTGATTTTTATACGGATGTGTGTGAAAGATTTGTGCAGTGTTGAGTACTGTTTTGTTTTGTTTTTTCCCCAGCTAGTTAAATTTCCAGATTATTCCAGTGATTTTCTGTCTGTGGGCAAACTGAGCAAAATATACCATAGTACATTATGTATAGACTCGGCCAATTTAATATTTCTAAAAATAATATAATTTGAATTAAAAAGAAACAAAAAGTTACCCCAATTATGTGAACTTTCACTCTGAGACTCTTCTTTAATCCAGATGATACAAGAATTTCCGTTGACCCTCCTGTTGTTGCATTGATTGTTGGGCAGAAACCAGGACCACTCCGATAGCTGGGTCCAATTCTCTGAAATATACAAAATTTCTTATAAGAAAAATAAATTTAAAAATTGGAGAAAAAGTTAAGTTCAGATCTGTGCTAATGCTCTATAATCCCAATAAGATTCAAATAGAAATCAACGTTTATAAAGTTATTTGAATTGCTATTAAATATTATTCAAAGGCTAGATATTAATTTATAGATGTGCGAATAGTAAAACAAAATGATTTAAGCATCAAATGATAAAGCTGTATATTATATAAACTTTGCAATCATTGTGTATCAATTAGTTAAATAAATATTTGCAAATAATCCAGATTTTCAAAACCAACTCTTGTTTAGTTTATAATTTTTATGATAGCCACAAATAACTAAACGTTTCTCAATATTATGAAATTTCTTAATAATTTGTAATATGAAAATTATTCAAACATTCTATGATTCTTCTAAAATCAGTATCAGCACAGATTAAATATTTTACACTGGTGGATAAGTAGACTCACAATTAATACTTACACTAACGCCTGTCACAAGTATGTCATTCCTACAGTTCTCTGCAGTGTCGTGCGTACATCGATGTCCATCTACACACCAATCACATGGGAATGATGATGAAACACACTGCGTACAAGAACTGTAGGTATTGCAATCAAAGAAAGTGAAATTAGTAGCTACAAAGTCTGGTCCAGATGTCATACGTACAGACAGTTTGGCAGTGAAATGATCTGCAACAAAAACCATTATTTATTGAATGTACAATGTGACGTGGTGCATTATAGCGGTTTTTTAATGTGTATAATCAATATAAATAATAGTATAGAATTTAATAGGGCACATAGCCTATTAGATTGGTTAGATTTTGTATGGGCAAGAGACAGGCTTACCTTGGAAAGGGGTCCTTGGTATTACTTAATAGTACACAAGAAAACACACACACAATAAACACAAAAAAAAAATAATAAAAAAAAAAAAAAAAAAAAAAAAAAAAAAAAAAAAAAAGTTCTAAAATATTTTGTTGTAAACACTGTTCACTTTCTCAATCAGTAAACTTAAGAACAGTAAATTAAATAAAAACTTACCAAAAACTAAGAGAATAAAGGGCAAAAATGACGAATTCTTGTAACTGCAGAAAGGAATGAAAAAGAGAATACTTGGTACCAAAAAATGGTGCAATGAGGGATAAATTTCCTATAAAAACGGTGGCACAAGCTAAAAGAAAAAAAAACTCTTGAAAATTTGAAAACTAAGTAAGATGTTACACTGTCCAAACAATTTCTGAAAAATGTGGTAGTATTTGAGACCCGTCAACAGTTAATAAGTTACTACAAGGTAAAGCATTTTTGAAAAGTAAGGATTTCGAAAGAAGTTGTAAATTCCCGGAAATTAAATTAAAGTGCCGGGAAATAAGATTAATTAATTTTTTAAAAATTGACAGTTAAATTAATAAATTTATAGAGATTTAAAGAAGATAGATTTCCAAGGTTACAAGTTTCATCAACGTCACCGTTGTAGTTTCCATTGTAAAACTAAACAAATATTTCAAAGACACAGAAACAAGAAATACGAGCTGGAGAGTGAAGAATATGACTGCAGGAGAAAGACACGGTTCGCAGGAAGTCACAAGAGAAGACCAATCCTGGATAACAGCCTTGATCATCCAACTTGGGAAGAGACCAAATTTCTCCACATCTGTATCCAGTACCAACCTCTCAAAGGGACCAGGAGGCTTCACTCATACCGAGGTGTACCGAAAACCAAATATTTTTTATTCCCCAAAATTTGCTAAATAAATTTTCCAAGTTGAGTAGAAATAAAATTTGTAAATTATATTAATTTGCTTTTAAAATTTGAAATATTAAATTCAATAATATTCTCCAAAACGGCTCTGTTCTAAATATAATTTTAAAGTTTTAATTTATTTTATAATTCAATATCCTTTATATAAAAAGGTGTAAAATATTTTATTTAATTATCATATATGTATGTATGTGTTTTATTTTCAGGAGATTTTATGTTTGGTTTAGATTAAGATTTTGGTTTATTATAAGAGAATAAATTTTGAATAATTTTCATTACTACATTTGTTATGTTTCAGTAATCAGTTTTATCTAGAAAGAGCAGAGATTTCTAATTTAGTAAATTCAAAATAAATAAAAGACTAATAAGAAAAATTTCATCAAATAAATATTTCGTTTTATGAGAAATAATGAATTTACAGGAATAATTTGCAGATAAGTTGTGATTAAGAATCTACACTAAAGAGATTTAAAACAAAAACTATATATATTTAAGGGAAAATAAATTGGAGCTTACAAATGTAAATATAATAAATGGAAAGTTTTAATAAAGAAAAGGGGGGGGGTGTCATTGAGTTTGGGCTGCTGAACTTGGTGCGAAGAACATCCAGATTAGGCCAGAAAAATTATATGGCCTATGCTTTCAGTGGTCTGGTTTGTTCTTTCTGCCTCAAAATAGTTAATGCATCAAAAGGAAAAAATCAGCGTACACTACAAAAGTAATGGAAAAGGGACGTTCCGTTGTATTATGTATATATACTAGTATATACACAAGTTTTGAGTGTCTAGGTGGTATTTTACAGCCATTCTCAGTAATTTCAAATGTTTTCAAAAACATAGATTGTTTCTCGAATACAGAGATTTTTGAACGAGGATCTAAACAATTATACCGAGCCACTTTACTAGAATTAAAATTTTATTTGAATCATGTTACAACAAAATATTAAAATTTAGTTTATTTTAAAAATATTTTCCCCCATTTGGCATAAGTTGTACTATGCTGTAAAAGTAAATAACTCTACTTATATTATTTTTATTTGAAACTTTTGGATTATTTTATGAATAATATATTCAGTATAATTTACCATTATAGAGTATGTCTACAACAATCCATATTAAATGGAATATAGTTACGACTGTTTCATCTGCAAGAGACATCTTTAGGAATTGCACATTGTCACAAACATAAAACTACATATAACAAATACTCAAACATATTACATAATATAAAAACAGTTATAAAGTGGACCAGTTTAGTCACAATAATTAAATAAATTAGGAATCAGGTTGCTAGTATCCAAGTCACTATTGTTTTAACTAACAATTGAATTACCTTATATAGTTTCCGCCAGGTGACTTCTTTTTTTAAACACTAACGCGTTTCAAAGCATCTGCTCCATCTTCAGAGTTCTTTTCACTCAGTTGAGTACGTTAACAACATTAAAACATAAAATATAAAAACAAACAGACATATATATATATATATATATATATATATATATATATTTACACATCACTTATCGTATCGCGACACTTAAGATGCACGTCATATCGATGTCCTAGGACAACTAACGTCTCGTATTTACAGCATGGTTTATTTAATGCATTGTCAAATTTTGCAAGACACCTCATAGACGAAAACCACTCTTATACAGATTTCGAAACCAACCTAGAACCACTACATATATGCAGAAAGGGGAAATATATGGACGCGATTGAAGAGTTTGAGATCTATAAATCGTTTAAGTATGACTCACACAACTTACTGAACGACCAACTAAATTTCTCTTCCAACACAATATACGATACGGCAATTAAAGTCCAAGATAATAATCTTAAATAAACCATGCTGTAAATACGAGATGTTAGTTGTCCTAGGACATCGATATGACACGCATCGCAAGTGTCGCGATACGATAAATGATGTGTAAATTTATATATATATATATATATATATATATATGTCCTTGTGTTTTTATATTTTATGTTTTAATGTTGTTAACGATCTCAACTGAGTGAATAGAACTCTGAAGATGGAGCAGATGCTCTGAAACGCGTTAGTGTTTAAAAAAAGAAGTCACCTGACGGAAACCATATAAGGTAATTCAATTGTTAGTTAAATAAATTAGTCTCAGATCCTCGCACATCCTACTGTCTGGTTCACAATCAGTAGACTGAATAGTTTACTTCTAGTTCAGTGAATTAAGCGTGTCATAGATTGCATTGGAAGCAAAGTTTAATTTGTCATTTAGTCGGATGTCAGGATTTTGTTCATTAACTCTTCCAAAATGTTTAGTAATTTTCCTTCTTTTCACTTATGGAGAATTTTCAGATTGGAAATAATATTGCAATAACTATATATAGGTCTCATTAATCAGATGTTCCGCATATTTAGATTGTTAGTTTAATGATGTTTTATGGTGTGTATACTGCCGGACTTAATATTGACATCTTAAATTTCAATCATATCAAAGCTGTTTTTGGTCTAAAATAATTTATAAATTTTATTTTTTTTTAAATAATTTTTTCCAAAAAATATGCCTTTTTGTAAGTATGAGCTTGATGAAATTGACAATCCGTCTGATTGGAATACCTTTTTTTATGAATTTTGGAAAGTGCTCCAAGTATGGAACTGAAGGTTTAATAATTTTTGATTTTTTTCTTCCTAGAATCAGAAACAATAAGTTTATATTTATTTAAGTATTGTTTTAGTTTTATGAAATAGGTTTGTTGGGTCATTGCAATTTTAGAAATATTATTGGTGAAAAATTCTTTAACCTTTTTGCTATGGGCAGTGGTATTAATTACAAGATAATTTCCTTGGTTTGCTTTAACAATAATACTGTTATTGTTTACTAATTTATTGTTAATATTTTGGATGGTGGTTGTTTATCTGAGGGTTTTTAATTAAATCTACATCTAGTACTATTTTGTTTATCTTTGGGTAATTAATTCCCCCAATAAACAAAGTCCTGAAATCTTAATAAATGGCAAACTGATTTTTGTCTCTATGACATGCTTAATTCATTAAACATAAGCCATTCAGTTAACTGATTGATTGTGAACCAGACAATAGGATGTGCACGGATCCAAGAATAATTTATTTAATTATTGTGACTAAAGTGGACCACTTATAGTTGTTTTTATATTATGTAATATGTTTGTGTGTTTTTGTATTTATTATATGTAGTTTTATGTTGTGACAATGTGTAAAACCTGAAGATGTCCCTTGCAGATGAAACGGGCATAACTGCATTTCAATTAATAAGGATTGATATAGACATACTATATAAAGCTTTATTATTTTATTTAATCTTAACATTTTCATCTGTAATCCAGTGTAAACAAGTATTGTGGGTACTTCGTAACAATACAGTTGTATTTTTGTTTTTTGAATTCACTATCTCATCTGTAACCTAGAGTAAACAAATATGTAGGCTACTTCACATTACAATATCAGTTATAATCTTGTTGTTTTTTAATATTTATTGTGTCATCTCTAACCTAGAGTAAACAAACATGACAGCTACTTTACATGATCATATCAGTTGTATTATTACATATGATTTCAACTATATCATCTGTAACCTAGAGTAAACAAACTTGACACCTACTTCACATTAGAATATTAGTTATATCCTGTTTTTTTTTTAAATTTTCTGTGACATTTCTGACTTAGAGTATATAAATATAACAGCTATTTCACATGATCATATCAGTTGTATTATTATATTTTATTTTAACTATCTCACTGTAACCTAGAGTAAACAAATATAACGGGTTAATTCGTGTGACAATTGTTGTATCTGACAATCAAATATATGATATATTGTTAGAAAATAGTGAGTGTCAGATATTAGTTGAGGTTTTGGTATGACTGAATCTAAAGTGGAATTGGAAGAATTATAGTCTGAAGATGAAGAAATTGAGCAAGGTGAAAATGTTCATGGTAAGCTTAGGAACTAATACAATTTTCCTATACAATTTTAAAAAATGTATTTGTTTATAAGAATTATAACAGTTAAATGAAAATATTGAATCTACGTAAAAATTGCAAATTGTGTTAGGTATAATATATTAATTAACTAATTACAAACAAATTAAATTTGGATCTTGTTTTTAAACAAAGAAGTAATTACAGTAATTTTCCTGTAACCTCACTGTAACACTAAGTAGGATATGCAAGCTATTCATTTTCTGTATTAGAAAATCTATGGTACTTCTTTGAAACTGATCCAGTTTCTAATGGCACAGTTTTTAATTTATGAATTGATTTTCTTGATGGAGGAACCACATTTTGTAGGTTCTTTGAAAACATCTCATCGCTTCATATTCATTTTCAAAAGCAAAAGCCCAAGAACAACATTTCACTTTTTCTTCAATTGAAAAATTAATTGTTTCATGGTTAGATATCATACATAAACTGATTGAACACAACTACTAAATTGTTTCATTGTTGTGTATTAACAAAACAACAGCTGATTGAAATTCAACAGATGGCAATTCACATTTTAATTGCATTGCATTGTGGGATGTAGTGGTTCTATTCAGAAAATTGGTGTTCTTTTTGATATTCTGACATTTTGTTTTGATTGACCATAAAAAATGACTCTAGGGTACAATTTTTTACATATCTATGTAACATAACGGTAGTGTCAAGTTTGTAGAGTGTTCTATATATCAATTCAAAAATAGCAACTTATTCATCAGACACCCAGTATTAATGTTTTAAGTAATATTATAGCATAATAGTTTTGTTTCTTTGATAGGAAATAAACGAGAATTTGTTATAATCTCATTTACGCTAAGCATTAAAAACATTCTCTCTTGTTTGTGAAGCACCAACTAAGCAGCAGATGTGGGAAGAAGCGCTAGACCCAATATGACGAGTGCAGAAAAACTTAAGATTTTTAATTCAAAATTTAAGATAATTCTTTCGAGCAAAATGAAGCATTGGCACAGGAAGCAAAAATACTCATATAATTACCAAAATGAAAATTAATTATCTTCTATACAAGTTGCCTAAATAAATTTATATAAATGATTATATCAATTTCAAATTACAAAAATAAGAAACTATCTCGGTTTAACTTTCATATAACAAAATTCTTATAAAGAAAATCATTTTCTTCCTTTCTTTCATTACAAATTCTTGTATAAAAAAATCTTGTTTCTTTCTCTTTCCATAAAAATTCTTGTAACAAAATGGCACTATCCTTATAAGTCACTAAATCTTGAATATACTATATTATACAATATGCTGAATGCAAGTTCTTAAGCAAGATTTTGTAAAGTTTGAAAAGGATATTGAATGGTGTTAAACTAATGACACCATAACTATAATTCTCTGTTTGAAATTATTTGTTAATGATGGAAGTTCAATTTTATTATTATGCATTTTTCGGACATTTGCCATCATTTGTGTGTTAAAAATCAAAACACGACACTTGTTTCTTTAGTTTTTAGTCACTTGATAACGGGAACTGATTCTTATTCCCGAAACGTCGTCTTTTGATTTTTAACACACAAATAATGGCAAATGTCCGAAAAATGCATAATAATAAAACATAACTATAAGTTATATCTTTTTGTATTTATATTCAAAATATATTGGTCATTTTATTTTTGTATAACCCATGTCAAATACAACTGTAATTGTTCGATAATGTTCGCACGGTGTACTTTTAATATTTTTTTAGAAATTTCACAACATTCATTATTAAACTAAACCAATGACGTTCAACCATCTTGACTGGACATTTTTTCATATCGCTAAAAAAAGACGATGACCCTACCCTTGATAGATCTGAAATAATAAGTTTCATACTATACAATACAAGTAAGACACAATTCAAAAAATAATTTCTTAAATATTAAGAATTCAATTTGTCCACTCACGTTGTGATGGAGGGATGGACGGCAAGAGATCAGTTCTTGGAGTGGTACAATTAACTCCATAAGTTTTTCTGGTAGCATTTGTAATGAGTGTTTTGTCTAGAGCTGAGAACGCACATAAAAACTGTCCCGATAGTGTTGGTAGATTATCTATCACTAGCTCCAACTAAAATTGAAAAGAAACAAGAAATACATAAAAATGTTAGCATCATAACAAGTATCTGTGTATGAGTACAAACATTACCCATTACATTTTTCCATTATCCTCAACATTCAAACAGAAAAATATGCAAAATAGATTCAATATCAACAGTAAATGTGACTTATACTTTGTTTTAAATTGACAAAATGGACACTTTATCAATAATATATAAATATATATATAATTATACATATATATATATAATCTTAAAGAACATGTAATTCTAGTGATAGTTTTTAAATATAAATAATAAACCATTAAGGAGCTTAGAAGCACTTGACATTTTAAAAAATGTAAAATGAGATTTTCTTAAAAAAGTTGAAAAAATATAGTAATTTAAAATTAAATAAATCAAAATGTTTAACTGCGCCATATTTGTGACGTCTGTGTTCTTGTCTATTTAAAGAGCAAAATAAGTGCATTCTTTTAGCTGTGAAATCAATATTGGAAGACAATTCTCCTCTTTACTGTGTTATTTGATAAAGATATTTTTTTGTATATCTTTTCCCCCCAAAACTGCACCATAATAAATTTACGTTAATATTACTGCAACATATATTACTGTAATTGTTGTAGAAGTTAAGTGGAAGAGTTAGACCCTGTGGTGAAAATTTTAAGACTTACTCCAATGGAAAAAAACATGAAATCATTTCAATGTTTTAAATGATTTATTTAAAAAAATCTTATTGTATTTAACTGCAAATCAAACTTGTTTTAATAAATACTCCCATCATAATGGATAAATGCTGCACAAAGTTTAACATAGTTCTATTTCATGAACGGTGCTGTATCAGTCATGGCTTGATAATCAAAGTTATACTGTCATGAACATTGATAAATTATGTTCTTTTTTTTCTTAAAATTCAACTTTTATCCATGAACAACAATATTTAAGGATGTATTATTTTTAATTTAGATTTTTGATCCATGAGTGAATTAGTTTTTCAGTGTTGTGATATAAAGAGTGCTCATTAATAAATTAAATTGACATAAGGTAATTTACTGTTCTTGCTGTAGTTCTTTGTAACTGGTTAGGTGTGACCGTAGTGATGGTTGTACATCTGCCACTCTTATAAGAGATCCAGTAAAGGACATCTTTAGCAGCATCTTGACAGTCACTGCGCAAGCTACATCTGCAACATAACAGAAAGTTAGTAATGGTATGCTACGACAAGTTTATCTTTATGTTTTACAAAATAATTCAGAGTATGACTTAATATTATGAAGTTTCCTTTGTTAACTGCGGAAGTCTTGAAACTTTTACTTCTTCTCTAAGTAATACACATTGAAAATTAATGGAATTACAGTTGTTAATGAAAAGTGAAAGAAATACACAAGTAGTTCTTAGATTTGAACCAGCTTTGGTACTAACAGATGCTTTATTTTGTGTATAAATATTATTTTCATAAAATGACTATATTGACCTTATCCGTTATTGTAATCACCCTAATTGCACAGCTCTATAGTGCAGTCAATATTCTATAGTAACTCTTTCGCTCATGTACATACAAATATTTTCATTCATTAAATTTGTGTTATGTAAACATTTTTATATATTCAAACAACTTCAATAGTATGAAAATGTTGCATTAAAAAAACTTTTGTGTCATTAAAGTTGAAAAACAATTATTAAAGAAGATATATTTATGCGTTATTCCAGCAGTACTCATAAAACATAACTATCAGCATTTTATTTAGAATCTTTTAAGTAAAATTATATTATAAGTTATAGTTATGATTGTTTTTTAATTTATTGTGATTTTTTAAATAAATATGTAGGCAAGTTAAAAAAAAACCCATTACTTAAGGAAGGAAAGGAATTGTTAACCTCCAAAATGTTTACGTCATAAATACAAATTAAACAAAACTAATATCACTAAAGTACACGCTTGAACATTCTGCAAATTGGTTTATTCATCTGACCCAGTTGTTGTCTGACAAGGTTGGTACTATGCTGTAAAGAGGGCTATTCACACTGAGATGTGTTGTGATACAGAGAATAAATACAATGTTGTAAATCAGGCCATTTACACAGAGAACTGTTGCGATAGATAGATTCCATACAACAAATATCACTGAGAATGGTGTGTCAGTTTTAGCTGGTATTGTACTACAGGATACCTTGAAACCGAAACCAATGTGGGACTCCAAATGTTTCAACACGAAAGGAATACACTATAATGAGCAGCACTTGTGGAAAATTCAATTACCTAATAAAAGAAAACACAATTTTCCACAATACACACATTATTTGTACAATTTAATAGAAAACAATGTAAAAAATAACAATGAAAAGTCTTCTTCCATTTAGTTTAACAAAATAAAGTGTTTATTGTGTTTTCTTTCATTGGTGATGAATGGTATTGTATCGTACCTGCTTTGGAGAATCAGTCACCCTTTTGCAGTGTTGCTATTATAATTACTATTTTATTTTTTGATTACAAGTGTCATCCCAATGGTACACTTTCTCTCAGAGAGTCAGAAATCATATTGAATAAATAGTTCTTATAAACACAAAGTTTATTTAAAGCCTAATCCTTTAAAAGATTTTGATTGAAAAATTGTTTTATCGAAAGCCATTTTATACACATTTACCTTCCTTGTTCTTTATAGCTACTGCCATAGCTATACCTAAAGCAATCAAAACCTCTCGAACAACATCAGCATCACATTTAAGAAAGCTGGCACAAGTATTGCCGACTTAACGCTGTTGATATTGCATCATAAATATAAATGTTTCATGTAATCTTAGTATTAATACATGTATCAGAGCAAGTGGCCTGCTTAACAGACAAAACGTGGGTCAGGTATATTGCCATAGCTACGCCTAAGACAATCAAAACCTCTCGAGGAACATCCATATTATTCATGTAATTTCGGTATCGACACATGTATCAGTGCGAGTGCTCTACTTAACAGTCAAAATCTGAATCAGGTGTGTAATCACATTTTGAAGAATAATGCGTGTTTTTTCTATTCATTCACTTATTATCAAATTCATCACAGGATTGGAAACCTTAATTGGGTTTTTCCTTTCTGAAATATCTTGACGTACCCTCGATATTGCCGGCGAATTGCTTATTGTCAATTCGATACGGTAAGAATTACCCCCACTATCACGATTAGGCTACGGATGGAGATAGGAATGTGCAGAACCTCCGGAAGAGTGTAGTGTGGTTATCATTCGACCAGTGAGCATGTGTTATCGCCTAAGAGTGATCATTTATCCTGTTTGGTCAAATAACATTAAAATGCACTGCTAGTTCGTTTTGACTCCAGGGTCGGGCGACCCCTTGGGGTTGGTGGCCTAGCACTCCCTATGATTTACCCACGTCGAAGGCCATTGGACGTAATCCACTGTGCAATGGTCGCTTAGGCCATCAGACGGAATCCATTGTGCAATCCCTAACCAGTCCTTCTGAAGGCCATGTAAGTCTTAATAAGTTATTTTAATGTTAATTTAGTTTACTAATATAATTTAATATAGTTTCGGATCTGTAAAAAAATGGCCGATCAAGTGAAATTAAACTGTTATATCGGTGGCTAATGGCCAGGTATCGTTGAAACTATACATACACTATTAGTCAGCAGAACAACATTCTTTCAACTTTTCAAGGTTTTCCCTAAGTAAGCTGCCAATCTTTAGGAAATGATTCTGCGAGTCAGGATAAAGAAAAATTAAGAATTTTTTTTTCTTTTTCAAAAAACAGTTTAGTTTCCCAAATATCCCCCATTGTGTTTTATACAAAAAACATTATAACTTTGGAAATATAAAATATATTGAGTTCAGATTTAATATACGAATTTTGTATGTTACGTTTTATAAGTGTACAAAAACTAAAAAAACATGCCACATTTGTAAAATATTTAATATTGAATATCTTGAAAACCATTAACTTTACAAAAAAATCCTTTTTTAACAACAAACAAGAGTTTTTGTATTTTTCCTATAGGTGAAAGGTTATAACAGAGTTATTGACAAAAAACAGGAAACATATTTTTTTTAGTAGTTCTCTACAACACCCACGATTGACCTAGAACCTAAATATTTTTGAATTCTAATACTTATAACAAAAATAATAAAATCCATTGTTCTGAATTACAAAATAAAATGATATAAATTGTATTTAATTAACAAATTATTGATACTTCCAAATTTATTTTATGTTTGCAATAGGTCACGGAATTATGAACGAAAAACTAACAAAGTCTACCATAATATTAAGTTAAGGGTAACATTTGAATTGTTTATGCAATTTAGAGCAATGGATTTTATTATTTTTATAAAAAGTATTAGAATTCAAAAATATTTTGGTTCTAGGTCAATCTTGGGTGTGTAGACAACTACCAAGAAAAATATGTTTCTTGTTTTTTTTGTCAATAACTTGGTTATCCTTTGACCTACAGAAAAAAATTCAAAAAAGGTTTTGTTTATCAATAAAAAAGGATTTTTTCTCACATGTGAATTTAATGGTTTTCGAGATATTCAATATTAAATATTTTAAAAGGCCGCCATTTAAAAAAATACAAAATAGTCCGTATTTTGGTACACTTATAAAATGTAACAAACTGTGTATACTAAATCTGAACTCAATATCTTTTCTATTTCCAAAATTATAATGCATTTCTTTTTGGTAAAAAAACAAAATGGTGAGTATCTGAAAAATAAGCGTTTTCGGATAAATTTTGGTTCTTAATTTTTTCCTTTATCCTGATCCACAGAATCATTTCTTAAAGTTTGGCAGCTTACTTATGGGACATCTGTAAATTAGAACTATAAGAAAGATAATATTTCACTAATACTGGTATTATTCCAATACTAATAATCTAAAGTATATATTTTTATAACTGTACATTTAGATGTAGAATTTGCATAATAAAAGTTGGTAAAAATGAAAAAAACTTAAAAATTTAATTTTTTTGTTTTATTTTACCCACATCAAATTCCTTTCTTTATTTTGTACAAAGTGGTTTTAAAATGTAAACATTTATTTAATTCAATGGCATTGTTATTGTTTTCTTTGTTTCCAGTTTAAAAAATGTATAAGTTGTTACAACAACAACCTACAACCTACAACCTACAAGTGGTTAAATATAACTTTCAGATGGCAAGGCGTTTTAGCACTCTTTTCAGTAACTTTGTCAAAAAATCATAAAATTTTTTCAAAATAGGTACCGCAAAAGTACAGACTTTTTTTATATCATTGTTTTCAGCATAAAGTACTCTATTGAATGATAAAAATATAAAAATTACTCACCCATTTTTTGTTTTGCTTCTAGCATGAGAAATGTAGAAGTTTAGATTTTTACAAAACGGTTTTCACTTTTCACACAATGCAACTATTATACAAAATTATTATATTAAAAAACCATTATATATACAAAATGTTTCAAGTTTACCTACGAATTAAAAAACAATTTATAGTTTTTACACAGTATTATGTAAAAAAAAGTTATAGACATAACTCAATAATCGAAAGTATGTTCCGTGGCACAGAACTAGTCTGAATCACTTGGAGAACAAAAATATCATTAGGTACTTCCCCACCCTCAACAGAAAAATCGCTTTCATTGTCACTGTAACTATTATTACTATCATAAATAATTTTTCTTATATCACAAACAAATTTCATCACAATCCATTGTAGGTTACAAAAACAAAACAACGCCACTACGAGACAACAACCTGATACATAGTGTGTAGTCATAATGTGGCACGACCTTCGTAATTCACTTTACAAAAATAATAAACCAAAAGCCAAAAATTATAATATTGATACTGAAAGATCGATGAGAGTCTTCTGAATTGAACTGTGTGAATCTCATTGCTGTACGCTTATTGGTTGATGAAAAATCAATAGATATACGACAATCATGATGCTCACCACTTGTAGGGTTAAACAAAAAACACAAATTTTAAAAGTGTTATTTTTGTTTTTCCTTAATGCTACAATAAAAAGTTAAAGCTACAGTTTTTAACAAAGGTTTTTATTACATTTGTATTTTTCATCTACTGTATGCAAAAAAAGATTTTAAAAGAGATTCTCAGAGAAAAAGGTTCGCAAAATTTAACTAGTGGTTCTAGGCTAAAAAAAAAAATAATAATTTAATACAATTTCCTTAGGTACCAAAATGAAATCCTTGAGAATCTACAGCCTCCCAATTTTGGAATTTTATATTTAAAATATATTTTGGAAATGGGTTGAGTAGAAAGTTCCAATTTGGTACACTTAGTAGTTATAAGTTCCTTAATTTGGGTCTACTGTCCAGTTTATATTATATATCTTTGCCCAAGAGGACAAATACTTTTATCAGCCCCTCACCCATCAACATCAGCCAGTTGTTCTTTGCAACCAAATAAAAAGTAACTATGCTGTTGCCTTAATACCTTAGAACAATATTTTCTCCTTACGCAAAGTTATATAAACTGAAAAGTAAACTAAAATTAAATTTAAACTATTAGAAATGTACCAAATTTGAATTTCCACCTCAATTAATTTTTAAAATAGTCTTTATATATGAAGAAAATAATAATACTTGTATTTATGAAAGTACATCTTTAAAAAATGACATATAGAAGGCAAAAGCTATCCTTTGGATAGTACTACGCTAAGGACTTGAAAATAGTCTCAGTGTATTTTGAACACCATGAGTAGGCTACTAGAAAAGTTAATTAGTAATTAACTTAGTAGTTGGTAAGGTTAATTATGGAAGTAATGATGACAGGAGATCTAGTGGACAGTATGATTTTCTCAACAGTCAGTGGCTAGTTAAGAAGGCAAATAGTAAGGTATATAAGTATCATAGTTTCTGTACTCTAAATGTAAAAAAAAACTTCTAACAGTGATTCATGGAGGGAATCATTGATGAACTTTAATATGATGTTATATCAGCATACCTCTAGAGGATGATTACAAACTACTTCGAAGATGGGAAAATTAGAATAGGAAATAGTGGAGAATTGAGACTAATGGTGTTCCTCTGGGAGTCAGTATTTGGACCTTTGCTGAGGAACATATAGTATGATACTGTACTAAGGCTATTTTTGTCAGAATAAGTAGTCTTTCTGGGGTATGCAGATGACCTGGCTATAATAAATGCTGTAGAGCACATACAGATAAAAAATACCATATATTAATCACTGGAGAACCAAAAAATTATATCTTGCCTACATAAACAGACGTAGTCATTTTGTTAGTAAAAAGATCTATTAGGAACTGTATATGTAGAAGACACATAATGACTTTAAAATACATTGGTATACATTTTGAACATAATATAAGAATGGTGGATCACATTAAATGAAACTTGAAACTATTATGTCCAATATAGGTGGTACTAAAAGAAGTAAGAGACATGATAATGATGGCAGTATAGTCAATGATTTTATATAGAACCCTGATCTGGCATGAAATGCTAAGAATTAAAAAGTATAAAACTATGTTGGAAAAGTTGCAAAGGAAAATAATTCTTGGAATATGTGGTGCCTATAGAACAGCACTTACAAAAGCAATAATAATAATAATAATAATGGTGTTCCTCATATTGACCTCCTGATCAAGGTTTGGAGTACCCTGTATGATACAAAAGATAATAATATGAGCTATAGAACACTGAATAAATTACAATCCAAGTGGTAGATCTTATCACTACAGAAGGCTGGACAAGACCTCATTCTAGACCTGAGTGATTGGGTATAAAGGGAATATGGAGAAGTGGATTACCATTTCACAAAGTGTTGACAGCACATGGGTATTTCAACTAATGTCCACAGATTCAAGTTGACACTCAGCCCAATTATTGTATTGTGGGTTTGTTGATACAGCAGAACACACTTCGTTCATTTGTTCTCTGTGGAAAATACTTAAGAGACTAAACGAATGGACAGTTGGGGACCACACTGGATCAACCAAATGGTAGATAATAGTAACATATAGTCTTGTTGCAGATTGAACAACAGTGACAGAGAAAACCCAAAGCAGTAAGTAACATGAAGTAATGCTTTGTGGTTCTAGGTTAAGGATGAAGGTGGGGACGGATTTTAAACGGTAAAAGTTCCAGCACTATTTAGAAAGGTATCCATGAGAATTTCCCTTCTTAAAAATAATATACATATCATAAAACATGAATGATGTGTTTACTTATTTATTTTCAAAAGCTAAATTTGTAATTTTCCTAATCCAGCCAGATGAAAAACTTATGAAAGAAAAGAATAATACTGTACCACATTACCTCAAGAAAAGCTATACCTTATGAAATGTTGTACCTCAGGAAACTTTGTAATAGTACTTCAGAAAATACTATACTGTGTACGAATTGCTGTACCTCAGGAAACATACTTCAGAAAACATTATATCTTAATGCTGTACCAATATAACTACTTCAGCAAACACAGTGGCTCAACAAATACTGTACCCCATGAAACGTTAAATTTCAGTAACATATAGCCTCCAAAATTATCCTAGAAATATTTTTCACACTGCCTCAACTGAAGCAAATTGTTTGAAAGCAGAAAGAAGCAAAATTGAACATCAGATTAGGTACAGAATAGTTCCTCAATGAATAGGACAAATTAAAACATAAAGCGATGAACATACACAAAAATATACCAAACCTAAAGCAACAATAAATTTGGTAGAATGAAACAGAAAAATTTGCATCATTTATTTTTACGAAAGGGAAAATGTACATATTTTTCAAATATATACTTACCACAATGTCAAAACTATTAATATTGGTTCAGTGTCATAATTTTAATTATAAAACAGAGGCAATATTGGTTTATAAATCCAAAAAGTAAAAATATGCTTTAAAAAAAAAAAAATATGTTCATCTCTAAAATTTATTATTTGACGACTGGAAAAAAAGTTACATGTTCAAATGTAATTCAAATTTACATGTACTTGTCTATAATGGAAAACAGGCTTGGATTATTTTGTATCTGTTAATCCACCACAGTGATTGCACATTCTCACATTAAAAGTGAAACAAATGTTTTATTTTAAGATAACACAAGTTTAATAAAAGATGATACAGTTTTATTACGAAACAGAAAGATAAAGGTTGGGCTTTTTATGTGTTCCACAGGGTTTCCGTAATATGTTGCATACATGGTACTACAAGAGGCTGGACCAGACCTGAGGGATTAAGTAATGGATAGGTGACTATCTGTTCACCCAAGTATTAACAGAACATGAGTGTTTCAACTACTATATGATAGATTCAAAGTGAGAGTATTGTAGGTGAAAAACTAGATTATTGAATTTAAAAATTCATAATCCTATGATCAAGAGAATTACACAATGTCGCTAGAAGATTTGTTTTCATTTTATTGGTTGAATTTATTTAGAATCTATCAAACGAATGAGAATGATTAAGACGATTAAAGCTGCCGATCTGCACCAGTGAGATTGCACTGATTATGAAATCAATCATTGGTAGCTTTACTCTGTGATATGATAGATTTCTATTATAATTAGTCTAATTAGCCAGCACTAATATGTTGACATTGAACAAACAGATTAAAATAGTTATAGATTGAGATCATGGATTTTATATACTATATTATATAAAAGCTAAATACCACTTACTGACTGACTTACTCATCACGATTTCTCAAAAACTACTGAACGGATTGCAATGAAACTTGGAATATAGCTTCCTCATAGATAATAGGTACTCACTAAGAAATCTTTTAAAAAACTTTTGCGTTTAAACAAATTTTAAAAAATCCAAAATTAAATTTTTCTCTAAATTACAAAGGTGAAATGAGCTTACATTATTTCTTTTCAAATGTTTGATGCTTATGGTATACAAAATACGCAAAAGGTTAGTGTTTTTAGCTAAAAATCGGCTCTAAATACAAGATTTTTAAAAATCACTAAAAACCAAAATGGCGACTGGCCTCTTTGACCGATGGAGTTGCTTCTTTCAACTGATTAGATTTGAAATGTTTACAGTTTTTTCTCATATGTTAAAATGCCTTTTTGTGTCAGTATTTACATAAACATGCTTATTTCATTCAATCTATAATAAAAAAAGTTAAAGCTCACTGGAATGATATTAAACCAGTATTCTATAACGTGAGTTTTGTTATCACAGACCAACAATTATGATAAGACTGTTGGACTCTGTTATCAGCTGACCCGTTACCTCTCCTCTCCACCCCTCCCCTGCCACTTATCAGCTGATGCGTCCAGCCTGACCGGACCATACGAAGGACGGGTACTCTGCTAGTGTGTATATATATATGTTATATAAAAATGTTCTAAAGTTATGTAAATCATGTGAAAATAGCCGATGTTATATTTAAGAGTTATTGTTGAAATAATACATCTTTGATAAATTAAAAAAAATTAAAAAATGGATTCACAACAAATATTTGGTATCTAGGAATAAATTAGATGGGTTCTTTTGTTTTTTACAATTCATACCAAAACTTTTATTTCACCAAATGTAAGAAAACACAATTTTCCACATTAAACATTTTATTTTTACAATATAATATATGATGATGCACAGAACTACAACAAAAACCCAATGGCGTTGTATATTTGGAACATCAAAAAACCTACAAAAATATACCGTATTTGTGAGTTTTATTCTGCCAGTAATTTTTTTTTTTTTTTTTAATGACTGTTTGAATAAACTTCTCACAAATGTTCCCTACATTATATATGCTTTACTGTTAACTGCTACTAAATAGTCTATATTTCATTAGTTTGTTTGTATACAGACACTTATATAGGTACCACAATAGCTGAACAGTCTAAGGTGTGTGTTCGCCATAGTGAGAACTCTGAAGAAGAGGTTGAGCCCTGTTAAACCCTGTATTTTTTCGCTCGGTTATGGTGGTTTCCCATTCTCATTAACCTCTTTGGTATATAGGCAAAAACCTCCAATAAAAACAAAGAATTATTTTCTCAAATACTTTTGAATATTTTTTATTAATTAAAAATTGACAATGATAAATATATTAATAGTGTTTTCTTGTTATTGATTTATGTTTCTTGTAAAAGAATGACGTTTGATCTCACTCGGACATTTTTAAGACATGAAGAATGCTGTTTCTTACACTACAATGTTAAGAAAAGAATTCTTTGATGTGGTAGTTAAAACATGAGGGTCAGCAGTGATCAGAGGTATAGAATATGTCCGAACTCTCAACATAGGTTCGGAGGAAATTACGCCATCTATGAGGAAATTTTTGTCCAGATAAAACAAGTAACAAAACAAATAATTAACTTGCTAGCAACTAATATAATGTTAAAGACAAGAGGCATTTACTACACAATAATCAGGTCATCATTCTTTCAGAAGTAACAAGTGCAGTGATGAAATAAACTCTGAATCAGTTTTCAAAATTAACGGTTGCTTGTAATGAGTTTATTTTTCTAAACCACAACCAACTAATAATTCGAGTTATGTTTATAATGACTACTATTCTAGTTGCAGTATAAAGTATAGCAGATAAAAATCCTTCTGGAGGAAGAGGTAATAAGTAAGGGGGAATGCAAGAGAGGAAAGAGAGTCAAATACACACATATTAATCTCTTGTACTGAAAACAAGGCCACAAAGAAGAGTTTTAAAATTACAATCAGACACAAATTTGTTTCTTTCTCACGTGTTGTATACTTTAAAGCAAGCTCAAAAATTATATTTTACTGGTATTATTTATTATTATTTTGTACGTATTATATAATCCATTTAATTACAATTATTAGTCATTTCCACTTAGGAATTTAACAGTTTTCAATAACTACATTGGTGTGGTTATTTCATCAAATCACTGCAATATCTACATTCATCAAAAAGATCACCTACATCAAAATATAAACTGTTAATATCAATTGAACGTACAATTTTAAAATAATCTCATGATCTGATATTCATGTTGGCATCAAAAATTTTAACATGATGATTTACTTCGCGATTCAGTGCCCTTGATTTCTGTCATTAGCATTTTCTCATTGAACAACAACTGTTCGACAGTTTCCACATGGTCTTCCTGCAGCCGGCATTTAGAATATTTAAGCTCCTATGCAATTGTCACACATTAACAACACCATTAATAACAGTTAACTTTTGCAAGATGAAAGCAATATATCACAAATAAAGTAAACACTATACAGTATCTATAGTTAAATCATTAACTTTCGTGAGATAATAAATGCAAACTTAATTATCACACACTAACAATAAGCCATATAAACTATTTAATTTTGTGAAATGTAAGCAATCAATCCAACATAACAAGAAGTAAGCACTATATAAGTTAACCTAAAAATAATTTATAACAGCTGTTTGAATTACCAAATAAAACAACAAAATAAAACGTATCTGACAATTTAAACAGTTTATTTTGCGAGATGTAAGCAATCAATCACAACACAACATGACTCCGCACAATTAAAGAAAGCACTAAAAAAATTAACTTAAAAATAATTTAAAACAGATGTTATAAATTCTCAAACAAAACAACAAAATAAAATGAATTTGAAAATTTAAACCATTTAATTTTGAGAAATGTAGGCAATCAATCACAACACAACATGAATCGGCACAAATAAAGTAGACACTAAATAAGTTAACATAAAAATAATTTAAGACAGCTGTTATAAATTATCAAACAAAACAACTAAATAAAACTTATTTGAGAATTTATAACAGATGTTTCAAATTAGTTTTTATATTAAATTAGGCATGTTATTTAAATGATAAATTTATTATAAAATAAGTGTTTCCAAGGAAAATGAATATTTTTTGACAAATCTGCAGGTAACACTGTTTTGATACCTCAATCAAATAGGCCGTATAGTAAAGAAATACACTACTGGTGCAGAAATTCTTTAGCGAATGAAATATAAGATTTTAGTTTATAGCCACCTAATACATTAAGTCAACAAAAGCATAAAACAAATACTGCTCTTAAAAACAGATTAGTTGAATAAAGTCAGACGTTTTATGTAGTATTAGCTAGAAAGTTTTTTTTTTTTTTACAAAAATTGTCTCCCTTAATGACACAAAAAGGAATACACATTAACCAGACTTGGAATGTTATGTAGATTATGAAAAATGCAACGCTGATCTATCCTTTACCCCTTTTTGGCTCAAAACTCCCCTTGAGGGAACTGTTCATTTAGAAAATCCTTGGATTTGAGCAAATGAAGTTAAACAGAAAGTCAAATTACACTAAATCCTACAGAAATTACCTTTCCCTTTAAGGGTACTTTTTTTGAAAATCCTTGAAATTTGATCAAATCCAATCAAACAAAACGTCATTTTATACAAAATTTTACATACATTTCAAAACAAAACAACAACAGCATTAATTGTTGAAGTATTTTTTATCCTTTTTTGGGTCCAACATTGCTCTTAAGAATACTATTGTTTTTAAATTCTTGGTTTTGAGCGAATCTAGTAAAACAAAAAGTCAAGACTATAGAAAAGTTTTCTACAGCAAAAGGAATGCTGATAAAGGTTTGAGATAGCGTTCACCCTTTGTAAGATAAAAAATAAAGGTACTTTTTTTAAATCCTTGGTTCTGAGCAAATCCAGTCAAACAAAAGGTGAAATTACACAAAAGTTTACTTCGGTTACGAAAAAAGCAAAACCAACAAAGGCTGAGGAAGCATGCACCCCATCTTTGAATCATAATAGCTTATAAGGGTGCCTTTTTTTTTTTTTTTTTTTTTTAATTCTTGGTTTAAAGTACTTGAAGCAGAAATGCTTCATAAGCACTGACCATTCTATGGTTTTGAAGTGAGGTATCAAATACTTGCATTATTGCTTGAAGATTTATTTTATCTCGCCGTATTCTAAATGGCTCAAGATTGAGTGTTTTGTACTTGGCTGTCTTTGTGTTGCTGTATGTAATATGTATACTAACTCTAGCGACACCATCAGTTATTTTACTACAATCATTATTTATTATTTTTTCTATCATCATGTCTGCTTTATTTCTACTGCTGAATGTATACCATTTGAACAGAAAATTTTCCTCCAAGAAATGCTTGACATTTTCTACGTGTTTTATGATAATGACATCAAAAGAACGTTATGGAGACTTGATTGTATTAGCAGATGAAAAACAAGTGAGCTTTTGAATAAAAATCATTCGAAGAAACCCTTTTTGTTCAGAGTGAACTAAAAGCATATAAAACATTTCAAAATGATTTTAAGTTGTTTTTCATTGACTTAAAAGTAACAATACTAATACTAAAAATTACTCATTGGTACTTAACATTTTTCCAAACTTTATGTCTATATAGACTGATTGGGACGATTGACAGAATTGGTAACAAAATTCAGTTTTATTTCTCATAGTATAAAATGCCAGTATTTAGACAATTTCTCACGATTATGATTTAATGATAAGATCAACATGATACTGAAAATTAACGGAAGTAAATTTTTAATCAGTTTTTAATTAAATGGAGTCATAAAAAAATAATGTTTACCAAAAATGTATATGGACAAATATCATTATTAAAAATATACTAACAAAGATATTGCTCACAGACTCAACACAGGCTAAAAATAATCAACATGTACTCAAATAGAAGGTTAAACATGTATGAAAATATCATATGGTTTTGCACGAATTTTAGACATTAAATGTGTGTTCTGGGGAAATACTGGGACCAGAAAATTTTCTGCACCTCTGGCAGTGACTGTAGTATTGAATAACTTCAGTACACAATGTTAAAATACAAAGTGTTTCAAAGTCTTTGTTGCGATGATTAAAACATGAGTCTCAGAAGTGACAAATGACCTTAGTACACAATATTAAGAAAAGAAGTTTAAAATTCTTTGTTGCAGTGATTAAAACATATGGAGGTGAGCAGTGACAAATGACCTTAGTATACGATGTTAAGAAAAGAATACAAGAAGTTGTCTTAAATTTGTTGTTGTTGTTATTAAAACATATGAGGGTCTGGTGTGATGAATGACCTTAGTACACAATGTTAGAAAAACAATACAAAAAATTTCAAATTGTTTGTTGCGGTAATTAAAACAAATGAGGGTCAAATGAGTAATAAATGACCTTAGTATATTTATTTATGTTTTATATTCAAACAATTCACAATTAGAGGTAAACAAATTTAGAGTGCATTTTATTGACAGGTTTTATGTTTTTAACACTATAGTGTAGCAAAACAGTATTCTTTATAATTTGAAATTGATTTAGTGAGACCGAAAGCATTGATGTTACCAAGAAACTATGTAATAATAACTTCACCAAATGAAAGAAATAGAATAAAAACTTAATTTGTAAAAAGACGATATTTCAATGATTAAGTAATCATTTTCAGTTGTTCCACATAAATAAAACCTCCTTAAAACATAGTCACGTTTTAAATAATGTGGTTATTGTGTAAAATTGTGTTTCTCCTCATTTGGTACTTGCAATTTCCATAAGTGTTTAATATAAATTATTTTTGTTCGAAATTGATCCACTTAATTTATACAACACTTGCCCTTAGAAAGACAAAAAAAATTTCCTAAACTTCATCTTAGCCCAATGTATTATCCTTATATACAAAAAATAACATTGTGACCATGGGTTATCTTTCTCCACTGTGGCCCAAATTAGATATTTTGTAATATATATATATATATATATATATATATATATATATATTATGTGACCCAACTAAAATTCCACCAGATCCTCACTAGGGTTTTTGCGAAACCTATGAAGTTTTTTGGTAACACTAAAAGACAACAAACCCTACAAACAAAGACCCGTCTAAACTCTGTCAAGTAGATACCTCACACTCTCATAAAAGATGTTCTACCATCTCCATTCTGTAGGAGCAGAACCGACAGACGTCTCGTTCTATCAACCCTATTCTGTTAAATGGTGTCTCATTAAGCAGTTTCCAGTGAGCAGATCAATTGATTGTAGTAAATCCTACATATTCAGTGACAGATTATATAGTTATTGCTTCAAAATTTCCAAACTTAAAGCTGAGGTTGAAACGCAATATATTCAACAGATAAGATCACTCCCCCCTTACTGCACCTTGGTGAATAGGCAACTACAATCTATAATTCCTCACAACCTAAGACAAGACTTATTAAGCAATGCCTTCATCAATACAGTTCAGGATACAGAAGCAGTAGTCAGGACGATAGACCTATCTTAATTTGAAGTAAAATTATTTTATCTAAGAAATGTAATGTTTCTAAGTGATAATAATTATATAATATATTTTAGCAACCAAATAAAATAACATTTTAAGTATATCTTACTTATTTTCCAACGAACACCATCCACAATATGGATCCTTTGCATTGAGACAATCCCAACATGTTTTGTAAACACTGCATTCTTGCACCTTCACTTTAGAAACCTAAAAACAAATCTTCAATATTATCAAGTAATACAACTTATCTTTAGGAGATACAAAAACAATTATTAACATTTTGATTTAAATGTGTAAACAATATAGAATATTCACTCTTCTTTCTGTCATAACTTAGAGTTTCAAAGAATGTTATAAAGATTTGCATTCATTCACTATAAAATGTTTAATGAGGAATATTACTTCAATTTAACATAGCTTAAAGGAAATATGTTAACACAATAATCCCTTCTCATAATGTTGGCATACTAAAACTAAACTCCAAGGCACAAAGGCCTGAGAAAAACCTAGGCCTGCTAGACAGCTTTTCAGCCAGGTAATGTGTGGTTAGCACATCAAAATTCCCGTTGCCATTGTTCTAACCTTCTCAATCAGAGTTCGCTATTAATTGTAGTTTCCCACTTTTCCTCACAAAACTGGGTCAACTCCGTAAAGTTTGAGTCCCCACAGGGATTGAACCCGGAACCTTTTACTCGTGAAGCCAGAGTCCTAAACACTAGATCTGCCGAAGGCTCAATATTTAGATACACAAGAACATTACTAAAGCTTATCTCTGCATTCACTGCATCATTTTCAATAAAAAGATAAATGTAGTTTAACTTAATAAGGAAACATGTAAACACAATAATATTAAACCTCCTTTCTTATAATATTGACATACACAAGAACATCATCAAACCATATGTCTGCATTCTCTGGACTATTTTAAATGAAAATATAAATGTAGTTTAATCCAACCTAACCTAACCTGCTAAAGGAAAAATGTTATCACAATAATATTAAGCCTTCTTTCTTATAACATGTACATAAGAACTTTATCAAAGCTTATTCTTTTCTGCATTCACTGTGGCATTTTCAATAAAAAGTTTAACCAAAAAACCTAAATTGAGCTTGTAATTAATATGATATTTAGCCTCCTTTCTAACATATTACAGAGGTTCATAAAGACATTATCAAAGTATAGTTCTGTAACAAAGGAAAATTTTCACCAACAAGGAGATGGAGATAATTATTATTTAACAGGAATACTTGCCCTCTTTTCCGTCATAACATAAAGGTTCATCAGGAGGTTATCAAAGCGCAGGTCTGCATTCACTGGAGAGTCTTCAACAACAAGAAGATCACCGTACTCTAGAGCTACCTTTGAACTCTCCACTACCACCTAAAATAAACAGTACATAATGTTGGTTAAGCAAGAATAATACATTCCCTAATATAGACTATTCCTTTAAATAAAGCCTATAATGTAATAACATGTATAAACACAAATTGCAAAACTTTTTCCATAAGAAGATATAAATTATATATAATGTGGAAAAGATATGGACACTACCATAAGTTGTTTTTTCTACGTCATGTGTTATATTCCGGTTGTTGGATTTGTTTCATTACGCTAGGTCATGTGTTATATTGTGATTGCTAAACCAAATCAACCGATATAAGTTATCTATAACATTTTAAGATAAAGCAATATAAGAAAAACATAGAGAAGGAACCAGCAGTGACTTGGCACATAAAATTGCTGAGTAAAACCCTATAAAGAAGATAATAATGTTGGATAGAGTCTTCCAAGAAAGATATACAGAACCACGACAAAACCAGCATTGCTTTATCAAATAATATTGTTGGATAAAGCCCTATGGGAAAAAACAGAAGAGGAGTAATTATAAAGTCAGCATTGGTTTATCACGTAATATTGTTGAATAAAATCCTGTAACAAAGATATAGAGGAGTCATGACACAATCAGCATTGCTTTGTCACTTAATATTGTTGGATAAAGCCCTATGGCAGCGATTCCTAACCGGTGTGCCACGAAATTATTTCATGCAGAGTTGTTTAGGAATAATCATTAAGGTTTTTTATCTCACCACTTGTGTATACAATGAAACTTCCCCGTTATACAGTGAATTTTTATATTCCCCGAACAGGATCATGCTTTTCTCGTCTTTGTAGTGTTTCTAAATAACGCACTTTCCCAAAAACGGACACGGACACGAAATTGATTGCCAATTGTTCAGTTGAAACTTCGGAATAAAGGACAACTTAGCATATAAAATATCATCCCTTTCTAGGAAATTGTAGATGTTTCGAAATACACATTACAGTGTCTGTTCTGTAATTACCTGGAAGTAGACTTCTTGGAAACCATGGTCGGCTAGACCAATAAATGTTGAATTTAACAAAAGAATTTGTGTGTGTTTTAATATGAAATTTGTTTTTTAACCTGAAAGCTTATATAAAATAGATCCAACAACTGTATCTCCAGTAATTTTCAGAACTGGTGCAAAATTTTTTTGTGGATTAGAAAACACATTTTTTAAGGTTAAGTGTAAAATAACTTTGTTAAATAACTAATAAACTCGTACAACTTTTGAGCAAAACATATAAAGAAATTAATTATGAAAATATTGATATAAATCAAGTTAATAGAAAACCAATACAAGTTGCAGAAATTTATTAACATTATGGCGAAGAATTGTATTCTGTTTAAAATTGTAACATGTTTTCACATTTTTTTCCATTTTGTTTTAAATAAAAGTCAAATTTACATGCACACAAACTCTACTAGCAGTGGAGTGACACACTGTCAATACAGTTTGTGCATTTAGCAATTGAGGATGATACCCTATATTGAAACATCATCTTTAAAATGTTTTGTATTTGCATTGCACAAATGGTGTTATATCGTGGAAAATTGTGGATTAGGCTATGATTGTTGTAATATGAATCATAGTTACTGAGTCACTACCATTACATCATTTAATGATTGTACTTTCTTAGAGTTATGAATGACTGATAAGAAGCTTGCAAGATTACAATCTACTTCTCATGTTTATTGTAAAGTTTGATATTTGATTCAGTTTGTCAAATAAATAAAAATCCTTTTATCATTTGAAGATGGCTGCCTCTTTTTACTCTTTTATTATCAGATAACATGGTTTTAGAAAAATCTTTAAGTAGTTATTTCTGGTTAATATAACTGAAATAAATGTTCAATACAATCAAATAATACAGTCATATTATGGTAAAAAAAAACACTCAAACTTCCACTTTTTTCATATATTTTGCAGGTTTTTTACATGAACCTTTTTCATTATAGACACAACATTACTAACTTTTAAATGTTGGGATTCACCCTATCCAATTTGGGGTCAAGTTTAAAATTTCCAATACAAAGACAAAAACGGAACTGAAAAATTCTTTACTGTTTCCAAAATATTCCCATTTTTTTTTTTGTGATGATTTGGAATGATATTTTTTCAAACCCTCCTTCAGTATCAGTGTATCAAATTTAAACCACCATGTGAAAAAATGCTGCCATTTTCTTCTACACTGGCTGGGAACTATACCCTCCACAGCAGCCCTTCCTCTGCCTTCCCTCCAAAACCCAGTGTAGAAAGTGGTCTTTCAAGGTGAACATATGAATTCTTTGAGCCTTTATATGAAATTGATAGTGTGACCGTTCCTATCCGTTTTAGTTGATTATCATTTTGATATAATGCGACCTATCTTGTTCAACTATTTACGTATCATTTTGATACAGTATAACCTTGCAATATTTTTATTGCAGTAAATATTTTCTTTTTAATTAAAAATGGCCAACTCATTTCAATTTAGAAAATCCAAATGATGAAGATCTTGTGAGAGATTTGTTATTTGGTGACATTAGTGAAAGTGTCAATGTATGCAAGATGATTTTGGTGACGAAAGTAAGACGGGTGAGGATAGAAGAAGGTGAGGATAATATTTGAGAGTGAGAGAAGATTCTGAAACTGGTCAGAGTGTAGTAGATGAAGAAGCAGAGGATGAAGAAGAAATAAACAGCGAGAAACCAACCAGTCAACAACAACCACAGCCAGACATCCAGACACAACCACTACTACAGACAGACATAGAGGCACAACCACAGCCAGACATCCAGGCACAACCACATTTCTAGTGGTAATTTGTTAAACTACTTCAAACACACAGAATCAACACATTTTTTTGTCTTGCTTAAGGTTAGATTAAGGTTAGAGATTATTTTTAGCTCTGGTATCATGCCCATGAATATCTGAATTTCTGTAAAAAAATTAATTTCTTCTTTTTTTTTACAAACAAGATACATTCAAACATATATACACACGGAAATGTAAGAATATAAGTTTTTAAACAATGGCCAACAAGTTCTACAAGATACACATCAAATTTGCATTTTAAAAACAGATTCTGCTGCTGGAGCACTCCCCCATAAAACAACACCATATTTTATCAGGGAATGAAAGCAACCAAAATATACATTCTTTAAAACTTTCTTGCTAACAATATTACATATGTACAACAATATAACATTGCTTGCTTAGTTTTATATTAAGTTTCTCTATGTGCTTACTTCAGTTCAACTGTTCATCTATAATCACTCCAAGAAAGTTCACTGTAATAGTTCTGTTAGATAAATTTGATGATTTCCCAAGTCAATATGCCAGTCACTCCCTGTACCTATATGGTTACCTCTACTTTGAAAACTTACACAATGAGTCTTTCCAATATTTAAAGTCAATTTATTATTACAAAACCAGTTATTTAACTCTAAGACCTGTGCTCAGTGTTTTCTGCATTTCTGTATAGGATTTTTCTTTAACAATGTCATTGGTACCATCAGCAAATAAAATCAAATTGCCAATTTTAATATGTTCTGAAATATCATTCATATACGGTATATTACAAACAAAATGGGTCCTAGCACTGATCCCTGAGGCACACCATATTTATTCCCAGAGAATTTGATTTGCATTTGGTCACATATCCCACATTGCATTGTGTTAGTTCTACTACTTGACATCGATCTTCCAAATACGACTTAAACTAATTATAAGCCAAACCTCTCACTTCACATTTTTCCAATTTATATAATAAAAGAGAGTGATCCACCTTAGTTAACTAACGCCTTAGTTAAATCACAAAAAATACCTAGACCATTTTCTCCTTCTTCAAAATTCTTGTAAACATTATTTACAAATTGATACAGTGCTGTTGTCGTTGATCTGTTACACCTAAAACCAGTTTATGCTTCTGTTAAGACTTCAAACTTCTCACAAAATGACATTAATTTTCTTTTCATAATGGATTTAATAATTTTAGAAAAAACCTGATATTAATGACACTGAGCAGTAATTTTCAAGTTTTTTGAGTCACCCTTTTTAAAAAGTGGCATTACCCTAGATACTTATAACCTATTAGGAAAAACACCTGTCCTAAATGAACAGTGAATTATATTTGTTAATGGTTGTATTAATTCTTTCCTACATTGCTTCAATACAAAATCCGGGATGAATCCAACCCACTTGATTTTTGAGACTTTTAATTGCCAGATCAATTTCACTTTTTGTAACTGTATACAAATTACAACGCACAACCTCAGTACCACCTTTGGTTTGTAATTTATTTTCTCATCGTACTCTCCCTCGCTTTTCTCTTGTGGAGTCGAGTCAAGTATTTCCCGTTCAGCTTTTTTGAAATTGAATTTAGAGTACTTTGTACTCGTCTGATTTTTTGAATTTAATTCGCTGTGTAAACTCTTAACCTGGCCGAGGAGCTTATGTATTGCGAAAAGAACAACCCAGATCACTGAAATTCTAGGCTGAATAATTGTCTGCCCTGGTCTAACCGTTCCCTTCACAAAGTTCAGCAGCCGGAACTCGATGGAATCCCCTCTTTTTTATTCAAATAACTTCCAGTACATTAGCCTCAGCCTAGGATTGTGTCTGGTGTAAGGGACATGTCCTCCCTTCTACTAGCTTTCTTAGCCTGACTTGACGGTACAACCCATTCCAAGAAAACTAGGTACACAAATTACTGCTTAGCTATATTTAATTCCTACAGTTACAATTTCGTGACAGACTTTTGTAAACGTTTTATTCTTATTTACACCGATAAAAGAAACGAAAGTAGGGTATGTGTTTACAAAGAAGCATTTCAGGTCTATATTTTATTTTATTGGGGTTGTACCACTGAAAATAAACGCAACAAACAAAGTGTGGGGCCCCTCTATTCCTCTCCATCCCAGGTACATTCCTACCATGAGGATACTGTAATTATATTTACTTTACAAGTAACTGACTAGCTCCAATTTTAAATTACTATTAATTTTCTAATATTGGTAATCTGGAGCGTAGGATTTTATACCCAACCTTATCTGCAGTTTACTTAAATGAGAACTAATAATGAAAATTTATTTCAAAAACAGATCAATGATTTTAATGAAATTTTAATAGTTATGAAATTTGAGACTTTAGGTTATTTATGCAAAGCTTCTACTTTCTCTGCTTTTTAGGTTGAATTGATGAAGTCGACACAAGTGTGATTTAAAAAAGAAAATAAATTTTATTTGAACTCAAAAACTTATAACTAACAAAATATATCAAAAATCCTTCAGACAGAAAACATACATCTTATGACACACAAGTAATATAATTAATCACACTTGATATCTTTTCTTTAATGAAACAAATTTAAATTTCTTAAACTTGGGTGCAGAGCAGACTTTTAATAAGAAACAAAACAATTTTCTTTCAAATTGAGAAATCTATTTAAAAAAATATTGTTTTAAAATTTGCAACTTTTTTTCAAAAACAATATTACTTTAAAATTGACAAATTGTATTCATTCGGGTGACTGGTGTCTCATTAAATGGTTACAGTTCCGGTGGTGACTTGGGAAGAGTCCAGGGTCCTGTTTCTGAATTTGGCGGAGTCCAGGGTCTTAGTTATCTGCTTTCTAGACGATTTCAGCGACGAGTATCTCGTCTCCACGGCTCATATTTTGGTTTCCCGTTTTACTGTTTCGGTTTTCTTTACTTGAAACAACTATGACTTTTAAACTTTTTCTTCTGTCATTCTCTATGCTTTTATGATTTTAATTTTAACTTTTTAATTAATTATTTTTATTATTAATCTTCGTCCCGGCACTTTTTAAGTTCCCGGAGACCCTTTGTTTTGTACGATGACTTGATTTTTTCAACTTCTACCCTGTAGAAATGTTCTATTTGAGATAAGATCATGATTTTTTTCGTGCATTTTTTTTTATTGAATTTTTCTCCCTCTTAGTACCATATTCTGGTACCAACAATTTCTATTTTTCCCTGCAACATTTGGTACCTAATATTTTTTCCATTTCTTTGTGTTTTCCTCCATTTTTGGTCTAGAATTGCTTCAATATTAATTATTAATTTAATTTAGGTGTTTTGTACTTTATTTATTCAGGATTGTTTGTCTTTTTTAAATTAATTCAGTTAATTTGCCTTATTAGTGTGTTTTGGTTATTGTTTGCTCTAATGCAAGCCCGCCATTTTTTAGCTGCCTGAATCCGCTGCTTGGTAGAAATGCCCTTTCATTATTCCTATATTTTTTGGCTTTTGTTTTTCTGGTAACTCCCATATCTTCCTTCAGGATTATCAGATTACCTCCAGACAACATTCTTCGTATTACTGGCGATTTGGTGCATCTTTAGAACTCCAATTGATTCCTGTGAGACTTTTAAATTTTCACACCTTGATAGTTTTCGTTTTGAACGTCATTTTATTTTGGCTATTGTCTCTAACAAAGTTTATGCACCGCGAAATTTGTACGTAGCACACTTCGACGATATTCACACCTGCACTTCGTCTTCTTTACACCCGCTATTTTTAAGATTAATTCAATTTAAATTTCTGAGTTTTAACAGTTATTCTCTTCTACATACTATTTTCTTTCAACACATATTTTATTAAATTTTAATGTAACAGCAGATATTTTTTGTTGAAACTCCATATTCAAGGATAAAATAAAGCAATAAAGCTTAAAGTTTCTCTGCTTTATTATGTAATTTATCTCCCCTCCCTAAAATAATTTTAATTTATTTTTTATTAATATTTTCCCCTTCATTTGACCTTACTGTTAATTTGTTTTAATTATTTTTCAAAATTAATTTTATTTTTGGTTTTATGCTCTTCGAAAGTTATCCCTTTTCAATCAACTTCTTAATTTTTTTTTCTTTCAAAAAACTTCATTCTTTATTTTTTATTTGTTATTCTGATTGTGAAATATTAAAAAAGTTTTAGATTTTGAGAATTTTGAAAAAGTTTAAATTTTAGCATTACATAACTTATGAACGAGACAAGATAGAAAGAACTTGGGAAGAAGCAATCAAAAGTACACTTTTAGAAGTATACTATGACAACCTCAAAACCAGTTTTTTCATAAATTTAAATTCATCAAATTAGTTCCAATAATTGCCAATATTAAGTTAGGAAAGCAGTTTGAAACAGATCACTGAGTAAAGGTCACATTTAGTGATAAGTTCCTACAGCTTAGAACCTTAAAAAACCGACCTGGACAACTGAAGTTTTCCAAATCTGCATAGACTTCTGTCGTTGCAAAATACATTGAATTACAACTAGTTTTTCTGTTTAGTTGAGTTACAGTTCTCACATTCTTATCCTGTTTTTCCACCATCTTCTCAGCTACTTCCGTAAGTATTTATTGAATAGTGAAGTTAACTCACTTGTTTATGTTACTAACTTATCACCATTTAATATTTTTATTTTCTTTTTGCTATTGAAACTCACTCCAGTTTCTTTTTTGACAATATTCCAACCCGCCTTACTTAAATTATCAGTTCCTTGCAAATATTTATCTTTATACATTTTTTTTTGCTTGATGTAAAACTTTTATGATATATGGATCTATATTTTTGAAAATATTCCTGAAAAACTATAAATTTCTATTTTCTTTTGCTTGTATTGATAGCAGCATAAGATTCCTACTGGATGTTTTTATTCCCTCAGTAATCCATCCATTTCTTTTCCCATTTCTTGTTCTTTTAATGTTCTCTAGAGGGAAGTACATATTGAAATAAAATTCTAAAAAAAGTATTAAAACTATATTTTCCATTTGCACAGTTTTCTACTAAAACATTTTCCCATTTATCAGTTCTTAAACTTTGCTTATCTGGGACTACCTATAAAAACAAGTGTGATCCGATACCCCCAAATATATATTTGAGACACTGTAAAAATATTTACCAACATTTGTCATAATATTGTAACGATATCATGTCATCATGTATAAATAAATGTGATTAATGATATCTAATGCTAAATAATTAAATAACACATGTAAAAAGAAAAGGAAAACTAAATTAAAATAAAATAATAATAATTATAGAAAACAAATATTATCTGATGAAGGGAATAAGCGACAGCTGTCAGCTGCAGTTCATGATTGCAAATTTAACGGTATAGAAAAAGAAAGTACGTGTCAAGCACAAAAGAGGCAGAGATTTCTTTAACTTTGGCGGAGCATGTGCGCCGACAAAGAAAAAAACATTCAAAATAACAGGATCTTTAGGGAAAGGCAGATGTGTTGCAAAATTGTACAAAAAGAAGGGAAAAACAAAAAAAGGAGAAATCGAAGGGAAAGCTAACACTATAACGGTATTCAGGGTAGAAAGTTATAACTGTTTTCGAAAAACAAAAAACGAAAAGAAGAAAGTAGGTCGACCAATCAAATGCGGTCCCACGTGAAAAAACCAACGGGCAGATTTGAAACACACCAATGAACAAGGAAAAAGACATGTGTTGAGAAAGTTGGAAGATCCTGGACGAATCAGTGATAAGGACACAAAACTCATGTTAAAAAGAAGGGAGAAAATTCGGTAGGGACCAAAATTTCTAAAGGAGAGAGTCTTGAAAGGGAAGCCGTAGAGTCACGGACTGGGGACCAGGAGTAGTCTGATCTGTGGTCCAGGAAATCTCCGAGAACAGTTGACAAAGAGGCAAGACGTCTCTAAGTCAGCTTAATTAAAGTAATTGTTGTTAGAAGTCAAGTAAGAGTAGAAAAAAACCAAGCAGGGTTTCAAAAGGGGAATCACGATCTACAAGTGAAAAGGAATTAGCATTCATCGCCGAAAGGGAGCTGGAATCAGTCACTCGAGTACCTCAGGGAAGGAAGTTCATCAAAGTGCATCAAAAAGTGTGGTGAATTAATAAAGAAAGAGTTTATAAATGTGTTGTGTAGTGTACGACGAAAAATCAACCAATTGATGGGAACGACATTTCGATAAGTACAAAATTGTTATATATTATTTAAATCATTATAAATAAATTTCACTTAATTTGAGCCAACAAAGATCCCGACCCGAGATAAGAGTAAATATTAAATAGAATAAACAAAACTGAGCAAACCGTGGCAATTCCACAAAATTCTTAAAGTAAAGTAAATAGTAAGAAGTATCAAATTCAAAGAAAATTATATTAGCAAAATAGATTCATAAGTCTTAAAGTAAAGTTTTCCACATTTGTAATTGTAGAAAAGTTATATATTTTTATAAAAAAAAAAAAAAAAGAATAGATTTAAGATTGATAATATTATTGTGTGTAAAGATTCAAGGAGAAGACATTTACAAGGCCTTGAATATTATTAATGTATAAAATAAAAAACCCATTGTTAAATGAATAAAGTAGGCTAAGGAATGACTGGAGAATGAATGGTATTAGTTAAGAAACAATAATTTGATATTATGTAAATGTTTGTTTTGTTATAGATTTATGCTTAAATAAATTGTAATAATTCAAAAGGGAAAGGTTTGTTTTGCGTATTAATTATAAAATACCACAAAAGTTGAAAAGAATAATTTATGTTTTTTATATTGTTGCCCAGTAAACTAATTGCTAATTATATAAAAAGATAATAACATAAATACGTATGTTATAATTTGATCGCCCAAAATAGAGGCAAAAAGTAAAATTATTAAATAACAAAATATAACATAAGTCTGTTATGTTATAATATTATCTATAAATGTTTCAGACCCCTGGTGATATCTTGTTGCCAGCTTTTCTGTTGGATGTAAATTAAAAATTTCAGCAAAATCAAAATGTTTACTGGCCTGTTATCATCAGCAAATAAATCTATATTAAAATCACAAACTACTAAAACTTCTTTTTTTTTTTCATTTTTATAAAGTATATTTAAACATTCTCTGTTTGAAATTATTTGTTAATGATGGAAGTTCAATTTTATTATTATGCATTTTTCGGACATTTGCCATCATTTGTGTGTTAAAAATCTAAACATGACGTTTCGGGAATAAGAATCAATTCCCGTTATCAAGTGACTAAAAACTAAAGAAACATGAAACTAGAAATTAAGCCTATGTAAGAAATAAAATAAATATGGATACCACCAACCTTAATATCTAAGCATGCATCCCAGAGCTAAAACTGAGAAGTCAAAAAAAAAAAAAAAAAAAAACACACAATCACGGTAACACACAACTAACGTCAAATACGTGTTGTTGTATCAAAGATACAGCAACAAGTGACGTGGTCCAGAAGGCGTGACAAACTATTAGGGGAGTGGCCTATTGTTAGTTGTATTAAGCTTCCTAGCCCGAGAGCTGGTTACAACCCCTTCTGGCGATTTAACAGGTAAAATTTCAGCTTGTTTTTTAGTTGTAGGGGTATTATAATCAAATTTTAGTTCTTTTTTTAATAATTCTTAATATTTCTTCTTTTTTTTTTGACTTCTCAGTTTTAGCTCTGGGATGCATGCTTAGATGGTTGGTGGTATCCATATTTTATTTTATTTCTTACATAGGCTTAATTTCTAGTTTCATGTTTCTTTAGTTTTTAGTCACTTGATAACGGGAATTGATTCATATTCCCGAAACGTCGTGTTTAGATTTTTAACACACAAATGATGGCAAATGTCCGAAAAATGCATAATAATAAAATTTAAACATTGTTCAAATTTATCTATGGAAATTTCAAAAACTCTGTCGGACTTCTGAATATACAGTATATTGTATATAGCTTCCCTCCTCACTGATTTTATTTCAGTCTTACTATGTTTTTTCATTTCTGCAGTAGTATGACACTTTGCAGGAATCATTCACACTCACAAAACCAATTTCATTTTCATTCAGCCAATGTTCCGACAAACACAAAATATCTACCTTGTGATAATTTATTGCTACTTCCAAGTCTAACACTATGTTTTTTATACTTATAATATTTTGATGAAGTATTTTTAAACTGTCTGTGGGTGATGGCCAGATGGACCTAAAAAACCTCTATCCTCAGACCTTACAACTTTCCATAAAGCATGCATTCAAATTATAAAAACTACGTAATTATAAATCGTAAATAATATATGATTGTCAATGTTCAACAAAAATCTCTTTCTTTCTACATTTATAAGCATTCAACAATGTAAAAACAGATAAAATAAATTTATCTTTTCCTGTTAAACAAATCAACATTTCCAAAACAGATAAGCATTTATTATCAAATACTTTTAAAAAAAACCAAACTTTCAATGTCATTGTGTAGATTAAACTTCCTACACAACTGTCAGCATGTTTGGAAGAAATAAGGGAAACTAAAATTGATTCATAAATTCAATTATGCATACAAGTGTAGGCCTACAAGATGGCATGGCAGAAATGATGTCAAATTCCATAGTTTTTCATAAAATCTTCATTAAAAAGTAAGAAGTTCTTAACATTTACGAAATTAAAAGAAATCAAGGATGCAAACTGGCTGCTCTTGTGAGAAATTCATAAAAATTACCTTATTGATGTAAAACTATATATATATACAGGGGTGGTGAAAAGTCCCGGAACGGGTTAATATTTTTTTAACCGTTACAGATGGAACTATATAACTTGGTACACTGTTACTGGGCATAAAACACTATTTTACCACAATTTCAATGAGCCGCTACCACTTAGGGGGGACGGCCTACAAGGAGTCAGAAGAAAATCTTAAATGAGAGCGTGGGTTGAGTTGTACATCAAATTAAAGGTCTAATTTAGTAGAATACAATGCCGCAAATCCGACTTCAAAAGGTTCACCCTAAACAAAATGGCGGCGTTTTAAAGTTTATGAAAGTTACTTGGCGTTGAGTGTTAAAGATAACTAGAACATGTTTACTCGGTACAGGTTTCAAAACAAACGCCCAGAAATCAGTGTTGGAGCTATAAAGCTATTTTTTAGAGTTCTACTTGACCCTTAACCTCTAATGGGAGACGGCCCACAAGGAGTCGGAAGAAAATCTTTAACGAGAGCATCGTTGAGTTGTACATCAAATTAAAGGTCTTTATTAGCAGAGTACAACACTCAACGCCATAGTAACTTTCATAAACTTTCAAACGCCGCCATTTTGTTTAGGGTGAACCTTTTGAAGTCCGATTTACGGCATTGTATTCTACTAAATTAGACCTTTAATGATGTACAACTCAACCCACGCTCTCATTTAAGATTTTCTTCTGACTCCTTGTGGGCCGTCCCCCCTAAGTGGTAGCGGCTCATTGAAATTGTGGTAAAATAGTGTTTTATGCCCAGTAACAGTGTACCAAGTTATATAGTTTCATCTGTAACGGTTAAAAAAATATTAACCCGTTCCGGGACTTTTCATCACCCCTGTATAAATATATATAGTTTTACATTGTTTTTTTTCAAATAATTTATTTTTTTTCAAGCCTCTGGATTGTTTATATAAATATATTATGTCTTAATTGGTCTGTCTAAAATAATCCTTACTGAAATGTTATTTAGTTACATCAGTTTCGTCTGCAAAGAGACACATCATCAGACTTCGCACTTGTCACAATTATAAAACTATACACAATACATACACAAACATTTAAACACAATAAATTTAATACTGTTGTAAATCAAATGTTCCATAGATGCATAATCGTGGAATCAAAATACTATAAAATGTTATAAATAATATTTAATTAATTCGTAAAGTTTGTGTATTTCGCGGCAAACAAGTATTCCAACAACTGCGAAAATGTGAAACACAAATTTATGTCATTCTTTGTCTAATTTTCATAAGTCCATATTTCTGTGTAACAAATTTACAGTAACACTGTTCTATACAACGATTCTTCATCTTTCGATCTATGCTTTCCAAATCTTTCTAACTGTTATAGTTTTTAATCTATACAAATTAAACAAAATCAAGAATTTCAACATGTTTTTACAGCCTAAAAATCACATTTAAAAAAAAAATGTGTGTCTAGTAAATATTATTGTATTAAAGTGTGTAATAAATCATTGTAAAGGTAATGTTTCAAACTTTCATAATCATGTGTAACCAAAATTCTATACAGCAAAAGGTTAAAATTATAGATTAACCTAGTCCTATCATCTATATGATTTCACTTATTGAAGGTTAACAGAGATAAACATCAGTAGGACTCATCGCTTATACCAACAGTATTTCGCTGGACAAGCCTGGCTGTACACCTAGTGAAAAACATGATTGTTTTAATTAGTTTTTGTGTTAGCGTAAGTGTTATATAATTGTAAACATTTTAATGTGCGACGAGCTCTTCAGAGTGAACAAATAAATGGATATTTGATGATGGAGTTATGACTCTGAAACATGTCATAATATAAAAATCGTCTGAAGTCACAAGACGGACTATACAAGGTAATTTATTATTATAAGATATAGTTTGTACATAGTCATCATAAATGTTCTAAGAGTTCTAAAAATGTAGCTACAAGTGTCAAAACTGGACTATTAAATGAAGTACAAAAGGAACAAAATAATTACTGTAAACTACATACATGTTAAGGCTATTACAAATTTATATATTTATTTATATTGTGGTAATCAATATAGATATTCAGGATATCAACTAACCCAACTTGATGTCAACCACGCTTACTATACAACTAACGGTAACTCTGACCAGTGATCCAGTGTAAAAATAATCATTTTGATACCGGTAGTGTGTGTAAATGAAACAAACATGACTTGAAACTCAAAGACATTTAATACGTTGTGAATTGAAAATATAAGACAACCAGCAATTCCAAAGAACAGTAGCAACATATAAGAATGACAATGCATAAGTTTCAGGTTGACTGAAACCCTGCATATGCACTAGGGTTAGTGGAATCATAGTCTAGATCTTCTCGGCTTATTGTTTCCCCGCCCTTCATGAAACTTGTTCTATTTTGTGAAACGACCTCTGCCCAATAAGTGTTCTAGTAATTAACAGATCTGCCACATATCTGGTGGTAGTCAATTTTATTTCACTTCTGCAGAGCCTTAAATTAAATGTACTAATAATCCAATTATGCCATTTTTCAGCTTCAAGTTTTGTTTTGTTTTGTTACAGCGATTTTATACTCAAGTTTTGGAATGGCACAAAGGGTCAAGAAGAGGGGTAAGTTCAATCTACATTACAATGATTAGTTGATTGGGTAAATAGATCCAATAAGGCTTCCATTATTGAACAAATCACTAAAGTGATACGCACCACAAGTCTGGGGTTACAAACAATACTAGGAGTAGATAGCTGTTACAGTTTTTTTCTTAAAAAAAATTTTCAACACACCAAATTATGACTAATATACAGAATTAGGTTTAGATAAATTGTTCTGTTTTATTTTTAAATTAGATGTAAATTATATATTAAAGACCGTAAAGGACTATCAGCTATGGGAAAATGGAAAGGGCAGATCTTTGGTTTAGCAAAGATTACACAGTAAGAATAAATAATAAAACTTACTGGCGACAATGAATGGTTGCTATCATAAAATTTATAGGAGTTTAGATTTAGAGTTAGTTAACAGAATTAATTTGTAGGCCTATTTATTTATTATATTATAAATATGATTTTTTACTAAATAATTTATATCTCTAGAAAGGTTTAACTTATTGAAATGAAATTTTGTACGGTACTCATAAAGACTTAGTTTAAAAAATAATAATTAACTAGATCTATTAATCTGTTTCAACATAGCGGTCATTTAAAATGTTTAAATAAAAGTAACTAAAAACCTCAATTTTTTCTAAAAGCCATCAAGAGTAAATTTTTGTACCCCGTTTAATTTCTTATCGAATGGTATAACTGTCAAATCTATTGCACAAAAGGTAACAAGTAAACCATTATTGTGCATTGCTGAGAGCGTTAGGCTATATCATATGACCATTAATCTAAATACTATTTTTAAACTCAAGAAGAATAAGGTAATTGTTATGTGTTGTAAATTTAACAAAATTATAATGAAATTTAGCATCTAAGATTTTCAACGACCCAAATACATCAAACTAATGGACACTGTTTTACTGATACTTTGTTCGATAGTTTTGACATAATTTTTATAAGTCAACAGAAAATAAAACTGGCTACAAATATTTACTATTGTGTTTTTTTACAAACATTTATTGTTTTTGAGTTACTTTCATTTAAAATTTTTAAATGGCCGCCATTTTGAAACAGATTATTGGACCAAGTTTATTATTTTTCAAACTAGGTACATTGATGAGTTCTGTGCAAAATTTAAACTCAATCAGTTAAATTGTTTTAGAGATATAAATTATTTAGTAAAGAACAAAATGGTAGACAGCTGGTAAAAGAAACGTTTCTGGACATATGTTCATAGGAACTTTTTTCTTTATTTTGATCGATACAACCACTTCCTGAATTACCTCTGCTCATTACAGAAACAACTTGTAATATCGTAACAATCATTGTGTTTCAACGGACATTGAAACTACTGTAACAGTACACAAGTTTTGATTTATTAACAAATAGCCTACTTGGAAAATTCAAGAGAATTTTTCCATATATTCTATAAAATTATATTTTTTTATTTAAAAAATCACGAAAATTAAAAAAATAAAATTTAAATCACAAAATAAAAATTAGACCTCGACTATTCTAATATTGTCAAGATAAGAAGATAACAAGAGTTTGTCAAGAGAAATGTGATAGGAAAGATGAAACAGAGTTATCTAATATAAGACCAGATATTTCAACAATAAAAACTGTTTTCGAATGTAGCGCAGAATTATTACATCTGAATTTCAAATCATGGGTACAAGGAATAATTAATTATAAGTACTCTTTATGCAATTTAATGGAAAGAGAGGATGTTTTCCATCTTGTGATGCAGTGTTATATATTAGAGGAAATTCGAAACAGTTTTTTAGTAAAATAGCATTGTCCAGGGAAGAAGCTAGGAAATATTTGAATGGCAGAGTCTAGATATGTTTCTTGATACTTATGTTACCCGACATAGTGACAAAGATGGGACTTACTTTGCATATTTTCTATATGTACTATTAAACGTGTGCGTGTGTGTGCGCGTGCATGTGTGTGTGTAAAAAAGTGTATTGTAAATTTAATTTGATCCAGTTACTTATAAATGTGTAGATGTAATTATTTGTAATTAGACGTGTTTCAATGTTTTATATATATATATATATATATATATATATATATATATATATATATATGTGTGTGTGTGTGTGTGTGTGTGTGTGTGTGTGTGTGTGTGTGTTTATAGTGCACCCATTACAAGTGCACAATTTATTCACAAAATATTTATATTATGAACCAGGATCACATACTGGTCTGCAAAGGTCGAGATAAGGAGAAAGAAGGATGAAAGGACTTTATTGGGAGGCAAGATTCACGGTGGTTTAAACCAAAAGAAGCCATTGGAAGGAGAAGATATTATAAATATATATTGTCAATATTATAAAATATATTATAAATATATATATACAGTAGAACCCCTCAAACTCGACCCCCTCAAACTCGACATTCCGTCAAACTCGACAGGGCCAGTGACAAGGAACATGGGATTTCCAAGGTCATTCACTGCATTGTTTTACGCTATGTGCGCCTGCCAGATGCCCGGAGATTGAGGCTTGTTACTTTTGTTTATACAGCTGTGAGGGATGCTCCTTTGTCTAGCCACTTTCTAATCCTACTGTATAGTAGAGGCCAAAGTTAAAGATAAAGGGTCCAGGTAGACCGGGACAGCCCTAAATATTTGTTGTCAAAACATTCATATTGTTGTGAAACCAAGCGCCTAACCACCCGGAAGCTACCGGTCATTAGCACCAATTCCATTAAAGTAAGCGGCAAGTCTTTTGTCATAACAATTCAACGGAGCGTCGTAGAACTATGATTCAAGTTTTGTAATAAAGGTCTTAACCATGTGAGAAAAATGACCCAACTCTTAATTATATGCGATCAGCAGTTCAATTTATAGCATTTGTATTGGACCGTGTTTGGTATGGACATTCTTTTTCTTCGGCGACTTCGAGATGACGCTGCCAGACGTCCAGTCGAAAATGAAAAACAAATATCAATCAAAAGTTTTTTCAAACAATGCTAACTTTGCTCTAATGTTTTTTTTTTTTATCTAAAATTGTTTTAATCTTTAAAAATATTTAATGGACTGTCTGTTTTTTACTGTAAATTTTATTACAGCATATTAGGATAGGTCTTTTTAGTTTACTAAACCTATTGTACAAGGCCAACACTTTTTAAATCTCATTTGACCGATCGATAAATTTAATTTTAATGTGATTGAACACACTATTTTTTTGTTGTCAGGCAGGGACTTTTTTGCAATAAACGTTTAATCATTGATAATCAATAAATGTACAGTTATTTAAAATTTTTGAGTATTTGTTGCAAACCTAACCATTAAATACCAAAGTTCCCTAAAACTCGACAACCCCCAAACTCGACAACCTTAAAGTCCACATTATGTCGAGTTTGAGGGGTTCTACTGTATATATATATATATATATATAACAATATGTTATATTAAATATTAAACAAAGCATTTTTTAATGTTTTGTTATGGTATGATAAAATACCTTTTTTTGCAGTTTAATTATGTACAAAATGGAAACAAAATTATTAATTTGATTGAAAAAAAAAAGATGAGCTTTTGATTAAAAAAATAAAAATCAGAAAAAAAGCCCACATTTCTTGTAAGTGTGTGTGTGGGGGGGGGGAATGGTTGGCATTTCCCATACAGAATTATGAAAAATTGTCAAGCACTGAAAGGGTTAAATTAAAAACAATCAATATGCAGTGAAACCCCATATTAAAGTAATTTTGTGAAACCACAGTATTAATGCAAACTTTATTGAACTATATATATTATAGATTATGTTAATTGAACATATGTAACTTAATAAAGTTAATCTTGTGAAATGACTTAATGCAAACTTTATTGAAATATATATATATATATATGTTATACAATCTGTTTATTGAACATATGTAACTTAATGAAGTTAATTTTGTGAAATGAGATTATTAATGCAAACTTTTTTGAACTACATATGATATACAATATGTTTATTGAAGACACGAGTATGTAGCTCAATGAAATGGCTTTATTAATACAGTACAAACTTTACTGAACTGCAAATGTTATGCATTATGTTTATTGGACATATGTAGCACAAAGAAATCAATTTTAAGACGCAACTGTAGTGGTTATTTCTTCAATTTAAATACCAATAACTGGAGAGCTAAATATTATACAATATCACCAATAGATTAGTGTCATTTTTTATTTAATGTGAACTGTTTTCATTTATTTCTGCCACTTTTACAAAAAGGTATTCAAAGGTTAAGACCAAGGAAGGATATTGTTATCTTGATTCAAGCCGATAACCATTTTCAGGGTTATATATTACACGGATAACCTGTCTCAAATAGATTCTTTTGTTAGAAAGTACATCTTAAGCTACACAACAATATCTGAACAGGCCTACCTTCTTTAGATGACCTGTGCTAGTCCCCACAAAGACAACTGTGTAATCCCCAGTGGAGGTAGCAGCTACTGCAGTTAGATGATGACTAAATCCTAAGACTGGCATAGTAGACATTGGAATCTCTCCTCCTAGAGGTGTATTTACATCTAATCCACAGAAATCTTCACCTATTGTTTGCAATTTCTGTAAAATATATACATATATATTTATATATAAATATTGTATATTAATTATTATATACAGAGTTCAAGTTTGGACAGTAGGAAAGGCAATGAGGTGGATTATTAGAGGCAATGTTACAGTCATACACTGCAAATTTCGTGGAGATTTGGTAATTTGTAGTGGTTGCTGGAAAATAAGTTGCTAAGGTACCACCAGAGCATAAAAAAAGAGACAGGCTAAGGTTTCACTTGAAACAGTGGGTTTAATCAGCAATTACAGAAGAGGGATGGATGTTAATTCTTGAAGGAATAGGAGAGTTTGACCTGTAGTGTTAAAGAAGAGGAATTAAACCAATTATTATAAATATTACATTCTACTTAAAACCAAGTGCTAAACATGTCTTTAAATAAAATAAGACCCCACAAATTGTTATAAAATTCTTCCATTTTGATTAAACCAGCCCTAATTAATGCAAGAAGAGAAGTCTGAGGGGGCTGCAGCAAGTGGATATGCCACACTACATAAAAATCCACCATAGTGATTCACAGCTCAAACTCTGAAAAACCGTGATTTCTAAAGACACCTTCTAGAAATTGTGTGGCAACTCCGGGCAAGATTTTAAAATATTGAAAAAACAAAATGGGCCTCAATTCATATTCTTTTCTTTTTTTTTTTTTTCCATGTCTTAATTTAGGAAATACCCTCCTCGCAACAACTAGGGGTCCATATTTTAGTTCATAAAACATAACATATTTTAATTCAACGAACACAAACTTTTGAAGGATTAATTTCATTCTTCTTCAATTTAATTATTTTTTTCTGAGTCGATGCACAATTTAGAATTGTCTCAAAAAGTATTTTTCTACTCTGAGTCAGGAGTTACATAATGTGATGTACACATTATAATAAACAGTTTTTTTAATCATAAAACCAGATAATTTTGTGATTATCTTAAAACTGATCTCTACCGTAGTTCTCTTCCCACCACTACATGTTATCCTAGCGAGCAATGTGGCGCATTGGTGACTTTGTTCAGGCACAATACTCACCACCTTGACATTTGAAAAAAAAAACTTCTACCATTTGTCATATATCAGTTGGACATCTGGATATACTTTCTTCTCTGTGGTGATAGTAAGCATGGTTTTCCATCTATAATTTGGGTTTTTATTTTTGAAGTTTACTTATTGTAAAATGTTTTTGTGATTTATATATAATTAAAATTAAAGTTCATCACAAATATAACTTTTGGATAATAAAAATTTTTTATATAATTTTAGGTTCATAGGTTGTTTGTTCTTTATAGACATTACAATGGGGTTTTATCTTACTTACAAAGTATCTTTTTATAAGTCAATTTATATATTTTTTAATATTTTCGTTTGAAATTATTTATTTATTGTACATTTTGTGTTCAATTGGTAAAAATCTATAATATATTAATCAAGCACAAGTATAGGCGTTACAAGAAGAACACGCTTTGCGATTTCACTGTATGCAAGTATCAAGACGAAATTAATTATTGTTGTTGCTTTATACCTTCGAAAAACCAGTTTCCCAGATAATCTAAACAAACTTATGGATACTGTAGAGATTCCTTGTGGTGATTCGTTGTGTTGGTGTGATTATACAAATTCAATTAGAACACAATCGGCTAGGAACAAAATAGTTTCTTCTTCTTGTAATTCAAAATTATTATATTTTACTTCATTATTTATTTCCTTAGGCGCCACCATCTGTAAGGCAAATGACACCAAGATTCAATTTTTATTTATTTTTGTTAGGGTCATGAGTTCTTTACAAAAGAATACTAACAACCAAATATCTAACTTTTGAAAAATCCATATTTATTCATAGTTATCTCTTTTAAAATATAAACTCCTGTAACTCCTTTAAAGACTTTGTTCTAACAAGAAATAACTCTCACTCTCTATTAAATAACATCCCATACTTCTGATTTTGTTCTAACAAGAAATAACTCTCATTCTATTAACATCCCATACTTCTGATTTTGTTCTAACAAGAAATAACTCTCATTCTATTAACATCCCATACTTCTGACTTTGTTCTAACAAGAAATAACTCTCATTCTATTAACATCCCATACTTCTGACTTTGTTCTAACAAGAAATAACTCTCATTCTATTAACATCCCATACTTCTGACTTTGTTCTAACAAGAAATAACTCTCACTCTATTAACATTTTATTCAATTATTAATTTCAGATCTATTTGGTGAAAGCATCCGGTCTCTCGCATCTCTAGACTCTAAATGTTTCTGATTCTGACTTTATTTCATCACTTTTGGAAGATCACGCCCTAACGTGCTTTTCCAGTATAACATATTATAAAATTTATATTGTTATTTCTATTTCTAATACTATTACACACGTTCCTGGCACATATATTTATTCTTAAAATATTTTCTAAATACCTATATTTTTTCTCTCATACAATATACATTTTATATAAACCAACACTAATCGTAATCAGAAAAACATATCATTCCATTGTTCTTATATCACAATTCATGTATTATATTCGTTCTTTATTTAATTATCTCGTTCATACCATCTATCACTACATTTTCTGTCATCACACTACAATTTCATCATTAAAACCATTCTTCTTACCTCGCTCAATTTTCATAAGCTTTTCATCTGGTAATGCTATGATACTAAACTTATCCATCTATTTATATTTAGGCTTTCCTAGCCTAGTTTGCTCTCCTATTAAACTAACATTTATTGTCTTTAATTCTTGTGAAAATTGCCATGAAAAATATCGTAAATATAGTCATTTTAGAGTCGCCATCTAGCAGCATTTGGAAATTTTAAAGTTCAACAACCCTAAAAACCTACAAAAAGTAATATTGTAATAGCCATTGTAAGAAAGTATTTACTATTTTTTCCAAAAAAAAAAAGCATTTTGAATTTTAGAAATTTTGACATTATATTCGTAATCAGGGATGCAAAAATCCTCCTGGGTACCATTTTTACTGTGATTTGACCTATGTTTTTATCAAGTTATTAAATTTGTTTATAAATTGTTATTATAGTTTATTAGCAATTAAGGGACAATTTACCTAAATCAGGCCATATGGATTTGGTTATTTTAGGATAAACAAAGGTAATGCAAAGATTTATCAAAATCCATTCACCAATATGGATTTCCGCTGGTTATCCGTTATTATTGCTTATGGGCTGGTCTAATCAAAAATTTTGAAAATTAAAATAAGGCTGCAAAAATGAATTCAACAATTTTTATTTTTTAAATAGTATGTACAACTCCACTAAGACCACTTCCCACTTCTGACCAAAATGACTATACTATCTAAACACACAGCTTTTAATTTAATTCAATTCTGTAATGACACTTGAAGATGAAGATGAATGACACACAATGGGCTTGGTTTAACAAGTCTCCCAAGAGAGGCCTGTCTACAGTAAGTGTAGAAATGCGAGTTCCTACTCTGTGCAAGTAAAATTGGACAATTTTTTTAAATTTCTATGACAATATTTGTACTTAATTGGCATAATAGGTTATCAATGGCGTAAACACTATGCCACTCCAGCAACCTCCCACATTTATACATTGTGTTTTTATTTGCTTTTTTGGTTGCAATAGGCCTGTAGTTGAAAATTTTTGTGAGTAAACTCACAGCCCGCATGAAATACCCAGTGTTCAATCACACTTCTCTAAATAGGTTGTTTAGGCTTTAGTAGAATAACAGTAATATTTAAAAAAGAATATGGTTTTTATTATTTACTTTACATCGTAAAATATGTTACACATAAGAAAAAATTTAATGGTAAACAAATTATAGATCAGACAGATTAGGACTTTAAAATAAAACAGTCTATCAAACACAATTTTACAAAAACTTTATTCCTCCAAGATCCGGCACTTTTTCAGCCCCCCCCCCTCTCCTTCTCCACTGTGCCATTGAGATCTCACTATAGTGAGTAAGGGTGTGGCAATCTCGAAGGACCTAGCTGGATCTACACCTTTTTCATGAAGTCTTGTGTTCAACTCCTCTCTTTTATCTTTCCCATCAGGTCTCTCTCGATCTAATCTGTTCTCTTCCGACCATTATAAGAGTATTTGAGGACTATGAATATTTACTTTATGTTCATTACTTCCTTTTTATTAATCGTCAATAATTGAGTAGGTTTTTCATCTTTTAACAAAAAAAGGAGCACCACCCTTAGTTACCAAGATAATTAACAAATATTCCATTCATTTATTTTAATTTGCACCTTGCCTAATGTCTATTATTGTAGGCCTACTAATAACTATGTTTTTTCAATTAATTTAGGTTAAATTGATAATATTCTGTTGTTATTGCCCAATTCTATAACATTACATCTGTTTGTATAGTATAGCATATCACCGTGTTTTTCTAAATGTTATTATGGTAAACTTATTATTAGTTCTGAGTCATGTTATTGTCCATCTAGTGTGTTTATATTATTATACTGACTGTTAGTTGCTTGTTTTACTATCATTTTGTTCTTGCACTTTGATAATAATAATACTGTATCTTAGATTTTGTTCAATTTTTTGTTTGAACTCATATTTTGTCTCAAGTAATTTGTAATTCTTGTCATCTTGAACTGTGCTGTTTCAATTTGTATAGGGTAAATGGTATATGGTATATTTACTATTAGGATTGACGAATGAATAAACTAACCGCACTTGTGAATAACCTCACATTTATTTAGTTTTATGTTAGTGTCCAGAAAATCAGCTATTATATAGGCCAATAATTACTACTACCGTACCTGTTTTTTTTTTTTTAAACTGAGGACATTGCCCAAAGAGAATGTACATAGCAAATATTGAATAAACTTCAGAGTCAAAATTTTAATCTTTGTTATAAGTTTTACATTGTTTCATCATTCTTTGTTAAGAAGTTGGAGGTAGCTCCTTAAAATCTATATTAAAAAACTGTACATTTTGATCTGATTCAAACCTGTATGTCAATTTGTTTGAGAAAACATTGGGAAAAAAACTATTAAAAACTGCACAACTTCGAACCAGTTCATATTTTCCGAGTAGCAAACTAATCCCAAATATTGACAAAAGGCAAGATCTACTTGTCTATATAATAACTAGTTTGTTTAAACGACTTCTGTTTATATATCAAATCTATCTTTAACCATGGTGATCAGAAAGGAGCTAAGAAGTAGGAAATCTAGTAACTAATTTGTTAAAACAATTTCACTTTATACATCTAGTTTGTTAAAACCACTTTTGTTTATGTCAGCCATCACCCAGTAAGGGAATGATAAAGGGGGGAGGGGGGCACTTTATAAGAGACGAGAGGTGCACTTTGTTAAGAAGTGAGAAGTATATTTATATATCTAGTTTGTTAAAACAAATTTTGTTTATGTTAGCCATCTACTAGTACGGCAATGATAAGGGTGTACTTTATGAGGTAAGAGAGAGGTACATCTAGTTTGTAAAAACAACTGTTGTTTATGTCATCCATTGATAAAGGGAGGGGGAACTTTGTAAGAAACAAGTAGTATATCTATGCATCTAGTCTGTTAAAACAACTTCTGTTTAAACTTTTTTTTATGTCCCATAGCCATCTCTCACTATACAAATCATAAGGGTGATGCCTATTTATTAAAAGCGGGTGGACTATCTAGTTTGTTAAACAATTCCTCCATATGTCCCCTACTCATATCTCACTATGGAGATTATAGGGGAGGGGCTTTGTAACGTCCTTCTAAATTAAATATAAATCTGTACTAGCTTATCAACAATTCACTTGCCGTTCCTTTATCTCTCATCCGGAACAGGCCTCTAGCGTGTGGTGAAACCTGGTGGCGAACTTGATATTCAACATCATACGATACCCCTTCACCCCCTCCCCTATACACGCTAGAATCAAGTTCTGCAAGCTGACTCACTTCTGTTCAACCTCTAAGAAAATGTAGACGCAAAATTTAATAAACTTCTTTTGGACAATTTTCTTCAGTATTTTGGTTCTAAATTATACATAACATCTTGTCTCTGAAGCATAAAATGTGATCTTTTCTAAATTATAATGTCACCATGTACAACAAAGTGTTAGTGAGTTTTCTTTTACGACATACACAAAATAGTGCAAATCTTTACGTCGGCACATGGCTCTTTTTGAACTCTTTCAATAGTTACCAGGTATGTCTACTTTAGATTTGACCATACAGTAAGATTGTTAATATTTTTAAGCTTTGTTTACTGAAATATGTGTTTCATATTTTCCTTTTGATTATTCAATGATTCTTATTGAAGGTTAACAACTTGTAAAAAAGCCTTCTTTCATTTAAAGGACAATTTACAAAATCTAACTGTAAACTTAAACAGTCAAAGTATTAAGTATTAAATAGTATCAAAATACTAAGTAGACAAATGTTTTTTCTGAACTAGAATCTTTGCTTTTAGAATTCTTGTAACTGCTGTTACAATTCTTTATTTCAAACAAAGATCAAGATATTTATATACGATTCTTTATTAATATCAAAGAAAAACTTAATTATAATCTTTTCTGGACTTCTGTAATTCTGATAATTTTCCTTTCATTTTGATGAAACAACAAAACATTTTTAATGCAAAAAAGACTTGTGCAATAACCTGTATAAGATTGTATAAATCTCTATTCGACGTGTCTTTTTTGCTTAGCAAAAGCTGGTCGAAGATTGTCGGAGTTTGTTCAGCAATAATTGGAGATCTATTTGAGACTGCTCTACCTGACAATTGCAGACATGTTTAAAAAAACAAAAACTTTTTAATCTTCACTAAGTGCACTCTAAAATAATAGTTGTTTAAAAGAAAGGAACTTGAATTGTGAATTTATTCTTCCAAAAAACATTTAGAACTGAACTCTGTACGATAATATGTCTTTTATTATATATATATAAAAAAATGTGTACTAATTTATAAAATAATTAATATTGGGTGGTGCTGCATGCAAACATTTCGGCCTTCACGACCCCAAAGGGGTTATTTTTCAAAATTAAATAAAATAAAACTTATTGACGTCAATATTTAAAAAAATTTAATATTTCAAAATTCCAATATTTCACTCTCTTTTTTTTAATTTAAAACATTTATATATATATATATATATATATATATATATATATGAATTTGTTCTTTTAAAATGGATAGTATAACATCCATTTATTTGTAAAATGTGCTTCTATATATGTATAAGTATATATTTGTGTATGTTTAGACTAAGCATTGGATAACACAAAACTTGTTAACTAATCTACCTTTTTCATCTTTTTTTTATACATGCATATATATATCTGAAAACTTAAACTTTTATATTAATTCTTTTTCAACAACATTAAAAAAAAAAAACTGTAATTTTCTTTTAAAAATTTTTAATTGTGAATGGTCAAATCTGATCCTTAAACTCAAATTTAAATTAAATATATTTTGTTTTTGTTAATGAAATTTGTCTTTTTTTTTAAACATTGTTACCAGTTGGTTCCACTTTTAATAATTTCAGTCGCCTGGTAACAGCTTTTATAACAGGTGGGAGGTATTCTATAAAGTATGTAGTTTAGTTAAAACAACTTCTGTTTATGTCAGCCACTATCTAGTATACCAATGATAAGGGAGGACTTTATAAGAGGTGAGACGTATATCCATACAACATCTACTTTGTTAAAACAACATTTCTTTATGTCTCATTGCCATATCCTACATACAGATGATAAGGGATAGGAAATAATCATAATAAGTGGGAGGTATATCTATACATTATCTAGTTTGTTAAAACAACTTTTGTTTATATCAGCCTTCTCCCAGAATAAATGATAAAGAGATGGGGTGGGGCACTTTATAAGACTAAAGAGGTATATCTATAAATTATCTAGTTTGTTAAAACAACATCTCTATATGTCCCATTGCCATCTTCTAAAATGTAAATGATAAGGGAAGACAACTATTTATAATAGGTGGGAAAAATATATCTATACAGTATCTAAGTTTGTTAAAACAATATTTGTTTATGTTAGCCATCTTCCAGTATTGCGAAGATATGGAGAGGGTGGTACTTTATAAAACAACTTCTCTTTATGTCTTATTCCCATCACCCACTGTGTAGCTGATAAGGTAGTTGGAGGCATATCTATAAAGTATCTTGTTTACTAAAACAACTTCTTTGATGTGCCATTTCTATTTCTTACCATACCATCTAGATGATAAGGAAGGGAGGGCTATTTGTAAGAGGCGGGAGATATACTTATACAGTTTGTTAAAACGAAGTCTGTTTATGCCTCATAGCTATCTCCCACCATTCAGATGATAAGAGAATAGAGCTATTCTTAAGAAGCTGAAGGTATATGTACAGAATATCTAGTTTGATAAAACAGTTTCTGTGTATGTCTTAGTGCCATCTCCCACCATGAGATGATAACGGAAGGAAGTTATTTATAAAAGGTGGGAAGTATATCATTCTATAGATTATCATATTTGTTAAAACAACCTCTCTTTATGTCCCATTACCATTTCCCAGCATGAGATGATAACAAGTGGAGGTTATAAGTGGCAGAAGGTATATCTACAGAGTATCTAGTTTGTTAAAACAACTTCTGTTTATGTCCCATAACATACCCATCTCCCACAATACACATAATAAGAGAGGAAGGAGTATATTTGTAAGAGGTTGGACTTCAATATCAAGTTTCTTATACAATTTTTAAATAAAAATGAATATCCCATAACCATCTCCTACAATGCAGATAGTCAGGGTTGGGGTGGGGACTATAAGAGGTAAGATGTCAATCTACAGAATAGGGAGTTTCTTGAAAAAACGTCTGTGTATATGTCCCTAACCCACTCCCACCATGCAGATAATAAGCTGCAATTATTAGATGTTAATCTATACAATTATCAAGTTTCTTAGGGAAAATTGTATTTATGTCTTTAAACCATACCCCACCATAAAAATAATAAGGGAGAGGGAATATTTATTAAAATGTAGGAAGTCAATCTATATAATGTCAGGTGTTTTTTCCCATGCCCATCTTGGAGGTCAATTTATATCAAGTTTATTAAAAAAATACTTTTGTTTATGTCCCATAGCTATCTCCAAACATGCAGACGAATATTTACAAGAGGTAGAAAGAAAATCTACACAAAATCAAGTTTCTTTTTTTTTTTAATCTGTTTACATTCTATAGCTATCTCCAACCATGCAGATTATAAAAGGGAAGGAGGGGATATTTATAAGAGGTAGGAAGACAATCTATATAAATTGAAGTTTCTTAAAACAAACTTCTGTTTATGTCCCATAGCCCATGTGATGATAAGTGGGAGAGGATATTTATAAGAGGTTGGAAGAGGTTGTATTTATACATCCAATACCAAGTTTTGTCAAAATATAATCTGTTTATGTTCAATAACTTTCTCAAAAGTCATGTATATAATATCAAGTTTCTTTAAAAATACTTTTGTTTATGTTCCATAGCAATATCCAAACATATGGATGATAAGAAGGGGGGGGATATTTAAAAGAGGTTTTAAAGTGGAGCTTTATATAAGAAGTGGTCTATCTATACAGTATCTAGTATATTAATACAACTTTTCAGTTAACATTTCATAGCCATCTCCAAACATGCATATGGTCGAGGGGGGGGGGCTATTTATGAGAGGTAATAGGTCATCTATTCAGAGCCTATTAAGTTATTTTAACTTTGATGATGTCCTATAACCATCTCCCATCATTCAATAGTGGGGGGGGGGTTATTTTAAAATCTGAAGGAGTTCTATTTACACAAGATCTAGTTGGTTAAAACAACTACTGATTATGTCTCATAGTCACCTCCCAATATGCATATGATAAGAGAAGGGGGCTATTTATTAGAGGTAGGAGATATATACATACAGTATCTAATATGTTAAAACAACTTATTTTTATATGTCTAACAGCCATCTCCATCCAGAAGATCATAAGGTGGTGGGGGGGGGGGGGTTATATAAGAGGCAGAACAACTTTCTATACTATATCTACTTTTTTTAAAGCAACTTATAGCCATCTTCCAGCATGCAGATAGGGAAAGGGGGTAGTAATTAAAACAGGCTGGATATCTTTTTCCACTGTATCTAGTTTGTAAGAACGTCTGCTAAGTATATTTTACAGTTCATAATATGGTGATAAAGACCAAGTTCATTAATAAATTTAGTATTGGGATGTAAGCTAACCCAATTCAGGTACCTTCTGAAACTAATAATATTTTTTAATTATATGTTTGTATTATTTTTTTTACATTTTCGTGTTTAAAGTTTACAACTACATTTTTTCCCTTTAAATTGGAGATTATAATTTTCATCAATAATAAATAAATTTTTATTATTATAAGAAAGTTTGTTATTAATAATATGATAAAGTTTTTCATTTTGTTTATATAGAAAAAAAATTGATTACAAATTCATATTGGAAAAAGAATTATTATATTTTACATAGGAAAAATTATATAGAAAAAATTATAAAATATAAATTAAAATTTATACCCTTTATGAATGTATATTTTATAGAAAAATTGATCTATCTTATTTTAATCTTCAATGTATAATTTTTTTCCTATTTGAAAATATTTTAATCATATTTAGCACTAGGAAATGATTTTCATTCTCCTTTATGTAAATGACTTTGTTCGTAATAATTTTCAAAACGGTTTCGCCTGCTAAGGCATTGACGAGGCTGTATTACTGTCTCGTCAATGCCTTAGCAGGCGAAACCATTGGTCGGCTAGACTAATAAAAAGTGGATAGTACAAAATAAAAAATTGTGTTTTATTATCTTCAAATGATATTTGGTAATTCCGTTTCCTTTATAATAAGTTTTGCTTTAATAAATTTTATATTTTCAGTGTATTATAGAAAATTTGATTGATCAAATCCCAATAAATTAAGAAACGCTTCACTAATAATTCTTAATAGTGATATAATTTTTTTCAAATTTGTCATTAGGTTTTAATTCAACATTATTTTCAATTAGATTAAAGTTTGTTTTAAAAAATATATGTTAATTTATCTAAAATTATTATTTTAATTTTATTTTTAGCGAATAAAACTTTCTATATAGGTATGATTTGCAGAGTGCTATACTTCAACGATCAGGTTTCAACTAACTTGTTTCATCTAAGAATTAGCAAGCGCATGTTTTAATTGAATTTTATTATCTGTTGAATGTATTTGGTTGGAATTACGTGGTTTAATTGTCCATTAGCATTATTACAATCTTGAAAAGAATTCAATGTATAATATCAAATATTTAGCAACAGATAATATCTGTAGAGATTGATATTCTATAATACAAAAAACACTGATTAAGAGTCAAGGTAATTACTGCTATCTTGAGTATATAGTTATAATAAACATTTTGAAGCTGATTAAAATTTAGCAACAGATAATATCTGTAGAGATTGATATTCTATAATACAAAAAACACTGATTAAGAGTCAAGTTAATTACTGCTATCTTGAGTATATAGTTATAATAAACATTTTGAAGCTGATTAAAATTTATCAACAGATAATATCTGTAGAGATTGATATTCTATAACATAAGACTATAACACTGATTAAGTATCAAGTTAGTTACAGCTATCTTGAATATATAGTTATAATTATATAAAAGATTATTTTGATCCTATAACAATGTTTTATTAAAATTACGATCCTTTTTTAAACCCACTTAAAAAAAAGTTCTTTAGTAGGGTGGTATATTTATTATTTAATATGATTATTATTAAAAGTATGGTGTTATCAACTTTTAGTGATGTTCAATGGATGTCTTTCCAAGTTTAAAAAATAGATTTTGTGGTTTTTGAAATAACCATTTTAATTATCTTGTTAATAGTTTTAATTTTGTCATTTTGATTTTAGGGAACAGTGATTGATGAAGAAAATAATTTCTTGGTAGTCTCGGGAACAAAGGGTATTGTGGACAAGACCATGCTAATAAAAACTTTTTTAATCTGGCCTTACAATGCACAAGAAATTAGGAAAGAACACAAATTCGAATATGCTATAAAAAAATTATCACTAGAGTCAAAATATAATGAAGAAATCCTACACATATTTAAGAATCTAAAAATTTACAAGAATAACAGTATGTTTTTCAGAGTTAATATTTCGAAACAACTGGTTCTATATGTGATCTTTTAAATCTGGAAAAAACATGTAATTATGATGAACTTATTTATGGCTACACATAATGGCTTATATTAAATACAAATATCTTATAAATAATCAAAACTTTGATAAAAAAGTATTTACAATCAAAAAAGTTTCAAAATATGGGAGTAGAACATATAATGTCCAATCTTGTCAATCTAACTTGCATGTTAGAAAAACAATTTAATAAGGAAGATGTACTTATCGGCGAGTATGACTGTGTTATTAATAATGCATTATTTGAAATGGAGAACAATTCACAATTTCAGGCTATAATATCCTTAACACTAGATTTACTAGCAGAGTTACTATCAAAATGTAAAGATAGCAATCGTTACAGGCGTTTCCTATATCTCAACAACCAGATTATCAAACATTAACAACCTGGAGAGATAGTGGTTCTTAAACAATCATCCAATTGTCAGTTTTTACAGGCTAACAGAGTATGAAGTCAGTGAACTATTCCATAAAGTTAATTTAAACTGCAATCCTATAAAGAGTAATTGGCACGAAATTATATAAATTAACTTAATTCCACCGCCCATAGTCCTATTTTGTTTTTCTTTTATGTGACGATCGCTTCCTTCCTTCAGGCATTATCAACCTTGACCATTGTGTTATAACTTAACCATGACCAAGTGTACAAAAATACTGTATATATAATTATATTCATTTAATTCTAATATTTGTGAACATTTGTTCTTGTTACAAATATATATATATATATATATATATATATATATCACCACATGTACAAGAAATATTAATGTTTGACAATGCCCGAAGGAAGAGGTGAAACGATCATCACATAAAAGAAAAACAAAGGACAGGACTGTGAGTGGTGGAATTAAGGTTATTTATTTAATTGTACCAGTCCAGTAAGGCAACACGATCATTAAAATTATATAATGGATATGTTTAAAAGGAAAATGATGAATATACAAACACATATTCATTTTATTTTTATTTTTGGCAATAGATGAAGCTAAACCACACTGGAACATAAGTGGTTACTATTGATTTATTTTTAAAATGTTAAAATATCCGAATTTTAAATTAATACTCACTTAATGATCAAAGTATAAACGTAACATAGTATGATAAGATTCATGTAAGAGATGTTTTTGTTGTAAAAGTATTATAAAAAAAGAATACTAACGACCGAATCGAACAACAGATAGTAATTGTATTCGTCCAGTATTCTTATTTGGTAAAAATAATATTTTTAAATAGCCTATCTAAACAAACTGGAAGTTAAACGGAATACTTTAAAAAGAATAACATAATTATTCCAGAAAAATTTTGTTCTATAAGAGTTTAAGAAACAGTGTTTATAAATTTTGATTATGAAAACATAAAAAATTTAATAATTTGAATAAAATGTTTAAACTTAAAAATATTTAAGCAATAAAAAATCATTCTTTCTTTTTTCTTATTTGGTGTTGTTTATATTTCATCCAACTTTTTTATCTTAAAATTTAAATAAATTTTTCTGTTTTTTATTCCTTTTTCTAAAAAATTTGTAACAATAACATTCTCAATGTTTTGAAATTCTATAAATATACTTATTTACAACCTATTCTTATTATCGTAAATTTTCTTTCTCTAATAATTCTCTTTTTTATTAAATTCTGTATATTTATTTTTAAAATAACCTTTAACATAATAAACAGACTTTAGACTCTCTTTTTCTGTTAAAACACCAAATTTATTTTTATCAATTACGACAAATATGAAAATGTTTTAAGAACCCATAGTTTTAAAATCTTTCCATTGCTTCGTAAAGTGATTTATTAGGTCATCTTCTGTTTTGTTCCTTTTATATTAAAATTTTATATTCTTCCTTTAAAGATATGGTTTTGCTTAAATATTCCAATTTTCTTTCCTGTATCTCTATTCCTTTTAATTCTGGGTCACTTAGTAGATTGTAGATAAGTAGAATATAACAGTTATTTCTTTGGTTGTAAAAGGAGACAGTTTATGTGTAATATTTAACCTTTTTCTAGAATGAAGTGGTACAACATTTGTATTAATCCTAATTCGTCTCTATTAATCTCTTAGGAATTGTAGAAAATAAAGATAGATTTAGACAAATAAGTCTCTCCTTCTTTTATAAAACATTGTTGGTCTATAGTTATATATTCTCATCTCCTTTAACTCCTACATAATTAACTGGTAAAATATTAAAACGAAAAGTGGAAATTATTAAATGTTTAAGTTTATTTCTCTCTTTCTCTTCTTCTGACAATTTAACCTGTATTCCTGTTAATTTGCTTGTATTTTTATTTAACATTATATATTTATATATATTGTAAATAATATATAAAATTATTGACATAATATATGAAAATGTCTAATATATATTGTATTATTAGACATACAATAACAAATTCTTAAAAACAACACACCTGCATTGTGCATTATTAGTTAATTTTTCCTACATTAGGGATAGAATAAAACTCGAACACAAGATCTCACAAAAATTACGTTTACTTAATCAAACGCGTTTCAACGACAAAGTCGACATCCTCAGTTACAGTTTAGTTATTGTAGCTCATGTATCACTGAGGATGGCTACTTTTTCGTTGAAACACGTTTGATTAAGTAAACGCAATTTTTGTGACATCTTGTGTTTGAGTTTTAGTCTATCTAATATTATCTCACAAGTCAAGCTCAATATTTATTTATACATTAGAGATAATGGAACAGAATAAAATAGAACATTTTTGAAATATTTTTTGTTATTCTCTATTAGCTTTTAAACAATCATTTATCAAATCAAGTTTTTGTGTATCTTTGAAATCTTAGGTAACATAATTATAAATTGTAGCTATAAAATGGTTTCCCAGTTTTTTATTTACACCTGAGCTGGTCATTTGGCAGATAATCTTGGTCATTAATTTTTACTCTAGTTTTTTTATTCATCCATAAACAGTATTTGACTATAGTTTTGTCACTGTTTATAAATTTCTTTAAATTCTCTTTACATACAGAAATTAAATTTTCTTATAAAAATACTGGCTTACTTCTTCTTTATTAAAAATTCCAGAAAAATCTTGTGAAATGTCTAAATCTAGTAAGTAATAATGTTCATTTTTAAGTTCCTTTAAAATGTTTAGCAGTTCCTTTAAAAAAGTGTTTTACATTTGCTAGATCCATCTCATAAGGAACAAAACTGAATTTTTATATTTCTCATTTATTATATTTTTATCAGAACTAATCAATTATTTTACCTGTCAACAGTTTTTTACTTCCGAATTTAGTAAATAAGGAATTTTGGTTTATAGTTAATATCTAGCTAATTTAAAATAGAAAAAGTAAATCCAAGAAAACTATTGAAAGACCAGCAAGCTAATTTGTTAACTACAAAATTTCCATGCTGTATTTCTCCTTTACAGTCTCTAAAATCTGTAATTTTAACAACCATAATGTTATTAATTAACAAACTGCAAATCGTCCAGTAACTGATGATTTAAATTCTCGCGTAGAGGCAGAACTTCTGCTTCTGTCCTATAAAGCTGAGAGGTGGTTGAGGAAGATATCTATACAGTATATAGTTCCTTAAAATAACTTCTTTTTAAATCTCAAAACGCTATACCACCTTGTAGATAATAAAGAGAAGGTGTTATAAGAGATCAGAAATCTAACTATATCTTTCACCATGGAGGGAAGGAAGGGAAGTATTTGTAATAGTAAGGGCATTATTATTCATACGGTATCTACTGTCTTAAAATAAGTTATTTTTAAATCCCACAGAAATCTACCACCATGTATATAATAATGGGAAGGGGGTAAAAGTGGTAGAAAGCCTATCTATAGAGTATCTGCTGTATTAAAACAACTTATATCTATCTCCCATAGCCATCTTCCACCTAGAAGCTAGGGATGCGGGTGATTTTTATAAAAGGAAGGTGCATTTATTTACATATACAGCATCTAGTTTCTTAAAATATCTTCTTTTTAAATCCCATAGAAATCTACCACCATGTAGATAATAAATGGAAAGGGATAAAAGTGGTAGGAAGCCTATCTATACAGTATCTGATGTATTTAAACAACTTATGTTTATCTCCCATAGCCATCTTCTACCATTAAGCTGGGGGTGGAGTGAGGGGTTATTTATAAAATTAAGGACATCTATATATACAGCATCTAGTTTCTTAAAATATCTTCATTTAAATCCCATAGCAATCTACCACCATGTACAAGTAGATAATAAAAGGAAGGAAGGTCTACTGATTTTTCCACCTCACCAATGTGAAAAGAGGAGGAGCACTAAGTACATTTGACCCTTTATAAATCGTCTAACTGTTACATTTAGTTTAGTATTGGTTTATATCCCTCTTAGGATGGTAGCTATGTTACAGAAATATCATTTTATTAAACTTTCTAACGATAATTATGTTAGTGTTTTATTTGTGGTTTAGGGGGTACTTCTTTCATATTTATACAGTATTTAGATTAGTACAATAATTCATCTTTATATTCTGTAAATATACTTCACCATGTAGATGACGTGGGGAGGGGGATCAGGATTATCTAAAGACTATTGTTAGGAATTAGGATAGTTTTAGTTAGAAGTAGAGTCTAAGTTCTTTTTGAGAAGCCAGAATTACAACTATTGTGACAGACCAGGAAATCTGACTAAATTGCTTACTTTGCAAGCAAGGCAGATGTCATTGATGATACAATGATATATAAACCCTTGGGTGGGAGGAAACATAGTCAATGGGCCAAGATTGATCAAGTGGAGGTTCTGCAGGAATTCTTGAAGATGACCAGATGGACTTGGCGAGTAAGAACTTCCTGGAAGAATTGAGACTTCGAACAAACATCCATAAGAATTGCAAACAGGGTGAGCAAACTTTGTGTATTAAAAAAACATGTAATTATTTCAGAGTCAGATAATTAAACTATAACGTAGGATCAGAACTGTAAGTCACAACAATTAGTCATTCTGTATTAATTATAATAAGAAGAAGAAGATCATAGCATTGCAATAAGATAGGAGATAGTTATTCTTATTAATAAAGGTTAAGTGAGCACTGAACCATTAGATTATATATAAAATAAAGAACCCAAGCAGGTTAAAGAAACGAATCCTAACACTATCTAGTTTGTTAAAACAACTTCTGCATCAATAGCCATCTTCCACTATTCAAATGGAGGTGGGGGTGCAATTTAAAACAAGTAAGAAGTCTATTTATATAGTATCTAGTTTGTAAAATCACCATCTGTTTATGTGATTTGAGTCATCTCCCAATATGCTGATAACCCCGGAGAGGGTGGGAATATTAAAACAGGTAGGAGGTCTATCTATAAAGTATGTAATATGTTACAACTTCTATTAACATCCCATAGTCATCTCCCACCATGAAGAAGTAAAAGATGGGAATTATTAATCAAAAGTATGAAATCTCACTATACAGTATCCAGTATCTATAATATTAAAACAACTTCAGTTTAAATCTCAAAATGCAGATGATAAGATAGACACTATTTAGAAAAGGTAATCTATATGGTATTTAGTAGCAACCTAACCTAACAACTTCAGTTTATATCCCAAACGATCTCGCACAATGCAGATAGGTGGAGGATGGGGAGTATTTATAATAGGTAGGTCTATCCATACAGTATTTAGGTTTTTTAAATAACTTCTTTTCATATGTCACAGTAATCTACCACCATGCAGTTGATAAAGAAGGGTGGGGGGGACACTTGGAGTCTACATATATAGCATCTAGTTTGTTATAATAAATCATTTATTTCCCATGAAATTAGAATTTATTATTGTAGTCTACTGTTGTTAAACGACTACAGTTGTAATAGAACTTGTCAGAAGGAAAATAGTACATAAATAGGCCTACATAGCATACTATACAATGGTAGAACAGAAAACAATGACTACATACATAACAGAAATAATAGCCAAATATAATTAAAACATATAAATTAAGATGTTACTAAAATATAAGATCTCCCATGTTTAGAGTCCATAAATTAATTGATACTATAAAAGAATGCCATCATCTAACCAGAAGTTGATAAATGGGAGTGGTTATTTATAAGAAAGGAAGTCTTTGTATACAGTACCTAGTTTGTTAAAAACAACTTATGTTTATGTGCCATATCCATCTACCACAAAGCAGATAAGTGGGTGGGGGACTATATATAAAACAGGCAGTATATCTATTTACATAGTATCTACTTTAATCAAATAACTTCAGTTAATCATAGCAGAATTTGACAGGGGGCAGGGGAGCCTTATTTAGATGATATCCATCTATAAAGTATCTAGTTTGTTAAAACGACTTCTCTTTAAAATGTCTCACACCAATCTCACACTATATACATGATACCCAAACATCAAGATCAAAACATCTTTCTATTCAGTACCTATTATCTTTTCTTAAAATAACTTTCTTTTTAAATCCTACAGCATTCAACCACCATGGACAGGGGGGGGGGTCTATCTATACAGTATCTAGTTTGGTAAAGCAACATCTGTTTATATATATAACCATCTTCCACCCTGTATGATAATCTATTAAATAGCTTTGTGATAGACTCTATAAAATTCTTTAAGTAATTCTAAATTTGTTAGGTGTAGACCCTGGATAATAAATGTGTGAGAGTACCTGTAAAAATTGTTTAGCAATTACAAATGGGTTAGTGGTAGACCATATACAATAATCTATTAAATTTTGAGACCCTGTAAAAACACATAGTAATTACAAATGGGTAGGCCTAAAGGTAAGCCCTTGTATATTAAATGATTAATAGTTTTGTAAGAGAAACTAAATATCTCTTAGTAATTCCAAATGGCTAAGTGTTAGACCCTGTATAGTAATACATTAGGTTCTTTGTGACAGATCCTATAAACTTTTTTTGTGGGTAAAACATAATTCCAAAAGGGTTGGTGGTAGATCCTATATATTAATAGTTTTGTGAAAGGCACTGTAAAAATCTTTTAGTAATTCCAAATGGGTTAATGGCACATCATATATTGTATAATAATCTTCTTTTTTAATGAGTTAATGGCACATAGGCCTACTGTATAATAATCTATTTAACCAAATTTTAAATAGGTTATTGGCACATCCTGTATAAGTTATTAAATAATTTTGCGAGACCCTGTAAAAGTCTTTAGTAATTCCAAATAGGTTAATGCCACATTCTGTATAATAATCTATTAAATCATTTTGTGAGAGACACTGTAAAAATCATTTAGTGTCCAAATGAGTTAATGGCACATCCTGTACTGTATAATAATCTATTAAATATTTTTGTAATGAGTTAATAATGGCACATCCTGTATAATAATTTATTAAATAATTTGTGAGACCCTGTAAAAAATCTTTAGTAATTCCAAATGAGTTAATGACAAATTCCGTATAATAATCTATTAAATTTTTTTTAATGTGTTATTGACACATCCTGTAAAAATCTTTTAGTAATTAAAATTTGGTTACTGGTAGACCCAATATTTTTAAATAGTTTTGTAAGAGACCTTGTAAAACTATTTTAGTAATTCTAAATGGGTACTAATGTAATTCCAAATGTAGGTAAACCCTACATAAATAATTTTGCGCAAAACAAATCGTTTAGTAATTCCAAATGGGTACAGCTAGACCCTGTATATTAATTGATTGATAGCTTTATGAGAAACTGTAAAATTCTTTAAGTAATTCAAAATTGGTTAATTATGGTAGAACCTGTATAATCTATTAAATACTTTTGTAAGAACCTATAAAAACCTTTTAGTAATTCCAAATGTGTTAGTGTTAAATATAGTCTATTAAATAGTTATGTGAAAGACCCGCAAAAACCTTTTAATGGATTAGTGGTAGATTCTGCATAATAATTTAATAAATAATAGGGACCCCGTAAAAATCTTTTAGTAATTCCAAATAGATTAATGGTAGACCCTGTATAATAATCTATTAAATAATTTTGTGATAGACCCTATAATATATTACATAGTTTTGTGTGTAGTAATTCCAAACGAGTTAGTCATAGACCCTGTATAATAATCGATTAGGTAATTTCTAGTTGATTTGCAGGGCATTCTGTATTAAAATCTAACTTGTCGTAAATTCATTCTAAATAAGCTATTATTTTGCAATGTAAAGCTACCATGTGAATTGTAAAAATGTAGGAATAAAACATGTAATAAAGTTTAATAGTGAAAAAAATAATCAATGTGAAAACGGTAATAGAAATAAATTCGCAAGAGAGAAACTTTTTTTTTAAATCCCGTAAAAAAACAACTCCCAATCACACACTAATAAATCAGGGTGAATTGAATCGGTCTGGACAACCATAAGCTGTGATTAGGCTTAGGCACAGAATCCTGCGCGTACCGCGTATTATAGTAGACATAATATAATAGGAAAACGAGATACAGTGAACACGAATGAATAAATAAACGAGTGTCAAGGTTGCGGGGGAGAGGAGGAGCGTAGTGCCTAGTCATAGCCCTCGCCCAGAGCCAGAGCAGGGAGCACTGAGCAGGGCAAGCTCGGAAGGTAAGTCAGCGTTCTGTAGCCTACACAGTTACGATCAATAATATGCGTCCACACGGCACACGTCCGTCCATAACTAAAGCCGGACAACCGCGTTTCTTTCACCTCCATTCACGATACTAGACTGGTCTTGGAAGAAATGTGCGTTGATTTTTAAGACGAACATATCGTTATACGATAATCGTTAAAATAAATCGTAACAATTTCTTTCTAGTAGTGAATAGGATTGCCCGGGAAACACTTCGGTCTGTCTGGGTTCCTGAATTTGCACAATGCAGCCAGGTTCGCGACTCCCGATGGATTCATTATATTTCTATCACTATTTTTTTTAAAGAAGATTATTGGCGAATCGAACAATTGATTTTCGAATCCCTTAGCGAATTGATTGTCGCTATAACAATCAAAACAGCCTATATTTTTTATCCTTATAGCTTCGAAAATAACACTTTCAGTGAAAATGTTGTTGTACATATGTAAATAATCACACTTGTTTGTATACATATAAAAAATCTGTTTGACGCAAACCGAACTAAGTAGGGGTCAAAATTTATAAATTCTCTAAAAAAAATTGAAAAATAACATTAAACAATTTGAGTTCAAATCATACTGTTTTTAAATCTTACATAATCGTACGATTTCAGTGTAACTTTGTAGATTACAGCTGTTTTGTCATTGCAACATCTTCAGATCTCCACAAACTGTGTATTTTATTCTACTCAAGATAACTCCACCAAAAAACTATTTATTGAAATTGAAAATGTTACTTTTTCATATCTTGTTTTTGTATTTAAAATATTTAACTATTTAAAAAGATTTCTTTGTAGTTGGAACCAATAAAACTAAATGAAAAGTACACAGACCACATTTTTTGGCCTTAACACCACGAACGTTTTAAGTTTCTATAAATTTGATAAAAACTCATGGAAATTTTCTTTTCAACATCTCAAACAAGCAATTTTTTTTTTTTTTAAAGCAAATATAAACTTTACAGTGAACGTTTACAATATTTTTTCAAACTGATTATACAGTCTAGACTAACATTTGTAACCTTTTAAAAGAACATTCGTTTTTCATCCAAGACGGTAAAACCTATCGAAAATTTCATTTTTTTTCTTTTTAACATCTCAAACAAGCGATTTAAAACAAACAAATATAAACTTTATAGTGTATGTTTACAATTTTTTTAACGAATTTTACAATTTATATTATTAACATTTGACTTTTTACAAGAATTTCCTTTTTTCCTCCAAGTCGGTAAAACCCACCGAAAATTTCAATATTTTCTTTTCAACATCTCAAACAAGCGATTTAAAACAAACAAATATAAACTTTATAGAGAATGTTTATTTTTTTTTTTTTTTTTTTTACGGATTATACAATTTACCTTTTACAATTTACGGGTTACACTTGTAAAAATCCCAAAAAAAAAAACTGTTTTTCCTCCAAGTCGTAAAAGCTATGATGTTTCATAATGTTTAATTTACAGTTTGAAAGAGCAATAGACGCATAGATGTATCTATGCATTACGATAAAATGCATTAGGCTATAGTTGTTCAGTTGTAATTTCAAACAAAATATATAAACAATAATATAATTTCTAACAATAATTTCTCGTTAAAATGGTGTGGAAAAATCAATTTAATAAAGTCTCATGATTGGTCGTTTATATGTTATAAAATAGTAGTAAGAATTCGAAAATGTTAAAATAAATTTATAAGGTTATTTTTTGATAGTTCAGTGAATATTCTGTTTGGTTGCGAGAACGGGTATTAATCAACCCATCTCGACCATACATCTGTCTCTTGTCCATTTGTATATAAAATGACTCAACTTACCATACATAGAAGGAAAAAAAATCCATAACAAACCCTTTATTTCAACGATTAACTCATCATCTTCAATTGTTTACAGAAACATAAGAACGCACTAGTTCTAAGTACACGTTTACTTAGTGTTTGGCTCTGATAAGTTCATCAGCTGACAAAACTGGTTATTTGTCAGATTTATTATTAATAAATAATAAACTTGTTTTAAATCACAGAACTTTGCGTTTTTTTCTAAAAGAAACCTCTTAGTCCCTTAATTGTTATTGTAACAATACGGCATGTTGTTTGGACTTATTACTATGCATATATTATCATAATCATGTCGTGTTTGGTGTCATTTTCTTTTAAATTTAACAAAGATTTCAAATATGCCATTTAAATTGTTAAAATTTGTGATTTCTTCAAATCAGCAATTGCTTACTGGACGCCCCGGTGTATGAGTCATCTGCCTGGCCGGGCCGGTCAGACCAAGGCGCTCGTGAGTGCGCGTGCGAGAGGAAGGGTCTCCTAGGTGCCACGGCTGGTGGAATAGGCTATAGGTAAAATATTATGAAATATTGTATTACTTGGATGGGTTCATGGTTGAATTTCATTTTTTTAAACTCTCTAAGATGCGGGACATGCGATGTATGCACCAACCAGTTTATATGTGTATTGTGAAGTGGTTGTGTCCTTATGTTAATTTTTGTTTTGTTATATATATATATATATATATATATATATATATATAAATTATATATATATATATATATATATATATATATATATATATATAGTTTTATAGAGTCCCGAAATGCGACATAAAACAGCTTTAAATTTAAGTCGGACTATCCGGGTAGTTCTACCAAACAGAACTTTTTACCACATATAAATTTACAACTTCCATCTGAGGAAGGGAGGGTATCAAAATTATAATCAACAATTTCAAATCTGTTTCCTAAATGGTGTTGATAAAATTCACTTCCTTCTTGTCTTTTAGGACAATGAACAAGACTTAGGTATCATTTTGGTGAATCTATTGTCAAAATGATGGTCATAGATCAATTTGTGTCAAAACTGACATGTCCAACTTTCAGTGAAGAAAACTTTGCTATCATTTTGGTGCATCTATTGTCAAAACGACGGTCATAGATCAATTTGTGTCAAAACTGACATGGCCAACTTTCAGTGGAGAAAACTTTGCTATCATTTTGGTGCATCTATTGTCAAAATGACGGTCATAGATCAATTTGTGTCAAAACTGACATGTCCAACTTTCAGCGAAGAAAACTTTGCTATCATTTTGGTGCATCTATTGTCAAAATGACGGTCCTAGATCAATTTGTGTCAAAACTGACATGTCCAACTTTCAGTGAAGAAAACTTTGCTATCATTTTGGTGCATCTATTGTCAAAATGACGGTCATAGATCAATTTGTGTCAAAACTGACATGGCCAACTTTCAGTGAAGAAAACTTTGCTATCATTTTGGTGCATCTATTGTCAAAATGACGGTCATAGATCAATTTGTGTCAAAACTGACATGGCCAACTTTCAGTGGAGAAAACTTTGCTATCATTTTGGTGCATCTATTGTCAAAATGACGGTCATAGATCCATTTGTGTCAAAACTGACATGGCCAACTTTCAGTGGAGAAAACTTTGCTATCATTTTGGTGCATCTATTGTCAAAATGACGGTCATAGATCAATTTGTGTCAAAACTGACATTGCCAACTTTCAGTGGAGAAAACTTTGCTATCATTTTGATGTATCTATTGTCAAAATGACAGTCATAGATCAATTTGTGTCAAAACTGACATGGCCAACATTCAGTGAAGAAAACTTTGCTATCATTTTGGTGCATCTATTGTCAAAATGACGGTCATAGATCAATTTGTGTCAAAACTGACATGGCCAACATTCAGTGAAGAAAACTTTGCTATCATTTTGGTGCATCTATTGTCAAAATGACGTAGTAAGTAATAATAATATTACGTAATAAGTATTGTAGTGAAAGTATTATGTGACTTGTTAACAAATCTATATTGAATTTATAACAGTAATATGCGTTTTGAGATACCCTGAGACCCGAAAATCTGTTGTTTTTTTTAATAATGATTGTCTGCCGTTTGTACGGGTAATCATTTATTAATTTTTCCGCTCCATTTTTTGATTACTCGAAATAAAGGATAGCTGGCACATAACAAAAACTAAAAATTTCGACTTTCTTAAAATTTTGGTTAAATGTAGGCTCTAGAAGTATCAGTTGTCATCTCCCCAAACGAATACTTCGGATTTATTGGTTGAAAAGATGAAATGAACTGAGGGCGCCACACAAACCAATGTGCCAACAAATAAATAAAAACTTTATAACTTGAGAGTAATTTAGAAAAAAAACGAACAAAAACTTACAAATTTTTAGGTTGATTGGGAATTATTTTTGTGTATGGGTGTCTCACAAAAGTATGTCCTATATTTCTACACAGTTGTTGTTTATGATTGATATCTCCAGTCTGTGAATTGTCGGGGAGATAGTGATCTAATTGTTTTGCGTGAATCCTTAATGGCTACACTTGAATCAAATTTAATAGAAATAGTTACAGCCCATTTTTTTTAAAAAAGTAACTTTTTTATAATAAGTACGTATCCCAAAATTTTGGTTTAAAAAATGGAGGGAGAAACCTTTCCTAGAAACAAATCTATAAGCCCAGTAAAACGCCCAACATTACGCGACTTAAACTATTATAACGCTTCTTCTCAGCTAAATATTGTATATCTTAAATCAGAATTCGGTCGTTCAAAGTTGTATTTATTATCCTCTCATAACAATAACTGGACCGAGTTCGTAGGATATTGTTCATATCTGTTTCCCAGAATCATTAAGGCAAGTGGTTATGCATGTCTTACAAAACATTTTTGAATGAGTGATTACGGACAACCCCTTAGAGCTCATTAAGTGATTACAGGCGTGGCAATCCCGATGTCCACGAGCTAAATTTATACCCTTTTTCACGTAGTCTTGGGTTAGATACATATTTCCTATCGGGTCTCTCTTGACCAACTCTTGTTCTCTTCCAACACTGACGATTTAGAGTACTCGATGGCTAGGGCTCTTTGTTTTATGTTCTCTTCTTCCTTTTTATAGTCCGTAGGTAAAATCAAAGACTCATAATTTCACGCATGTGTTTGTCCGTCTATCTGTCTGTTAAGTCGCAACCAATCTACACAGACAAGACGATAAATCCTATATATTGTAAACTTTGCGTTTAAATTCTTTGTATTGTCTCACATATGGAAAAAATGAAATGTTAAAACACACACACACACACATTATCTAAGAAGTCAAAAATTATTGAGATGAACTTTTGTTGTTACTATTATGTGTGCGGGTATCAAATAAAGCTAGAAGTTGTTCTGATTACTATGTTTATTTGACAAAAAACTTAATATGATGGCGCTAGGCCAAGTGTCAGATATCATAGCCCCCCCCCCCCACCCATTAACTTTAACACGGTGTGACCAACAATACTGATAAAAAAAATTTGGATGTGAAATTAAATTGCAGTGCGAATTACATATATAGTTTTTTAAATGTTGATCATTTTATAATTTAGGAGTTCATTTTAAAGTTCATGGGTTCCATTTTTTTTTTTTTTTTTTTTTTTAACACCTTAATCTCAGTTTCAAAAAAGAATCAAATATATTTACAATCGAAATATAATCTTCGGAATATCAATTTGAAGATGAAACTATAAGTCGGTCATTCACTATTCGCTAATGTGTCGGAAAAATATTCGAATTGATCGCTACCTGTTTATAATGATTAAGGTCCCCCAATAAAAATAGAAAAAGTTAGCTTGGTGTAGTTTATAAGGAAAGATTTGAAACGTTATATCTGAGTTCATTATTTCAATTAACTTAATTTTAACACCAGATTATAACTATCAATATCACATTCGAATCCGATTGATTATCACAGGAAAGACTGATTTGCAGAGTTTGTACAAATATGAGATTTTTCTTCTGTAAGACATAACTTTCTTTTGTAAATTATTTTCAATCGTTTTTTAAAATGACATGCAATAAATAAACAATATTCTCGAATGAAGAAGAGGAAAGAATGAATATCAATGACAAAAACTATAAAAAATAGAGAATAACTGTCTTTTGGGTTCATTCAATCAGGAATTAAATATAATATTGTTTTTTGTTTTTTTTTTTCATTTTTAAAGGAAAGCAGGTACAACAGATACTGAATGACAACTAAATTTAAAATTACTTTTTCTTATTCGTTTCCTTTTCTAAAGAGTTTCTTAAGCTGAAGACAACGAAGACGTCAGGAGATTGCTATGATCAAGTTACAAGAGCATGTCGACCTTAAAAAAAAACTTTTAAATAAATGGTGTACAGTTTTGCACACATTTTGTTCACATCTAGGCGTATACACAAAACAAAACATCAATCAACCTCAAAAAGTGTGGATGTGAAAGAGGAAGCTGTCATAAAATAAAAAACCAGGTGTGTGGGTGGGGGTGTGTGTGTGTGTTTGTGTGTGTGTGTGTGTGTGTGTGCGTGTGTGTGCGCGCGCGTGTGTGTGCACGCGCGCATGTGCGCGTGCGTGCGTGCCGCGGTAACTTATGGTCAAACGGATTGTTGATAAACATATTTGTGGAACGTGCACTAGTTGCCGCCCAATGTCTCTTCATGATCGGTGATCGCACAAAATCGGTGTATATATTTCCTTAAAGAACAAACATTCCTTACAAGAAAATCAGGTATGTCTGTGTCGCTGGGACGGTCAGATAACGTGAATACTTGACGGTCAGTGATCACACAAAATCAAAGTCCATACGTTGTGACATTGATGTAGAAAATATTTCATTATTTTATGGCCACCACCGCAGATGTACTAGCACCGTCGTTGAATCATTGGCCACTGCTGTGGAGGTGTTCTTTCTTTCCCGACATCGCTTTACTCTCTCATAGGATGTTTGAAGAGCATTACTGAATTGCTGTTGAGGAGCTCGTTCCAACCGTATACGATTTCTGTATTTCGACAAGGCTTTTCAACATTTGTTGATATTTCTTTATTTTCAACTTCAACTCAATACAATTTCACCAGAACAACTCAAAACTAATATTTTATACAGTAAATCTGCATATTACGAACAGTACAGTCAATTGAGATCATATTGAACATTAAAGCTTTACTGAGTCAGAAGTTATAGCCTACTGCCTGAAAGTTTCCATCACAAAATAGTGGTGTAACATCCTCTAGGTCCCACACGTAACATCATAATCCTCCCTAGATGAAATATATTTTTGAATTTTTTAACTATAATGTGTTATAATTTTATTTTTAATGAATCTTTTCCTTCTTATTTTAGGATGAAAAACCTATTGGTTATCATCGGCTTATAAAACAAAAAAAAAAAAAAAAAAAAAAAGAAGAAGAAGAAAATAAAATAAAGACCACTAGCCCTGGAATACTCTAACAGTGTCAGGGTAGAAAAAGAAGAGTTGGTAAAGAGAGACTCAATAGGAAAGATGAAGAGAGGGATCTAACCCATGATTATATAAAAAAGTGTAGATCCAGCTGATTCCCTCATGCATGAACAACCCCGTACTTAAAAGTGAGCCCCTGAGGGTGATTGTTTTTGAGTCACAACGTGAAACTTATCCCCTGATGACGTTATAATAGAATTTTCTGTAATACCCCAACATATTTAAAGATATATTCACGTCAAAAACTATAAATTTCATTTTTTGTTTTTCAAAATTGGCTCTAAACGATTTTAATAAAATTTACCCAACATATAGGCTTTAAAGGGCTACACAAAACAAATTGGTCGTCACTTTTTCATAAGTTAAAATTTGCATGGGATGACCAAGAGAATTTCTTTATCGTAGAGGGATAAGAAAAATCTCAAACTGAATGTAGGGCTACTTTAAGATCATGTTTTATTTACGAGCACTATTTTTCTGGTAAAATGGTCAAAAACATCCATTCGTAAAAGAGTAAAAAAAAAAGACTAAAATTTATTTAAAATCTTCTTAACTCACTCAATTTGATATCTATTTTTAAAGTTTAACTTTTTTACCCTTTTCCACCCCATATAAAAGGAAATAAGTTTGTTGTACATTACATAACCTCTCTCTCTCTCCCAGGTAGACAAAAACTCGATTCTAAATCAAGTGTCAGATATTGAAATTAATGACAACGGCGTCTAATTATACGACTAACAATAAACTTGTGACCAATTTTTTCGTAATATAGTGTCAATTAGAGGTAGAACAATGAATTAGTGAGTATATCTTGATGAGGCAAAGTTTACATATTCTTTATACATGTGTAGAAGTTTTTCTAGAACCAGTTAGAAGTGCCACTCTGCACACAAACACCGTCTACAGTTCATAAGATTTAGCGAGCTCTGTCACTGAAATGTGTAGTTATCTCTGGGTCGACTAGTGTAATGGGTAACACACTGAGCTCCATCTTGCAGTGAGTTTTGTACTGTGCGTTTCGTAGTTATACGTGCATTTCAAAAACATTGGTTTGTTGTGTGTTTGATGAAAGGTGAAAACGTCAAAAAGAGAGTTAGTGGGAGTTAAAGTCCTCCATAGTCAATCTTACGAAAAAATCGTATGAAATGTGTATCGTTTTATGAAACAAATTTTTAGTAAACTTTTTTGGATATTTACCGCCATTTTGAAATGTATATAATAATTTTTCTGGTTAGGAAGTTTGACTAATTGTTTGTAAATCTGAGCCTAAATACCAAATTTAAACAAAATTGAAAACTATTCATTTTTTGAAAACAGGCAGCTATTTCAATATTTATATGATTTTTTTGGTTAGAAAGTTTCCAATTGCTTCGAAACAAAACAAAGACGACAAAAAGCGGAATGAAACTGAACCAATGTCTTTATTAGCAGTAGTAGTAATAACATCACTTCTTCTCCCATTTGCAACTTCCCCCTAACGTGCATTATGAAAGTCCTGGCTACATCTTATATACTGTATTATTTCCTATTAGTTTTATGAGTTATTATTTCATACCACAGAGGGTGCAAAATTCGAATTCGTCGGTTAAAAAATTACTGCAATTTAAAAGAAATAATAACTTTATATGATGAAAAATACCAAAATGCGGGTTTTTGTTTTCAAAAAACCGGAGGCCGACATACTGATACTCAAGACTCTCGCCGACCGAGTACGCAAACTCATTTACCTGCCCAACTCTACTTTGCATTAGTTTTGTGTTATTTATGATAACTTTCACTAAAGACAAATATCGCAAGTACAACTTTTGACTTTTACATTTCCACTTCAATTTATTTTTAAAATGTTCTTATTTATTCCTACAATTGATATAATAACAAAAATCCTGTCTTAACGTCTATCGTCAATTTTTCTTTAATTGTGTGTCATTTCAAGACGATTAAGACTATATGACAAATATTTTAAAACGCTCGCAAATTATTCAATACCAATTGAACTTTTATGTTACCAAAAATGTTAAAGACCCTCCAAATTGCACAGCTAATTAAAAATCCTTTTAACCTTGCTTTCGATTGTAAGGTTATCATGAACCAAAAAAGAAAATATCGGTTAACTTATAACTATTTTAAATAGTTGTAAAAAATATCGGACTGAAATTGTATATGTATATTCTTTAATAGTAGTTGAACACTTAATATGAGAGGACGTGGAAGGACAACATCTGTGTGTTTTATTTATACCTTCTTTTTACCAACCCATAAAATTTGATCCTGACAAGTTATTTTATAAAATGTAAAAGTATGCACTCTCATAATCGCCCGGTCACGAACAGGTTCTTCTTCTTAGAGTCATATATGTATAGCCTAAGTTTATTGAAGAAAAAAAATCTCGTAATATTTTTCCCTGCTTAAAATAACTGGACTCAGTTTTGCGAGTATTGGGAAAAGAGTGAAATACCTCTCGTTCATCTTTTCTATCAGGTTTTGTTCTCTTACAACTCTGACGTCGCTATGAAGAGTATTAAGGGCTAGAGGTCTCTATTTTATTATAATCTTTTTCTTTTTTTAAGGGGGTGGCGACTGCTAGGTTTTCACAGTTAAACAACAACAAAAATGTTTATTGAATATTTCTTTGAGCTCAGTGGCTCACAAAACAAAAATTTATAAAAATTACGAAAATTTTGTTTATACTTCCTCACATATGCTTAGTACAGTTTTATAGAGAACGTCAATATTTCTTCAGAGTGAATATTTACTTTGATTGGATGCAAAGACATTTCAGTAGCTTTTAATTTTAGTTCAGTGATTAAGGACTATTGTTTTTGACGTAAATAGGCCTATGTTTTTGCTGGCCATACAGAAAACCAGATGATAAATCAGGAGATATAGTTTTAAGTTTCACCTCAAAAACTATCGTTTACATCGAAAATCAAACTATACTACATGATTGTTACAGAATCCAAGAATTTATTTCACCTAAAGGGGATTGCAAATTGTTGTACACTGCCATTTTGTGATAAGTTTCCCCATCTGTGGAAACTTCCATGCAGTACAACTTCCAACTCTGGGAAGTTTATGCTCGTTGTGATCATAATCTATAGATTAGGGTATTAAATATTAGTTTTGAGTTGTTCTGGTGAATTTGTATTGAGTTGATGTTGAAAATAAACAAATATCAACAAAACGTTGACTTGTACTCATTAAAAGCCCACAGAAAACGTATACGATTGATAAGAGCATCTCAACAGCAACCCAGTGATGCCCCTCAACCCCCCCCCCCCATATAAGAGAGTGAAGCGATGTTGGGGCCGAAAGAAAACCTTTGCAGCAGCAGCAACCATGCGCGTCCAACAACGACGCCAGTATGTTTACCGCGACAGTAGTGGGCATAATCCTAATAAAATCTTTTCTATATCAATGGACATCGATTTTGTGCGATCAGCAACCATCGTGTATTCACATTATCTGTCTAGAGTTGCGGCACAGGGATACTTGTTTTACTTGTAAGGAATGCTTATATTCCTAAAGGAAATAAATACGTTTCATTTCATTTCAGATAGTATAGTAAAGACAAAAAAAAAAACAATATTTTTGGGAATAAACCCATTTTAAGCCTTTACTCCAACTCTGCTATATTGATTCATTGCCCATAAGAATAATGTTAGACTTATGAAGTTGTACAGATGTCAATTATCACTTTAAAGATCACAACAACATGGAGGTTTCACATTTTTTAATTAGTAAGTTTTTTTGGTTTGTTTTTTGTAAATCAAAATATAAATTCGCTACTTTTTGTAAGTTAATATATAATCTTTGTGATTAATTTTAAAAAGGAAAACTGGTGTTTAATTGTATATTAAAATAATAATGTTTCACACCCAAAATAAAAATTAATGCAAGTACAAAGGATTAAATGAAGTAATGTATTTATGTCTGAACATACAATCTATTCATGCTAAATAGTTAAACATTTTCGTGCAAAACTTGACCATTATCCATTACTTGTGATGAAGTTGGGATAAACAGTGGAAAGGCTATTTATCTATTCTAATTTGGCAATTCTTTTTACAATGCCACATTATTACAACTCAGATCAACAATAATTTTCAAGTGTCAAGAAAGATAAACTGTAAAGTGAACCTGAACTTGAAAACAATATTTCATTGTTCATCCCAATGCTAAAACCTGTTTTTAAGTATATATTTATTTAGTCCTTCAAGATGATTACATTAAAAAGCTTTATTACATCTTTAAAACTATGAATTTCAAAATGGTTTGAAGCTGATATGATGAAAAAAGATTCCAAAAAAGGACATTGAAGTCTTTTGCAATATCATTTATCACAAAAATTTTAAATCATTAAATGTGCCTTTGGCAGTATTTTAAAAAAGGTCAGATTTCAGGTATACTAGTTTTAAGTCGAAAAACCACTTCAGTCGTTATCATCTTCAAAAAATTGGGCAAGAAGATGTCCCACCTTAAAACTTAGAAATAAAACATTAAAAACAAAAACTAGATAACAAACTAAAATAAACAAAACATAATAAATTTCAAGGCTGTAAAATGGCCCTGCAACAGGGCCTAAAAAGGCCATGCAACGAGTTATTAAAAATAGAATTTAACAACAACAAAAATAATTTAATTATACAATACAAAATATTACACAGTTGTAAAGAGGCTCTGCAATAATAATAGAATCGAAAAATTGATTTTAAATATTATAAAAAATGATCAGATGATGCAAAAAGTACAATACCCGATCAAGGATCTGAGCATTATACCCCAACAGCCTAATGTGGCCACTACCTGGGGCAGGAAGCGACAGACAACAATTTGTATATACATAAAGCCACACTTGAATAAAACACACTCGGGGATAAATAATAAAAGTAAAGTGTGTTCGAGTTGCATGTTTCTCACATTGTTATTGTGATTAGCATTCATGAAGATTTCATGGTCATAGCAAAAATTATGCTGAACCATCATCGATGTAGGATATAAACCGTGGAATATGGATGTATCTTTACTCCATCACTAGTGGTCCAATTCGTGCACACGTTGTAACGGCTTATTTCCCCAATAGTGAAGATGATTCTAATGTAACCATTCTTCAATACTTCAAGGCACAAAATGAAGGCCTAAGTCTTGATCAATGAAATTTTTTTAATACCGTAGAGAGCAACAAAGTTCTCTTATGACACTTCTGGTCCTCTCCGTGGATGCATTAATAGGCACAAAACTAAAAAGAGATGGGCCTAAAATTAGTTACAATTTTGGAGAAATTTAACTTCCACTAAAAGGGAAACATGATCTTCGTAAGGTAACAAAGGCTATTATGGTGAATTCTTTGCCTGCTGGTAGTTCTACCCCTCGTTCGCTGGCAGAAGGCTCCTTGGAGCCTGGGGCTGGATTTGTTGCCAGGGGGATGAAACTTCTAGTCAGCCTATTCACAAAGTAAGGATAGGATGACTGTTGCTGCATTGCAGGCCGAAACTCCCTTTAAAAGATATACTGGCAGGAGGCTTATCACAGCCTTGGCCGGACTGTCTGAGGAGTGGGAGTGGTGGGGGTGCAGCATCGGGCAGTTCCTTCCTTCTAAAAGAACAAAAACTTCTGCCCCTGGTTCGCTGGTAGAAGGCTTCTCAGAGCCTGTGGTAGTGTTCTAGAACCAGATCTGTTGCTGGGGGGGGGGGGCTGAAACTTCTAGTCACTATTTCCAATCCAATATCACAGGTTGAAGCTCCCTCCAAAAGATATACTGCCAGGAGGCTTATCACAGAATTGGCCGGACTGTCTGAGAAGTGGGAGTGATAAGGGTGCAGTGTCGGGCAGTTCCTTCCTTCTAAATGTACAAAAACTTCAAGGGGCATCAACAGCCATAAAGTGACTAGGACTTGACTAGGACTAGGACTTGGTCACTGTACTAGTCAAATAAGGACTAACGATAGGGAGCAGGAGATTATAATAGCCTCAGCTTACTTTCTTGAGAGTCCAATACATCTAAAACAGATGATACAGCTAAGCTCATCAGGTACTGTATTCTAACCTACAGAGGACTGCTTTCCTTCCAGTCTCCAATCCTCGCCACTGCTAAGGTGATGATCATGTAGTCCAGACCCATTTTAAGATTCATAGGAAGCTTGAATTTTGCCTGGGTTTAAACCAAAATTACTTACGTAGTCATAAAAGATCAATTTGGGTCGCAGTGAAAAGAGACAATAGCCTCAGACTCACAAAATCGTTAGTAAGTAATGTAGTTTTTGATCAATATATGAAGATAGGGGATGGATGTATAGAATAGATTCTACAACTGAATTTAAAAGCATGTGTCACATGACCTTATTAACTTTTTTCTTTTTTTAAAACACAAATCCAAAATAGTGGCCAAAAAAACGTGAAGCGTTATATGAGAGATCAGATATAAACTTCAATTTGGTCAGAAATAGATTTAACAAAAACTGGAAAAATAGGGAAGCATTCAATTTTATTTTGGCCACCAGTTGTGTGGATGTGTTTTAATATATGCTCTAGAGTCCAGAGGTCGCAAATTTCATTTGATTTTGTTATAATTTGGTTTGCCCATTTCAAAAATCAGTAACTAATTTCGCTTAGTTCTAAAATCTGCATCTAGTAATGCACTAACGTCTCTCCTATGATATAAAACAAAACTGTTAACAATAATTGTAAAATTTAATAAAATCACCAATAACTCTAGAAGTCGAAACTTTAGTTGATTTTAATCATATTTTACTAATGATTCTGTGAGCAATAAACCTCCCTCCTGGGATATATTTAATACATGTTTTTTACATGTGCTTGGGGCACGATGAGACACATAATAATTTGTATATAAATAAAACCACACTTTAATAAAACACACTTAGGGAATAGCCTAGGTTACTGAAGAAGAAATGAGGATTATTCCTAGGACAATGAGGAACAATGATTACCCTTATGCTAAAGAGTAACGAGGATGACATATAAGCTAACGAGGAATGAGTATTACGCCTAGGTATAGAAATATAGTTTTACGAACACTGCAATTAACTGAGTTCAATAAAAACTGCAGAATTCAGTAGAAAAACAACATAATAATAATTTTATTCAGATTTATTGAATACTCTGAACCGACATATCAACAAGTAGTGCAAATAACAGATCAATTAAACTTATAGAATATTCTTTAATATGTACATAGCATTACATATATTTTTTGTAACATTTTTGAGTTTGTACAGAATGTTCATTTTATGCCCTGTAAAAGTCATTATATTTGTGCTCTATCCTTCATGAAATATAATTGAATCCATTGCCACTATTGTACCTAGAATCCGGTATTTTCCACTATATGGACACTGATAATATTATTGGTTAATTTTATAAATCCAAATTAACAAGAATAATCAGTAAATTGGTTGTGTTACAATGATGTATACCCAATTTAATCCTATAAATAAATTTATTGTAATACCATTTGTGGTATATTTTATTGCATATTCTGTTTAATCATTATTTTAAATAAAATATCTAACAAATTTGTTGATGCATTATTTCGATATAGTAAAGGACATGGCATGGAAAAGTTTGATGTATGTCTAGAGAGAGGTTGGGCATGCTTTGAGGTTGTATTAGTTAAATACAGCCTTGAACAGATACAATCCATCTTATTAGTTACCCAGCAAAAGTCTAGATCATCTTAGAGTTAAGTATGATAATCGCGAACAATCTGAGGTCCGTTTACGATTGATTTTTACAATTCATGATATAAGACATAAAGAAATATATATTTTTGACATGTAATCTCTAGGTCTTTAAGAATCAAATCTTATTTCCTGTATTATTCCTTTTAACTTCTGAATTTAGGGGTTTATATTCAAACATTTTTAAAACAATAGATGCTCAGTTGTAAACTGTGTATTTTCAACACATTTTCTGAACTAGGCCAACTCTCTAATAAATGTTGCGTAAAAACCCCGGATAAATATAGGCAAACAAAAAAAAGGTGAATATAATTAGTTCCTTAAAAATAAGATATGGTTGACTAAAACAGTATAATGTTACGGGACTCCATGTTACATTGCCTAGATAATCCATCATTTGACAAACTTGCTTTGTTAAATATGTGTTTGCTTAAAATCCCCTAATAAATAAACACGATTTATTCAAATATTGGAGTATTGTTTTTGTTTTTTTAAATTGACACAAAAATTATTAATAATATTTTTTTTACAATTATCCCCTTCCAAAACTTTAAAACCTCTAAAAATAAGATTACTTTGTTGAGAACAGTTTTCATAATCGGCCACTTTATTTAAAATCAAAATACTCCATTCTTTGAGATGACTGTTCTCATTTTTTAAACTTTGACAGTGTAGAGTCAATTCAGCTACCTTCTCATGCTTCGATTATAAATTTGTCCCCCTTTTGGCTGATTACCGGAAATAACCTCTAACAACTGTTGTTTATTTCTTTTAGTAGAGTAGGGTATCATATATTCCCCAGTACTATTCAATACAACGCAAATTAAATCATATTAAATATTCTATTAACATTTAACTGTAATAATAATAAATTTTATAAGTAGTAACTTCATAGAAAAAGAAAACAAAATGTTAGAATTTAAACTAGGCTTACTTGTTATTTCAATCATGCATTAAATAAGGTAAGAATGAATTTCAATTACCGTAAGTATGCATTTATGACTTGGAGAGATGAAATCTAATCCACGATTTCCCATTCCAGTGAAGCAAGTTTTAATATTCTGCATGAACTTTCTTCGTATTGCTTTCAAAGAATACACACACAGAGCACTTAATTGGCTAGGTTTGCTCGACCCTTCTCCTTCCGACTGTTCACTTTCAGAAAACACTGCGAATAAAACATCATCTTGAGCAGTAATTCCGAGATCAGCAGCCAAATCTGACCCAGGCTTACCGACATATCCAGCTTGTACCAGGTTGTACAACTTCCCACCCTCACTGATACACTCTATCGGAATTTCTGTATAAGAATAATAGTTTCCATCATCGTGACACACTCTCACTAATTTTGAAATAAAAGGAGACTGACTATATTTCATTTGAGTAGTCAGGAAGTAACTAAAACCACCAGAACTAAAACCATAAATATAATTAATTGGATATCGTTCACGAGCTAATGAGTTCACAAACATCCTTGTCCCTGTGGTGACAGCTGTTTCTGCTATCATAAACATTTTATCACGTTCCAGACTGCGTGAAGACACTGCAGGCACTTCTGAGCGATACGGAGAGTTTCCTGTATAAGTTACTCCTACATACATCACTTGTGATACAGGAGGCTTTGGAGGACCTGGTGCTATGAAAGCCACTGTGGAAGCGGTGGCATTGTTCGCGACCACCGCTTCCTTTACTACTTGTACTACATCCGAAATGTTATGTAGATTTCGAACCGAACAAATACCTTGATAAAGGCTACCACAGGATATAAGCCTACTTGTGGTGTAATCGATGACTAGGGCTTTGTTAACATTGTCAGTACGTTTTTTAATTACATTATTAGGGCAATCAATGACCGAACACTCTGGAGAATCATCGTGCGGGCCTGTCACTTCGTTCATTACAAGTTCGAGGTCGGGAGATAGTTGATACAGTTTATTCACCGCACCAACATAAACTCTTCCCGTATTCTTATCCACCACCATATGGTTGAACTTTCCTGTTCCAGCTTCATCACTACTATTGAATGTACGTATGATGGTACTTATGGCTCCCCCAAGGCTCAGTGCCGCCAACACTATCAGGTGCACAACTACTTGCATACTGCACACACCCTGTCACGTCATAAGGATCTCCTGAAACAGGAAACAGATAACATATTAATTAATATAATTAATTAGCTGAAATTAATATAATTTATCAGCTGAAATGATAATATACTGACAGACATTGGCCAGCAATGACTTCTTTAAATGGAGATCAAAATTAATGAAAGGGTTAACCTTTCAAATGAAAAGGTTACGTGATGAAAAACTATGATAGGTGTTTATAGAGTAACGCATGAGAGGTGACAGAAACATTCCAATAATAATTTTATTTCACTCAGTTTTACTACTTAATCAATAGCTAAAATTTCAAGCTTTATTGTATGTTTAATTTTATTTTCCTACGTTAGCTATATTGGTTATTGTAAGCAGCTTAGTTCTAGCGTGCTTGCTTTATCCATCTCTCTAATGTGGTCAAAGTTCTATCGTGTATCGTTTAGGCTTGTATATATACAAAAATTTAATGTAAGTAAACATTGTAAATTTTTTTAACCATTTATAAAATTGTGTACATTTAGTATAATTTGGAATTTTTTAAAAATCAATATTTAGACGTTCTTAAAAGCAATAATCACCCAAAAAATGTATAACTATAAAAACATGTTGTTTAAAATTTTGTGAGAAATTATATATAATACGGGCCGCGGTCCGCCATTTGGTGACCACTGGGATAGAGTATGTATAGGTTGTCTTTATCGGTCGGGTGACCAGCTGTACTGGCCACTGCCATTTGCACAACAACTCGGATTTAATTTCATATCCGTTGTTCCTGCTGCTCGGATGACCAGTGGTACTGGCCAAGATAAAAACCGTCGAACGCTCGGAAAACCAGAAGCACTGGCCAAGAAACATATGTTGCATTTTAATAATATATTTTTGTGATGAGATGTGTGTAGAGTGCTGAAACCTAGCGAAAAACTATTGAACTAAATGACCAACTTTATCATTAAAAATTATTGCGAGAAATGCTAAAATCAACACATGCTCCTTTGGTTACAACATTGAGAATGTACACACAGTGTCTTGTAAGGTTGAGAGTTAAACATAGTGTTTTGTGAGGTTATTTAAGGCTATTTAGTGTTGTTTATTGTTTCTTATATTTTCCTACAGTATATAGAATAATCTAAACATGGGCAATCCTTTAAGATCTGACGAATTAAGAGACTTGTTGTTTACTGAAGCCAATGGTTCTGTTATTGGTTCTGAACATGAAAGTGATGTGAATTCATATAGGTGAGGACTTTGACTAGAACATTCTACAAGAATTGGGCGAGGAATGTGACCTTATTGAAAATATAGAGAAAGAAGAGGGTCTTGGTGGTGGAACCAATAATGAAGAAGATGTAAGTGTGTCTGAAGAGTGAAAAGAATGGTCTGAAGGAAATTCAAATTTTGAGAAATCCACTTGGACACAGGTTTTAAACCTAAAAATAATGAAATTCCAACTACCCCTTTACAATTTTTCAATATTTTTTTACTGACACTCTACTGACAGAAATAGTTAAAGAAACCAATAAAAAAAATCAGAAAAATACACCTCTACAAAAAAATCAATGTGGTAGTCTTGGACAGACCTTACCTTTTCAGAGTTGAGAGCTTTTTTTGGCGTTATTATTAACATGGGGATGAATGAGAAGCCAAGAGATAACTGAATACTTCTCAACTAATTGGCTAGATTAGCAGCCATTTTTCAAGGATGTGTTAAGCAAAAAACAATTTTTGCACATATTTTGGAACTTACATGTCTAGTCCCATTGCCCCCCTTAACCCTTTCTAGTCCCATTGCCCCCCTTAACCCTTTCTAGTCCCATTGCCGGGACATTAACGTGGTCAGGCAATGTGCGAAATGTTGCTGCTTACTTGGATACCAAATTCAGAGATCATTATGTACCACAGAAAAATGTAAGAGTAAATGAAAGAACGATAGGGTACAAAGGAAGTACCATTGTCTTTAAAGTATATAGGCCTATAACAAGGATTTATAAACCCATTAAAAGGGGCATCAAGGTTTTTGCATTATCCGAGTCTTCCAATGGTTACATTTGTGCTATTGAGCTGTATTTTAGGAAAACTACCATAGAGCGATTGGATAGGCCAGATTTAGGCTCTACAAGATTATTGTGTACATCAGGTAGATAAACTAAGGGGATCATATGCAGACATTCAAGGCCTTTATGTCTTCACAGACAGATACTACACCAACCTGGATTTGGCAAAAGCATTGTTAAATTGGAAAGTTCAAATAACAGGAACTATCATTTTAAAAAGACATGGCCTACCGAGAATGTGAAGAATGTGAAACCTCAAAGGAAAAAATGCAAAAAAAAGACTACTAAGCTGAAGTTAAAAAAAGAGGAACATAAAACCTTTAGGAAAAGTTTGGTTTTTTGGTCTGGAAAGTCAAAAATATGGTGGCAATGCTAAGTACATTGTATGCAAACAACACCACCAACACGGTTAGATCCTTGCAGAAAGGTCAAGTACAGGAACAAGTAAGAAAACCAACAGTTGTCTGTAAATACAATGAATCCATGGAGGGAGTTGACATAGCAGACCCGTATATAAGTTCTTATTCATTTACCAAAAAATCCATTAAATGGTACAAGAAATATTAATAACATAATTGTTAAAATGGAATTGGTTTTTGTTTTTAAAATTTAAATACCCTTCGTAAAAATCGCAGTCATGATAAAAATAATTCCGACCTGGTGGAAAGAAGCCGTCATGATGGCTGCTGAGCTGACATGGAGAGGAGAGCAGCCAGTGGTACTCCCCATGTCAGCGGAAGAGACAACTCATGTCGAAACAATGCCGAGCTAGCAACTAGTTCTCTACTTGAAACTCAAATCGAACCTGTCCACAACAAGTACGTGGCGGCCAGTATGACTGACCAATCAAGAGCAAAGGGTTAATATTCAATTATAATTTTGTTTCTTTTAGCCTTAACTTTAGGAAAATACAACCACACTTCACAATACTTTATAGCTCTGGTTAAGTTTTAAACTTAAATTTGTCATAAAGTTATGAACATAACAAATATTACATAGATTTTATGTCTTAAAGATTACATAGAAAACAATGTTTTAGTTTTTAAAAGTTTTGAAAATGCTTCAGATAATTCAGATGCTTAAGACTAAATCACAGATTCACATCCAACTTAAACAAAAACTAGAAGAGAAACAAGTAACATCAATGATAACAATCAAGTTACAAGATATCAGACGACTATAAACCACCTTATAGCTGAATTGTATACAATGAAATATAATATTAACAATATTCATTTAAATGCCTTTGTGCATCAAAATTTACAAATTACATCATTCAAATTAAAGTAAGTATATCATTCAAAAAAATCAAAACATCTTAACAAGTTTAGTTAAATTGGTTTAATTTTAAAACCAATTCAACTACTATATAACTGTCTTAAGTTACCATCCTTAATAACAATATAATAACATATTGTATTTATAGCTACAAATGGCATACATTATCGGTGTTTATTAATCTTAAAATGCAACAAGTGAAATATACAAAAGTAATGAATCACTACACACCATAATTAAAAAATACTCTTCTTGCCATCACAATAGCAAACTCCTTTATTACTTCCCTATAATCCACCAATTCAGTTATCTGATGTTCAATAGATATAATTGCTAGACCACTTAAACGTAACTCGTATATGGTTGACCCTAGATATGATTTTATGAGTTTAGGTTTCGAAAAACTTCTTTCTCCACTGGCCACTACCGTTAACAATAGTCTTAGAACACACTCATGCTCTTTTATTACTTTTAAAATATCTACAGGTATACTCTTGGATATCATAATAGTTGAAAGCACTTTAAATTCATCTTTTAAAATAATCAACCCACCGATGTTTTTTGGATTCACTGTGAGTAAAGCATTGGACAGTTTAGTGTATTTATCCATTTATCCGATAAAACTTCAAGTGACATGTCTTTAATTTTATTCACATCATACAGAAAATCTAAAAATTCATCATGACTATCAATTTGTTGGAATCTTACACTTAACACACTAATAGTGATGTTTAAAGTTTGAAGTAATATTCTACCTTATACTACCTTATAATCAAATTGTGGATTAATTTTTCTCCTTCTAGCTTTTACTGTGCCTTCAATTTTTGAGTTATCCACAACTAATTTAGTAGCCACTTCCTTGAAATTTAAAATCACTTCTGACAGACATTAAATAATCTCTTGTGTTTTCAAGTAAACTGACAGCTTTTGATACTTCCATGTTAAATATTTTGCAGAGTTTTGCTGACAATATTAATATGAAGTAATATGTCATGCCACATTACTACGGAGCACAGAAATGTGAATTCACATATGATGATTTGTGAAGCGGCTTCCCTCATGGATAGTAAATCATCTTTAGGGCATATGAATGTCTCAGCCTCAGTTAATATTTGAGGTAAAGCTCTTTTTACCAAAGTTGTCCTAGTAAAATCATCAATTTTATTGGACCATTTAGCTTGATCAGAATCAATAATAATATCATCATCACTGATCTCAGTGTTTTCACCCAATTCACTTTCATTACCATAGACAGAATGAGTATTGTCGTCGTTGTGTTGGCAATAGAGGGGGTTGGCAGCGGCATAATCGTTACTTGGATTGGTTAGCGCTTGGTGTTCATGATCCACAAGTTATACAAATTTGTCCAACAAAAATTTAAGGTTTTTTATTTCGATTCCAAAATGGCAGCACAAAATTGATTTGATATTTTTAAATTATAAAATAGCTAAATATGTGAAGTCAGAACACTAAACAGATTTTAAAATGCTCACAAGACTAATCTGAAAGAAACATTAGACATTGAACTGAATTTACCTATCTCCCAAAAGTATGGTATTTTTGAGCACATTTAAAATAGGGAATAAAAAATAATCACATTATGTGACATCAAATTATAGGGCTTTTTAAAGGCAAAACTAATGACACTAACAAATTTCACTTTTGACTTTACTAAAAATGTTATTTCAAATTGTAGGTAGCATTTTCAAAAATTTATACTGAATTTTACAGTTAGTATGATAGTTACATTTCATTTGGTTATCATAAAAGAATGGTGGGGTTTCATAAATTCATATGAAGACAGTAGAGAAATTGTGTGGTTTTGTATAGCCTGATAGCCTATAAGTTTGTTTAACACCTGTTGTAACTTCAAAATTAGGCTAGTTCTTTCATTGTTGTGGTAGTGTGTTTTGTGTTTTCTGGAGTGTATTATGTTCTCTAATAAAGAAAAAGAGAAGTGTGTTTTGTTGCTGGCTGAATTTAGACCTGTAATTTCAGTACAACATGCATTTCTACGCAAATACAGAAAAGATCCATCACATGAAAATAACATACGATGTAGGTTCAAATAATCTGAAGAAACTAGATCAGTTCAAAGGGAGAAATCATCTGGCAGGCCAAGTGTATCAGATGAAAAAGTTGAACTTATTAGACAATCTGCAATCAAAAGTCCTAAGAAGTCAATACCTTGACGAAGCCTAGAGTTAGGTATTCCAAAAATATGGCGCGCCCCCGCACTTTAGTGTATTGGTCAGAGACACTTTGAATGATAAGTTTGGACATCGGTGGATAGGCCGGCAAGGACCTATACGCTGCCCTCCGAAGAGTCCAGACCTGACACCTTGCAATTTCTTCTTGTGGGGTTAAACCAAAAACATTGTTTATCGAGAAAAAATTCGTGACCTAAATCACTTAAGGAATAGGATTAATGAAGCAATGACAACCGTTAACAAAGACATGTTAATTAATGTTTGGGCCGAACTTGATTATCGATTGGACATTTGCCGAGCGACTAATGGCGCACATATCAAAATTTATTAGTTATGTAAAAAAACTGTTTCAGAAGACGACTTAGATAAATAAACACCATCAGCTATAAGTAATTCTGTTTTCATTTAAATCATGTTCAAAACCCCACCATTCTTTTATGGTAATCCTGTACTTCATCTAAATTATCGGAATACGCCAACAGTGAATATGAAATATAATTATTATACTAACTGTAAAAATCTAATACAACTTTTTTTAAATGTACAAAATAACTTAGGATAGCTTAGTGGCTTAGTTAACAGATTTTTGTAAATGCTGTCCCTATTGTTTTACTGTCATCAAATTATTTGAATATCTGAAGTTTATAAAATATTTAATAACCAAATACGTATCATTGTACAATAGGTTTTGAAAGCACTAAAATTGGATGCCATCTTCTGCTGTGTGAATTGTTGGATATGCATCAATATATCCTTTGTGTTTTATTTTGTTAACGTTATATTTATAATGTCAGGTTAATTATTTTATTGAAGTTTTATATTTTAAATTGTGTTACATCATTTTAATTATACTATTTAAATGTGTCTGTATTGTGAACATCAATAACTATTTACTTGTTGTCAATCACTATTTTTGTTGTAGTATTTTGTTTAATCAGTAGGCCTATTGACTAACAGTTAGGTGTTATTTTATTGATTCATTTATTGTATTTTTTATATAAAACATAAAAACAACTAGCCTATAACAGACTAAGTTATATGACATTGCTGCCAATTTAATAAAGTGCAGAATAATATCTACCAAATCCTTGCACATCCACACAATGATTACCGCGCATGTATGCTATAGCATGGTCATCCTGTTGTCAGGACAGTAGCAACAACAGTAAAAAAAAAATTGTAAATTGTTCAAGCCATCTCCATGGCAATTTAATTACATAGCTGTGGCTACGGTTACATTCAAACATCTACCAATTGGGTTTTAAACAGTAATTAATCACCATTGTGTTCTTATAATTTTGTATAGTAAATAATTTATAATTTAGGTTTATAACCAAAATATTTGGCATTTAAGACATGTTAGGTTACAGGCTGTTTCTTTTAATTGCACATTGAAATTGTAGTGGCCAGCCACTTAGTGACTTAAAACCCTCAAGCATCAAATACAAATCATAACAATTATATAAAGATATTAAATAGTAGGCCTAGTTGAGAAGATTCTTTTATTAATAAAATTAAGTTGCCAGATTATAACAGTATGCTGTGGCTTTGAAAGGAAACTATAACATCCTGGTTTATTTTGATAAGTAACCGAGTGAGCCATTTCCCATAGCGAGCCATTTCCCATAGCCTACGTGACTGATTCAAAGTCAAGTCACATAATTCCCTCTCTCTTATAATTAATAGCTAATGAAATCGTGAATATGATGGAAACTGTCATCCATCTTGGGTGTGGCTCAAAGAGTAATAAAACCAACTGCAGGGCAGGGCCCCGAGAGAGTGGTGTTGAGCTCCTGCTACTGTGAGCGTCCGTCACGATGGTCCTCTCAACTTTTGGTAAGTCCTACCTCTGAATTGTCTAGTGGTACATAATGTATAATTCAATATATTAGACCTTTTTCTTTATGTTTAACCCCTTAAGTGTTTATGTCGGTTTAAGCCAACGCTACAAATATCGATAAAAAGGGCCGCTCTTAACTTGCCCTATTCTATTTCGTTCTCTGACGTAATATTACGTTGTAGTTGCTAGTATTGCCGCTAGATAGTGTTGGCATGCTCTCTAGAGCATAACTTATAAAACTACCGCTTTATTTTTGTTCTCTTTGGATCCGCCGTGAACATCATATTTACAAGGAGTCGTGATATGTCCGCAAGGAGTCGCGATACCAGTGCAGCGAATGTGATGTTGGGCTGTGTGCTGCCCCATGTTTTAAAATATATCACACCCAAAAAAATTACTAAACATTAGTAAGAAACTGTAAACAATCTTTATTGTGTGTACTTTTATTTTTAACAATGGTTTTATTACATTTTACTTTTTTTTAATTGTTAGGTAAATGTGTTTTTAATGTATTTGCAGAAAATTTTTAAATTATATTAAACATGACATTTATACTTTTGATGTTGCTTATATTTTCTTTTAATGCCTATTTTTTAACTTCCAAGTTAACAAACATTAAAATAATCAAATAAAAAAAAAAGGCATTTTTGGGTTGATTTAGGCAAAAAAATAAAACACTTAGAAAGGGGTTAAATGAACTCTTTCAAAATTATAATGTTAACTTAAAAATAGCAACTCAATAATTTGATGAATCAAGAATATGTATAGAAATAGATAACAGCTTAAAAATTGTGTGATGTCCTAAATTGTTTAAGTAATAGTTTGTTTTTATGTAAATGTCAAGTCAAATTTGAATCATGTTTAGAATTGAAATCATGTTTAAAAATAGAATCATGTTTAAATAAAATAACTCTTTCGTTCAACTTAACCAAGCTTGTACTAATTTATAGTCTGTAAGAAACTCTCCTCCTCATAAAGTGGTAGTGCTAGAACTTACATCCCTTATTTGAACAGGTCAATCTGAGGCACCACAAAATTATTTATAAAATACTGCAATACAAAAATAAATTGATTATAATTGATTATAATTCAGAATAAAGAATACAGTAATTATTTATGTTATCATAACCATACATATCCCAACACTGAAAATATGTTGACCAACTCTTGTTCTCTTCCAACCTTGACGCTAATAGAGTACTTAATGGTTAGGCGTTTCTATTTAAAGATAATAAAACACAATTTTTTATTTGGAACATCCACTTTTTATTAGTCTAGCCGACCAATGGTTTCGCCTGCTTAAGGCATTTACGAGGCTGTATTACAGACTGAAGAAAAATAAAAAAAAGAGAACCTTAAAAACATGTTTTTTATCTTTAAATATGGAATTACACCAAGAACCTTCGCTCTCAACAGTAATGAAAAATAAAAAGAGTTTCTATTTTATGATCTTTTCTTCATCTTTTATTTTAAGGGTGTGATGACTTCGAAGTTGTTTGAATTTAAACAACACACACAAAATATATATTCTCAAAAAGTTTTTTTTTTTACAATTTATGACTAGGCTACACATGCAGTTTAAAAAAAAAATTATTAAATTACAAGAAACACTTATAAATAATTAAATTGACCATTTAAACTTTCAAACACCAAACTTTTAATGTAGAACTACTGTACTAGGCCTACTTAGCCTTACATTAAAAGTTAGACAACTACCATCTTACTTATATGACCTAGCGAGGCCTATGATCTTTGCTAAGTAATGTCTGTAACTAGAATGATGCTTCAGAAATTAAGTGGACCATTGAACAAACTACATACATAACTAATATTTGAGGTTTAGGACAGATTAGATTAGGTACTTTGGTTTTATATTTGTATTAAAATTACTTAATAAATATCCCATTAACCTTTTGTATAACTATCCCACTTCACTTAAAAACTGCCAAAATAAAATATTAATAAGAGTTATGAAAGTAAAATTCCACTGAATTCAAGACACCCGTTCTTCCAGAAGACATCATCACTTCAGTATTCTGACTGTGACAGGAAGTTACTAAATAAATAAATCTAGAAAAATACATTTCATAAGACACTAGAAACATTACATCATGAATCACTGGTTTTAATATATATGTAAAATCATGCTAACCTCACTTGTCCTTCATCCTAAATATTATTTGTGTAGGTTTCACACCCCCATTATTTTCACTATTAAGATTATAAACCTTTATTATTAATAATTTCAGGAATTATTAAAAGCAAAAAACACTGCTTGGACACAATACAATATTTACAACCTTTGCAAAAGTAACACTTTTCTTTGTTCTTTTTTACTTGTATTCTATTGTATTGTTCTTTATTAATCCCATAGACAAATATATATTCGTATAAGACAGGTCAACATAATATACAGGTAGTAAATCATAGATTTTAACACATAAAGATATAAAAATAGAAGAAAGAAAGAAAAAACATTTGTATAAATGTAATTAAATAACAAGTAGCAACAAAAACAAAATTTAATTTAACTTTAAATAAATCTATAATAATTTAGAACATAAGCTATATAGAGGGATTTAAACTTTAAATTTTATATCTTAATTACAAAATAATCATTTGAATATAAGCCTACACCTGTGCAAGTTACGGCTGGCAATTTACATAGTACTAACTTAAGAATTTGTTTTTATTAATCTACAATGCCTAAACATAATATTTCTGAAAGAAAAAACTGGCAGAAACAATTCAAAACTTCTCAAAAATATATTAAGACTGAGGATTTACCATGTATTTTAAAAGTATCAACCAATATTCAATCTTATGTATCAACTTTCTACAGTGAATGAGAGGGAAATGAATGACCCTTCGTTACATATGATTTATTATACATACAAATGTAATCACTATGACAAATAATTATGAATTTACATAATACATTTATTTACTCATTTTCAGTGTTTTATTATTTGGGTCCCACAGACCCAGCCAGACCATCCATGTATCAATCCTTTGTCCGACCGTTTTAGGGTTAACAGCACTAAGTTAGAGCATGGGCGTCATCGCCGGGGGGGACACGTCCCCCCCCCCCAATATTTGAGATGTAAAAATATGTTTGCTGAAAACTAATGATTTACTTAAAACCTTAAAAGGTAAACATCGGGCTTTTTCTTTACTAGGGTTTTTAACATTACATTTCTGTTACAAACGCATAAATAAATGCATAAAAACGATGTTTTGAGAAGTTTAATTTTTAAAAATTTCCATACCCCCAGACCCCCGGAATATGTCCCCCCCAATAATGAACTGGTGATGACGCCCATGAGTTAGAGTGAGTGTAAGATGCAGTATTATTATCATAGTCAATAAAAACATTTACAACTACAGCAAGGTTTTATTTACAAAGTAACATTAAAGTTTGATTGTTTTAATGAAATGCTCAATATCTCAAGAACGATAAATGTTAGGGAAAAAATAAAAAAATAATGCTTAATAAAAATTTTACTTAATGAATAGGCCTAATGGCATAAAGACTTCAAGAAATGATTTATAAAATAACTTAACAGTAACAATGTTTCAAACTAGGCTAGAAACATGAAATTTTGTCATTATTAGGCCTACCACAAAATTCGCATGAAGTCATTTCCATAAAATTGCAAAAACTCAATTAATTAATAATCATGGAATCTTAATAATTTATGCACCACTATTTAGAAGATAAAAAATTTAGCAACTTTTTTATCTCTTATAAATATTTTGTAAAATTTACAGGTTCAGATATTGAGATTTAGAATTTTAAATGGCCGCCATTTTGAAATGGTACAAAGTATATACTAGATATTCCGTAACAAAATGGGTCTCATTAGATGTAATACCCTACAAATACCAAGATCATATGTCTTCAGAGGTTCCTAAGATATAACAGTCATATGAACTTTTTTCTTCCTTTTTGTATGAGGAATCATATCCCAATGTCCTGAAAGGTTTTTTAAACACCCTGTATATATATATATATATATATATATATATATATATATATATAATGGTAAATATGTATTGATGTTGTCCAAGCGATTTTAGTGTGAAATCCTCAGCAATTCCTCTTCAAAATGGCATTTATTCCATCATTTCGATACTTCTTTTCCATGCATTTCACTTTTTATCTTTCACAATTCATTATTTCTGTCCGAAAACAGCGATTTAAAATGACTTTTATGTAAAGCATTTAAAGGTTATTTCGACAACTAGGGCCTATTTCATAAATTTAAAGTAAAATCAATTGATGCTTTTTTTTTTATATTCCACGAAAATAGTTCTGTTTTAAGAACTGTCAAACTATTAAGAACTGTCAAACTATTAAGAACTGTCAAACTAAATATCATTTAGTATCAATGATGTCTTGTAATAAGTGTGACTTACTCCTCTTTGATATCAGACCTACCTTACTTGAACTAGATCTGGGTTTCCACGAGTGATTTCAATATGTTTATACGATTGAATGTTATAAATTTATCAATTACTATGATTGTTAAGTAAATGAGTTGTGAGAGATAAAAAGCACTTGCGTGGAAAAGGAGTATGTTATTGATGAAAAAGTGCTATTTTGAAGGGAATTGCAGAGATTTCGCACTTAAATCGCTTGGACAACATCAATACATATTTACCTATATAACCACCTGGGCAAATCTTTAGTAGGTTTATTGAAGTTAATAATTTGAAATTAGATTATTATTATGGAGGATTGACAGCATATCACATGATCTGTGATCACAGATATAAAGATTAAAATATCTTTAATAACATATAAGACGTAAATATGAACATTTGCCATTATATCCAACCTATAAATATGTTGATAGTTTTTGATTGTGATTTTTCAATGAAAAAAAGTGACTTCCGCATTGAAAATATTATTTATTCTTAATAAGAAGTAAGGTATATAGTAAACGATTAAAAAATTTTAAAATTCCAAAAATTAGCATTCAGGCTTGAAGTAAACTAACTATGAACTTACAAACTCCTATTGTGATGTATGCATATGCATCTGTGAATTTGGTACTTTCAATTTATTTAATTTTTCAGTGAAAAAGTGAATTCCAAGTTAAAATATATTAAAATTTCAAAATAAGGTAGGCCTATATATATATAGTAAACAAATTGGATAATTTTTTTAAAAATAATTTGTATAGCAACTTACTAAATAATTACCTACATAAACTATTTTTAAATGGGTAAATATCTATTGTACATTATCATCGGATTTTATTATTCAAAATGATGAAATCGTTAACTATTTACCTTGTATTCAAACAATTCAGAAGACATTTGTTAAGTCCCAAAATGCATTTCTTCACTGTCAAATAACACATTGACAGTGTGTTAATATAATACATAGCCTAATTATAAATATAATTTGCCATGGCAAATCTCTGACCGAGTGAGGTTCCAATAATAGGCTAACGTGTTGTTCCGTGACAATTACATGTCTGTTGACAGATTAACCCTTTTAGGACCAACCATTTTTCAGGGGGTGTGTAAAAAGTGTAATCTGAATTTCGGCAACAGGTTTTAAAAACTGCACACTGTAAGAATAGACTTATTTGGCAAGTTTTTTTTAAAAAGTCACAAAATATTTATTTATAAATGGAATTAAAAAAAATTTTTTTTGAATTGAAGATAAATAAATGGACTTTTTAATAAATGAACATTTTAGCTGAAATAATATATATTTTTATTTTAAAACGCCAAAATTGGGAAAAAAATTTTAATTTCATATTTAAATTTTAAATTCAAATTTTCCTATTTTAAAAACAAACAAAAATTTTACTGTGGGAAACTTGATTTTTATCATTTTTATTATGTTCTATATTAATCCTGAAAATTTCATAAAGATAAGTACAGAAACAACAAAAATATAGAAAAAATTAAAACCTAACCTTTTTTCTAAATTTTACTCGTATTCTAGCTTAAGCAATAACTGTAAATAATTGAAATGAAGTACTCACATAAAATCTTTTGAAACACTGTAAAACTATCACTAAGCACAGTTTATAGTCATATATTTACACTAGAATGTTAAACCACTGATTTATTAATTAATTTTTTATCGGCATACATGTTTGTAATGACATTCGCCATGGCAGCCTTCACCACACTTTCCACATGCTCTTCTGGACCTTTTCCTCTTCCCTTTTATAGAACAAACTTTACAGGTCTTCTCTTGCTTACCAGGTAGCAGATATCACTATCATTATCTGCATCACTTGATTCATCGTCTATATCTGAATCATCACTCAAAACCTGCCTATCAATGTTGGAAACTGTAGGCGTATGTAGGCCTATCGGTGTTTCATGCCTAACCTCACTTTCACTGTCACTGTCGGTAATAGTTGACGATCCGAAATTAAACAGAAATGACGATGTTTGAGGTCTGTTTGGATCATAGGTTGGGTCTTTATCTGAATCGTCAAAAATGTCTTCATCATTTTCGCTACATAAATCGCTATCCAATTCATCATGAATTAACCTATCAATTTCACTCGATCTAACAAAGTCACTGTCACCACTCATTTTTTAGACAAATAAAACACACTTAGAAATTAAAACTTAATGTTGGAAGTAAAATATAACACTAAAATAACCAAAACACAATATTAAAATTCGAATAACAGTACTTTGCAGTGTAAATACGCTGTTGTTAGATAAACCAAGAGACAAAGCACTACGTACGCTTTTAGAATTCTTAGGCCTATACAGCTGATCGCACAGATACGCGCAGAAAATAAACACAGTTTGTTTGTCTATTTTAAAGTATTTATTCATATTATGAGTTAATAATGATTATTACATTTATTATAAATGACATTATTTAGTCTTCAAAAATAACAATTTTATTACTTTTACCTATTTAATTACGTTGAAATTAATTTTTTCGCAAATGACGAAATATCGTCAAATGGTCTTTTACGCATTGAAATAATTTGACGATATTTCGTCAGATGGTCTTTTGCGCATATTTTAAAATTGACGAAATATCGTCAGATGGTCCTAAAAGGGTTAAATATCACTACGCTGTACGAGTTCATAGATCATAATGATGCGAACTAGGTCTCGGCATGTCACTGTGTACATATTGACTTAACCAGACCTAGTAATTGAACTGAAGATTTGGTAAGGTAATTATATATATGGTAAATATGCAGGAGAGTTGTCCGATCAATTTAAGTGTGAAATCTCATCTATTCGTCTTCAAAATAACATTTTTCCATCAATTCGATACTCCTTTTCAACACAAGTAGTTTTTTTATCTCTCATAATTCATTGTTTACTTAATAATCTTAGAAATTGACAAATTACTAACATATTCAATCGTATAGCCATATTGAAATCAATCGTATAGCCATATAAGATACATGATGACTAGGTCTCTAAAACCCAGACCTAGTAAAAGAACTATAGGTAAAGTAGGTAAAGTAAGGTATATATATATATATATATATATATATATATATATATAATGACCTTCCTTGACCTGTAGTACTTTAACTAGGTGTGGTTAAGTAACCATACACGACACCATTGATACTAAATGATATCTCTTCTGTCAGTTCTTAATAGTTTGACAGTTCTTAAAACAGAACTATTTGCACGGGGGGGAAAAAATGATAGATTTTACTTAAAATTAATGAAATATCTGTTGAAATAAATTCCATAAAACAGTAATTTTTAATCACTGATTTCGGACAGAAATAATGAATTGTGAAAGATAAAAAGTGGATAGCGTCTTTAATAAGTATATAAATGATGGACAAAACGCTATTTTGAAGAGGAATTGCAGAGATTTCGCACTTAAATCGACTGGACAACTTTTCTCCATATTAACCAATGAAAAAACATTGATAGATTTTACTTGAAATTGGTAAAATAACCTCAGTTGCCATAAAACAGTTATTTTAAATCGTTGTTTTCGGACAGAAATAATTAATTGTGAAATATAAAAAAATGAAGAGTGTCATTAAGAAGTATCGAAATGATGGATAAAACACTTTTTGAAGAGGAATTGCCGAGATTTCGCACTTAAATCGATCGAACAACTCTCCTGCACATTTATATAGTGACCTTCCCAAACCTGTTGTTTTTTTATTAGGTCTCAAAGAGCGATGTAAGATTCAACAAGCGATCACACATTGACATTGAGTGATTTGATGAACGTAGTTATCAAGTAACCTAAACTGGATTTCGTACTTTTATATTTCTTATATATAAAAATTTCAACTGATTGTTTGAATACAAGGTAAATAGTTAACAATTTCATAATTTATAATGATAAAATCCGATGATAATGTACAATAGATATTTAGGCCCTACCTAGAAATGTAGTATTGGGTACTTTTCACTTTCAATTTTTACAGTGAAAAAGTGAATATTGCCTTAATTTTTTTTTTTTTCCATTTCAAGGTAATATTTGAAGTCAATGAATCTCAACAACAATTTTTTTTAATTGGAAATAAATTGTATCAAGTTTGAACAGCAAAGTGACAGATGCCTAATTTTACCTAAACTTAATTAAACTACAAAATAAATTTAATCCCTACAAATCTTAAAAAATTTATTTTTTAAATTTACCTGGTCTCAGATTATTTCCAAATCCTTTATAAATCATTGGTCTACAAATAAAGTGATAGGCCTTAGCCTGTGATCTGTTGCACTTTCCATTCCTGTATCAAAGCACTGCACTGCAAAATGTCCACCATCTGTAGTCAACAAACTCTGTAATTAACCATTCATTATAAAAAACACAATTTTTTGACATTCCCATTTATCGTTCCTTATCAAATAGACAATTTACGGACCAATGGTACTCATATTATACACACATTATAACATATGCTTTATGTAAGCCTATGGTACAATGAGCTTTCAGTTAAAAGCTTAGCACTTGCATGCTCCCTTCGCCTACAGAACAGCTAAATTTTACTTAGCATGATGTTAACAGAAAATAATGTAAATAATGTTTTTAAGCACTATACACACTAAACATTAACATTATGAACAACACTTCATTCACTTGGATTATATATATCGTGATATTAAAACTGTCGCCATTTGCTTGCACAGGCTATTTGGTGCTCATTCATTAATACCACCTCACAATATTATTTGTTTGATGAGATATAATATACCCGCTATACACGTCTGAACGAAAACTCAGAACTATAAAACCATTCGATATATGTAATTATTGCGTTAGTTAAATTTTGCCGATGATTTGTACTCGTTTTTCGGGTTAGAGAAATAATAATAAATGTCAAACAACGACTCTATCTACAAAGTTACCTACGTACGTGAGTATCGTTCACTGCACTGCGCTTAGACGCCGCGACTGAAAGGCTGTTACACATATACACAATCATGTATCCGCATACGATGAGTAAGAACTGTATATACACAGTTCAAACGATAACATTTATTAGACCTATTCGTTAGTTGCTTCCATTACCCTAGATTATTGTTAAAAATCTTATAAGAGTGTGCGCACAGTAAAGAAATAAACTGATAACTACTCACAAATATTATATAGCCAATAGGTATATTGGATGTTGATGTATAAGTAAAATTAGGGTGCACACGCTTCTGCTTTTATTGCGACTAAATACGGATTGTAAGTCAATGATTATGAGTAGTTGAACATAAAATCATATTAACATTTAAACATAGCTTAGTGATACTGTATTATAATTAATAATAAGGAAGGAGTAATTTCATAAGTATGGATAAATTAAACTGTCTAAACTATTTGAAATATTAGATCGAACTCGCTATTTTCCCCTTAAAAATGTTGTCCACTCAAACATAATAAAATGCAACAATAAATAATGTGTAACATAAGAGGAGAAGCTCCGTTTGGTTTAACATTGAATTATGAATGTTTCAATAAACGTTTGGTTTAAAATTTGGTTTAACATTTTACATTACATACAGTAATTTTCGATTCATTATATATATATTCATACTACGAGTAATGACTGTAATTAATGTTACTACTATTTTTGTGTCTGTGTTAAAATATACAAATAATAATAAATATAAAGTCATCTTAGCACGGATTGAATATTTTTGTGGAGTAACAACGGCTGAGTAATTTAGAAATTTTGTAAATGTCCGCACGTATAATGTAGGATGCCAATTTGGTGCAATAGTAAACATCGTGGCTTTACGATGACGGCAAGATCTCATTCAAAAATCTGTACATTAAGTTGGAACCTATTCCTAAACAAATTAGAAAAATTTAACTAAATCGATAAACATAAAACAAAACAAATCGATTTATCCATCCCATAAACAGTCGTGTTTAACATACACTTGAATAAATTGTATTATATTATCTTCCCACCACTTCGCCATTTTCATACACACACTATAGTTAATTAAATACAGTATGTACAAAAAATAAACTTCATGATATGAACAATCTAGTTCTCATGCATGTTATTAACCTGTCCAGGATTGTTCGAATAGATGGTTGGCTACAACTGGCACAGGGTTTGTTAAACTGCTAACTTGGTCACCAGATCGGTTCCACTCCAACTAAATTATTTGACTAAAACAGTATGCCTAAACGTGTCAAGTAATCAATTACAATACTACTGTACTAAAAAAAAACTCAATTCACCCAAACAAAGTTTTTTTTAGGAATAAGGAATGTGTTTCATATCGAGATGATACACTGTAAATGTAAATTTGTATGTTGTTATATTGAGAAAGTATCTCAATAATTTAATTAAGGTATTGAACTGTAAATGCATTTTTTATTATATTATTTTGTTGGTATACATATTTAAATTACTTATTTAAAAAAGACAATAGTGGGACAAATTAGTTATAACTCATAATATATATGATTGATTGTAGTCATTGTTTGTGAATTTTGTTTAGTAAGATTATAATAATTTAACTTGGAACTAATTATTGATATATAAATATTCTCTGGTTCTCATTACTGTTGAGACCGATGGTTCTTGGTGGAATTCCATGTTTAAAGATAATAAAACACAATTATTTATTTTGTATATCCACTTATAATTAGTCTAGCCGACCAATGGTTTCGCCTGTTAAGGCATTGACGAGGCTGTATTACCATTGGTCGGCTAGACTAATTATAAGTGGATATACAAAATAAATAATTGTGTTTTATTATCTTTATTCTCTGGTTCTGAAAACTAGGAACTTTAAAATGTCATTTTCCTTCCAACAAGTTAGTAAAGGTTAACTTTTTTAATTAAGAAGAGATGTTTTGATGTGTGTGTGTGTGTATATATATATATATATATATATATATATATATATATATATATATACATATATATATATATATATATATATATATATATATACATATATATATATATATGAAATGTGAAGTTTTAAAAAAGTGGGCCGAGAACATTACATTGCGGCGGCCATTACAAATAAGTTTTCTATGTTCGAGTCTTGTGTTTTTAGGATTAAGGTTCAAAGCCAATAGAAACAGTATTAGAAAGAAAAAAAAAAAAAAAAAAAAAAAAAAAAAAAAAAAATACCAAGAGAGTATACAGCTTGACTAGTAGAAAAGGGTCAGAACATTTTCATATACTACAAATAAGTAATAAACAAAGACCAGAGCACTGTGGTGACAATATATACAGATACACTTTCAAAAGTCCCTTACCACACTTGGGAATAAACAAAATAACAAAAAACAAAAATTTTTGTCAAAAGTAAAATGTTTATTCCTATTAGACCCTTATAGCTATTACAACAACAAAGTTGTCATCTTCAGAGGGAATCTTAACTCTTTGTTGTTGTAATAGCTATAAGGGTCTAATAGGAATAAACATTTTACTTTTGACAAAAATTTTTGTTTTTTGTTATTTTGTTTATTCCCAAGTGTGGTAAGGGACTTTTGAAAGTGTATCTGTACAAATAAGTAAGGCTAGAAAAGCCGTGGCCATTGTATCATTTTCAGTTCTAGCTATGTGTATATCTGACAGACGATTATGTTTTTCATTTGAAAATAGAGTAATGACACAAGACCTATTCTTTCGAATACCATATTAGAAGTCGAAAGTAAGATCGGAGAGGTAGAAACTGCATCACAAAGAATTTGCGTTACAAGTCTATACTCATTAAAAGTATCATGTCCACAGTTATACCTATTTTTTAAGAATTACGAATATTTGTAGGTTATTTTATTTCGTGATGAAACACTACAGTAACTCTATAAATTAATATATTTTTAAAATTATATTTATGACAGATATTAATAATTTCTTTTAATCTTGTATATTAACTTCCGTAAGTTTTAAATGTTAACATAATTTGTTATTTTATTGCAGAATATTTGAATTTTGTTCGTGTTTTGTGAGTATGAATAATATCTGTAATGTTACACGTGCAACATTTAGATACCTTTATCTTCCACTTAAAATTAAAAATATTTTATTTTATTGAATAATGTGACCTCTTTTTATAAACTTTAAGATGTCTTCTTTTGAGCTTTGAAAGGTATGAACAAGGTTTTACTTATTTATAAATAGTTTGACGTGTGTCAGCTATAGGTAAAATAATATTAACTTAGTTATGAGTGTTCTTTTGCTTCAATTTAAAATTGGAAATAATATCTTATTTCTTAATAAGGCATTTGGAAGTTTTTAAACTGTATAAATAACCTGTCCATATATTTTTCGTTATTTAAAAACGTTACAAAGCAGTTAGATATCATTCCCCTGCTAGAAAATAGTCACATATTGTCGAGGTATATAATTTTAGGCTGATTACGATTTCAACATGATTTTGGCCACTGTTTCTTTTGAAAATAAGTAACTTATAAAAGTAGAGAACCAAAATAATACAAGAAGCTGCAATTACATTGTTATTATATTATTAATTTTTGTTTTCAATATAGCAATACACACATTTTATTTTAATATATGGAGTTAGTTATTCTATGCTAAATAATACACGCTGCATATATTCCTTAAAACAAACAACAATAAAAGTGGATAATTTTGAGTATGTGAGTATCGTACTTTTATTGTGTAAGTAATTATTCTCAATTTTTTAGCTAAGTCAACTTGTAGCGCAAGTTTTGTAACTGAGTTGCTACCTTCAATATTGTACGAAATTTTATTCAAAAAATATCTTGTGTTATATGTATTAGTTTATGTGCCCTTTTCCTCATTATGATTTTCCTTTCAATTGAAATAACTTAAATAAGGTTGTCCAATATATTGGTATAGATATCTTGACTAATTAGTTTTTTTTTCAATTACAAAGTAACTACTGGACTAGGGGTGCAATGTATGTGAATGCATATGCTATAGCCTCTCTCATACAAGTGTCAACCTCACCTTCATGATAAGTAACTTGTTACCGGTGCACCCTGTGATTGCTGACGAGATTTTGGCGACCGAATGTCCAACGTTATCTGTTTCTGCCCCAAGATGCACTGGGCACATATGGACATTCATTTATGCTTGACTATAACTATCTTCACAATATGGCTATTCCCCCAATCCTAGGTGAACCAGCATATGCCAATGGATAAATGGTCAGAGGGGAGAATGATCGTAAATATGGAACTCTGGATACCAGGCGATCTCCTGATTCAACCCAGCCTTACATATACATGCGGGCTCTGAATGGGTGGACATTTATGCCCCTTGCTACTCGTGGGACATTTATGGAATTAACAAAACCAGTAAAAGTTTTTGACCTTGGGGAGCTTGCAAAAGACGACTCAAGAAGAAGTAACCAGATAGAGGTGGAAGAAATATGGGTTGGGAACATCCCTGTAGAATCTAATATCCGACCTCTGTAGCGGTACGTAAGCACTCAGGGAGTGTTGAAATATCCTGTAATAGAGGAAAATTTCCAATCCAAAGAGGGATGAGGGTATTTCAAGCAGACCTTCATCATAGTAAGACGACAACCGCTGTCTTACGGAGGCTGCTTCAGCAGAAACAAGTCGATGTTGCCCTAATACAAGAACCATGGACGACTGGTGGCAGAATTACAGTGAGTCTGTAATGGTAGAACAGTCCAACACTGTATATAACTAAAACATTAAAAAAGAAAGAAATGAATCTTGAAGGAAGTTCTGTGGGAATTAGATTGCACTGCTCAAGGAGCATAACTTCATAAGATCTATGCCTTCAATCCCCTAAATCCAATAGGGAGTCTTAGAGTCCCAAGTGGTAAGTTTACAGAAACCGATAAGAAAAGGTTGAAGTCCTACTCAGGTCACACTTTCCTGACTTGGTTATCAAGAGAACGGATGGGCAGCGAAGGTCAGACATTCCGTGCACAGTTCCAACTAGGAAGAACTGGCGTATCTCAAACCAAATTGTAAATATTGACAAAATTAGGTGAGCTAATAATTCTTTTCACCCATACAAATCACGGGGCCCAGATGGGATTTTTCGGTTCTACTGTAAAAAGGGGGATCATACATTAACTCCATCGTGCGCTGACTGTTCCGGATTAGTCTAGCTACCAGGTGCTTAAGTCAAGTGTGGAAAGCAACCAGAGCAGTGTTGTTTATACTTAAGCCAGGCAGCACCTATTATGCTACACTAAGTCTTATAGTCTGGTTAGTTTAACTTCTTTTATTCTGCAAACACTAGAAAAACTTTTAGAGAAACATATACGCATAGCCATGATACCTTTACATATATATGTTAAAATGCGTATCAGTCAGGTATATGGTGTGAGAGTGCACTTCTTAGTCTAGTTCAAAGACCGGAAGAGACTTTTAGAAACCGTGAATATGACCTCGGTGTCTTTGTTGACATTGTGGGAGCTTTTGACAATGTTTCCCATGATTCAATGGTTTGCCCCCTATAATATCACAGGATTAATAGGACCGTGTTCGAGTGGGTGGGGACATGTAGAATGGGAGGACAGTTGTAGCTAAAGTACTGGGAGAGAAAATGGAGGCTGAGATCATCAGAAGCTGTCTACATCTCTTCAGAAGGACATCTCTTCAGGTAGTCATGGAAGAACAATAATGCACCGAGATAGGTTACAACTCATACAAATTACGGGACTTATTATGGGACACTGTGGTCTGAGTGCATTTGCCCAGGATAGGAGTCTATCATGGCTAAACTGTGTGTAGACTGTGGTTTTTAGATTCCAAATCCCTGGGGAATTTGTTGAAAGAGCTAATTAGTGGATAACTTAAACTCGTAAAGGGAACAAATCTGCTAAGCTAGAAAGGGGAGAGTTTTACAAATATGTCATCAGTTGAGGCGCCAGGGCTGGTTTTTAAAAACGCCCCTAAACTCCAATTAAAATCAATCGATGACCTATTTGACTATAACATTTAACAGCAAAGCAATTTAATATTGTAACATCATTTTCCATAATTCTAATCAGAGTATTGCAGATTGCTGTGACAATAATGACCCGAGGTATGGGACAACTGAAACAATTTATGGGACACTGTGGTCAGAGCGTGCATTTACCCAAGATAGGAGTGTTCATCAGACCTTCATCATATTTTGACGGCAACCTCTGTCTTACGAAGGCTGCTTGAGCAGGAACAAGTCAATGTCGCCCTAATACAAGAACTATGAGTGACTGGTGGCAGGATTGCAAGGTAATTTGAGTATTGCAGATTGCTGTGACTTTTTAATAGTTGCAGTAGCAGATGTATTATTTTTGAATAATCGGAACATTCTATTGATAATGTTAGTAACGGTTATGGCTTTATCTTATTTGTTAGAAATTAACTGGTGTGGTGTAAGTGGAGTTGTGTACACGAGACTTTCAATCCTTGTTATAAGCGCAATCTTTCAATGCCTAATAGATTTATGAGTACGAGTGGTTTTTACTTATTGCAGGCAGATTTGTGTGCACATTGGCGCATGCGCCATGTACAGAGAAAGTTTTTAGTTCTCCGAGTCTCCGAGGTTTGTGATTGAAGTTGTGAGTAGAGTCAGAAAACAGGTTTTGGTTGAATGTTTTTGGGTTAGGAATAGGATTTTGTTTTGTGTAGCATAACAAAAAGAGCTGGTGTTATAAGCTAAAATACATTTATTTTAGCAATAATAATGCAAATTGGAACATTAGAGACACTTCGTTCAAAGCCATTAAAACAGTTGAGTGTTGTGTTTTTTTGCCAAATAGGGTGGACGTAGAAATTAAGAAATAATTGTAATTTGTTAACCTAGGCTATTAAGAAGTTCAGTAAGACCTAATTATGCATAGGGAATTTGTGTTTAAATATTATTTTACAATAATAATTTATGAAACTGTTATTGATATATTAGTTATCTATAGAATTGTTTCTGATTTTTAATTTGAATTTTTACTGTGTTATTCAAGGAGACATTTATTGCATTCCTATACAAGGTTATCATGTAGGCCAATGTAAGTCTAACCTCAATTAATTTTATTAGGCCTATCTACTATTAACTTTTTATTTACATCTTGTTGACTCCTGAGTATGATTTTTTTTCTTCAAAAATGAACTGTAAATAAGATATCAGAGAAACATTAAACCTGTCATTGCAATTAAAAAAAATAGACTGACAAATGGGATTGTTTTCACACAGTTTTAAGAGAAACCAGATAGAATTAGTACAACTTTATCTTTATCTAGTTTTCATATGTAATTCACAGCTGAATTGTTATTTAAATATACCTTTTAGGGGTAATTATCGGTTGTACCTCAGTCTCAAGTTTTTCTATAAACAATTTGTAATCATAAAGTAGCCTATTTACCCTGTTTTCAAACAATCAGATAATATGTTTTGTCGGAAGACACTTTTTAAGTCTCAAAATGCATTTCATCATTATCAAATAACATATAGAAAAAAGAGAATTCAACTCTGATAAGGAAAGCGTACATTAATATTTATGATTACTTTAGTCAAGTTAGTGAATATGTTATCGCTACCTTATTTATAAACAATAAGATCATTTTAAATTTTGGAAGACACTTTTAAAGTCACAAAATGCATTTGTTTATTAGAAAATAGGCAATATTAAAGTATGAAATCGACTTCACAGTGAGTAGCGTTTAAGTTGTGTAAATTAAAAAAATGACATTGGTGAGATCTCGCCAGGTAGCTATATACACACACACACACACACACGCACATACACGTGTAGTCACCTAGGCGAGGTCTGGTCAGATGGCTAAATATATAGGTAATTATATACTGTAGCACCCCAATTTAGATTTTTGTTGCTGTTATTTTTTTACTACATACCTGTTTTCATAAGATTAACGGTAAATATCATTTGTACCTTTTCCTCGGATTTTTCTCTACAAAATTATGAAAACGTAAAGTTGGCCTATTTACTTTGTAATCAAAGGATCAAATCATATTATTTGTCGGAAGAAACGTTTCAAGTCCCAAAATGCATTTAATTTTAGTAGAAAATGAGATATATAGAAGTACGAAATCCAGCCACGTAGGTTAGGAATGCCAACGTTAATACTAATGACTACGTTGAACATCAAGTCACTGAATGTATGATTGCTTGTTTTAATAATTCTAGGTAGGTAACTATATATATATATATATATATATAATAAAAATTAATTAAGGTACTTACGTATTAACGCCACCGCAGCAACTTTGCGCATATATATAAGGTTTGGCCAGGTGTTTATGTGTATATAATTATATATTATAAGGTTTGGCCAGGTAGCTATATGTATAATTATATACACACATATACACATAAACACCTGGCCAAACCTTATATATATATATATATATGCACAAAGTTGCTGCGGTGGCGTTAATACGTAAGTACCTTAATTAACTTTTCGCAGAGTTTTGGTAAACAAAAATGTAGATTACATTCGTGGTAGTAAAAATCACTGCAAATAGGTTGAATATATATATATATATATATAAAATTGTAGGACTAAAATCGGAAAATATAGCAATAATGTAGGTCCCTTTACATAATGGACGAAAGGAAAAGGAAAAAATTTTATTGCATCAGCTAACTGTAAAATGACTGCAACAAATTTAATTATAACTAAGATTGACTAAAGTAATTAGATATGTGTTTATCTTAATTCGTCAGTTGAATTATTTTATTTTAATTATCATAGATTTTAACAAAAGTTGTTTTAACAATATTCTATAGTAAATGTATCTCTTTAGAATTACCTGTTAATTATTAATATACTTGATGTTTTAAAATTTAAGTTCAAGAGCTGACTAAAGTAATAATAGAATATAAAACTGATCGAACCCAATTTAACTCTTTGTGATTTTAATCGTTCACTTTGTCTGTGTAACCTCCTCAAGAGATATAGACTGGGCTCATATAATAACCAGTCTAATGAAAACCTAGGCAACTGACAATAATATAGTCTGTTAAAATGAATTAATTGGCATGATCGAGTTAAGGTAAAAGTTTGAACACTTCTTTAACTTCAAACTTTACCTTTAAAAGAAAAAATAATAAACACACTATTAAATTTTGCACCATTAAAATTGAAAAGTATCAAATTATAGATACAAATGCGTTATGTACGTATTACAATAGGATTTCTATTATATATTGATCATATATTAGTAGCCTGCGCTCAAAACCGTATCATCAACCATACGACATTGTTTTTAATAACCCTTTGACCGACGGATATGATTGTCGTCATAACTGTACTGTCCCATTTGGCATTAGAACGTTTAGAATCCTTGACAATTTGAGACTTGTACTTCCTCCAATGAATGTCCAGGTTTATCAGGTAGCCTACACTACTCTTGATGTAGGCCTAGTGTATTGTCAGGAGTTTCATTATACACTTGATGTATACCCATCTAGTGAAATTATTTTCACAGATGGTTCTAAACTGGAGAATAACGTTGGTTGTCCTTATTACTCATCTTGTTGGACATATATTACCATCAGCTTATAGTGTATTTTCTACTACACTCTGCTATTTTGAACGGCCTTAATACCGTTCCATCTAGTTTTTGTCTTCCAATTTCAAAAGTGCTTTACAAACTATCCAGGATATGAATTCTAAGAACCCCTAGTGTTGAATATATTCTGTCTTCTATACACAGACTTCAACTACGGGACATCGAAGTATCATTTTGCTGAGTACCTGGGTATTGCGGAATTTCATAAAACACAAAAGCTGATGAAGTGGGAAAGGAAGCTACAAGTTTGATACTAGTCACACAGCTTGTTATGTTATCTGACTTTGTAACGACTGATAAATTAGTTTTGAATAGCCAATGGGAGGAAGAATAGACAAATATACACTACCAATAAGCTAAGGGAAGTAAAAGATACTGTCCGTCCATGGAATACATCCATAGGTGTCAGTAGTTGAGAGGAAGTGGTGATTACCCTTGTTCGTATTAGTTATTCCACGATCACTCATGGATTCTGGATGGAACACAGGAATCCGCCACAATGTACATTTTGTCAGTGTGTTGTCAATTAAGCACATCCTCATTGACTGTGTTTTTTTGAGATGTGTGCGTAGGACATTTGGCCTACCAAATTCTATTCAGATGACGTTGGGGGATAGATCTCAGATCCTTGATTGGGTATTGTCCTTTTTACGTCGCCAGAAAATATTTGATTAAATAAATATATTTTCTAGTCAACTATTGCAGTCATTTTATAGCTCTGTAATATGTTGTTCAGTTGTCCTATTAAATTTTAAAATATTATTCTTGTTAACTCGTTGCAGGGCCTTTTTACAGCCCTGTAATATTTGTTTGTAATTGTTGTTTTTTGTATTTATCATAGTTTATTATTATTAACTTGTGTGCAGGGCCTTATTAAGCCTTGTAACATGTTATGTTTTTGTTTATCTTTGTTAACTAGTTTGTCCTGTTATTGTTGTTCAAATTTTATTTTATTGTTGTTGTTTCATGTGTACGTTTTATGGTGGAGTATCTTATTGCTCAATTTTGTGAAGGGGATGATAACTGCAATGGTTTTTTTTTTTAAACTACAATAAAATAAATGTATATGTATCTGGTACTTATCATTTTCAATTTTTATGATGGAAAAGTGAATAGTTTGTTATTATTTTTGGTACTTACGTATTAACGCCACCGCAGCAACTTTGCGCTTATATATATGCACCAATATTTGCTTACTTTGTGATATAATTATATATCATGACAGGTTTGGCCAGTAGCTATATATATATATATATATATATATATATATATATATATATATATATATACATAAACACCTGGCCAAACCTTATATATATATATATATATATATATATGCGCAAAGTTGCTGTGGTGGCGTTAATACGTAAGTACCTTATTTTTCCTTTTCAAGTTAATAAATATTGAAAAAAATTGTATTTTAAATTGAAGTGAACTGTTCTGAACTTTACCCAAGTTAGTATCTTTTAATATAGCCTACTTGAACAACTGATTTATACAGGAACAATTATTAATTATGTTTTTTGTCTTGATCAAATAGTAATTATACAACAGTACATAGAATTGCCAGCTGATATATTAAGGGGTGCAGAAGCTAAAAAACAATTTGTTGTTAACTGTAGTGCTAAACTAAAATTGAGATATTTTCTCAGTCAGGTACACTGCCCTCTGACGTTGTTGCTCTGTAAGAGTCTTTGGCACCCAATGAGCACAAAGTTTTCGGAAAAGCAGTTTTACAAAAACTATTTATGAAGTGATTTTGAAATTTTCAGAAATTTTATAGAAAAATCAGAAACTGTAACCTTACGGTTTTCCTTTATGTGTTTTCGTACTGGATGAACCAATTCATCACTAACCAAAGATGGGTGCCCACTTCATTCGTAATCCTGCACTTGATCACGTCTTTCCTTGAATTGTCGGACCCATCTCCTTACCATTGAATCAGTCATCACATTTTATCCTGTCAGATCTGTTGAAGAATGTTAATCGGTTTAGTGTTTTCTTGTATTCAGAAAATGAATTACAGATCTAATCTCACAAGCAGCAGGATTTCAATCAACCTCGTCTTTATAAACAACCACTACAAAGCATAAACGACAAACAGAGATGTCATTATGGCGTCATCTCCTTCTCCTTGTGGTAAGAGCAACTAACGCACATGAACCGAACTCTGATCGCAGCATTATCACAACAAGAAATACAAACAGAACTTACTTTCTGGACGTCCCTCGTAGTAGACAATTTGAAACAAAATTGCAATAACCTTTAAATCAAATATTTATAGAATGAACTGTCAACTTTAAATTAATCATTAAAAATTAAACTTTAACGGACCATTTTAAGTGAAAATTTTGTTAGAAGACCAATAAATGGTACACACATTTTTCATTTGATGCAATTTAGTTTTTAGTTACAAAATGGTATTTATTTAAATTTAAGATTTTATTATGTACTAGCTGTACCCGGCCACGCGTTGCTGTGGCTCATCTGGTTAAATGGAAAATAAATAAAAGACATAAATATAAAGACATTAATTAAAATATGTTTATTTTAACAATGCTTGTGGGTACACAATATTTTTTGTAGTTCCATTGTTTGTGTATATATACAGATTATCTGGTTTGCCGACTCTATAACATGCAACATATAATTGTCCATGTGAGAAGCAATCCGTTTCTAGATCTAAGCCACGCAATTCTAAAGATTGGCCCTGAGCTAAATTAAGAAAACAATATGTTACAATCTAATTTAAAAAAATGAATATTAGAATTTAATAGTAGGCCTATTTATATATGGTACCGGTAAATGATATATTTTATAAATTGAAAATTGCCTCTTTTATTATAACAATACAAAACCTCTATTCTAATTAATATTCCCGAGAAAATAACATTGTGTAAAATAACCTGTTTTAAAAAGTTATTATTTATGTAACATTTAGATAAGTTTTTATTTAAATTGTAGGCCTAACTGTTACAATTTTATATTTGTATTTATAAAGATTCTTTAATTTTAAAATAAAGATATAAATATTGTCTTTTAAGTGTTTTTTATTTCATATTGATATATTAATTATCTTAGAAGTAATTAATTATATAGTTATGTTATTATAAAATTTGGAAGTGTAATACAGTTTAGATTATAAAATAAATGGGTTTTTTGAATTGTAGGCCTAGTTGTTACAATTTTATGTTTTGTATTTATAAAGATTTTTTAATTTTAAAAGAAAGATAAAAATATGACCTTTTAATTATTTTTAATAAATCAAATGGTTTAATAGTTATTAATATTATAATGATGAAAATAGGTTATGACAAAAAATGTTATTTGAGTTATTGTAATTTTTTTATTTAATGTGGTTTAACCAAATGAAAGACGGTGAAAAAATACAACAAATTATTTATATTCACGAAATTAATGCTATGGTAAATGTTATTGTCCTAACGGAATGTCTTACAAAATAATTGATTCAAACATTTGTTAATTAAATCTATCAACATTTTATTTAACAACAATACATTTGGAAACATTGAAAATATTTAGTATAGTGTGTTTTGTTTTTACTTCAACAGATGTCGTTGTTCACAAAAACCTATCTTAAAAGATAGAAATCCAAATATACAGTTGTTTGAAGTTTGAAATCAGCTGATAATGGAAATATAGGAAACAGTTGACTACAGCTGTTATTATTATAGTCCATAAACATATGTAATGGCGCTTGCATTTTTGTTAAATATTGAGCATATTTTTTGTTGTTTTTATGTTCATTAGATGCTACAGTTTTTCAAAAAGTATATAAAAACACTCGTGGATTCGAATGGAATATTGTGTCCAAATTTCAAAGCAATCGGTGAAGAACTTTCTGAGATTATCGATTTTGAACAAACGCACATTTACATTTTTATTTATATAGATTGAGTTTTTGTTCTTGTTTGTTTTATTTTCTATTTTTGTTTTTAAAAAAGGGTTATATTTTTTAATAGAGATTTCGGAATAAATATTATTATTTAGAAAACAAATATTATCTCAGGACACGCTGAGATACAGATTTGATAATGAAAATACATATTTTAGAATTTTTATTGGAAATATATATAGATTTTGTATTGATAGGAGACGCAGGCTTATCTTGGAAAGTGGTCCTTGATATTATAAAGTAGTACACAAATAGGATAAAAACAATTTCTGAAATATTGTTGTAATCTAGGATGTATCTGTGTTGAGTGCTGAACCACAGACGAATGTAGGCCTATATACGTTTATAATTAGTAGAGAACAAACTGTGGTGATATTGTTGCTTTTTTGGTTTTATAAAATAATATTGCTTATTAGGATCACACTTTATGGAAGAATGTTTCTTGAAATTAAAATTTTTTATAAAATATTTTTGATGCTCTGAGATACAATTTTTGGTATAATAGAATGTAACAGATCTTGAAAACTAAACAGGACAAAACATGATAAACACATTGAGCAAATAAATTTTTTTCTAGGCCTAATAAAAACCTTGTAATGCACATGTCAGATTATCTAAAACTAGTTTTTGGAATGATATATATATATATATATATATATATATATATATATTTATGAGTAGTATACAAACTGTGGCGATATTGATGGTTTTTTGGTTTTACAAAATAATATTGCTGCTTGTTAGGATCGCATTTTATGGAAAAATGTTTCCTGGAGATAAAAATTCAACAAACTCCCAACTATTTAAACTCCAAAATTTGTTTAAATTGTTGATCTGTCATGTTGAAACACTTTGTAAAAATGGGGATATAAGTCAACAATAATAATCGTTATTAAAAAAACAGATCCTTGCCACTTTTTCCATAGAAAGTATACTTCTACTATAAAAAATATACATATACAATTTCTTCCTGATATATTTTATAGTTATTGTGTTCTATTGGTTAATTTTAAAACAATTAATTTTTTTAATAGCAATTATTTTTAAAATGAGAAGTTTGATTAAACACCGATTTTTCAGTGGGTTCCTGTTACCACTACAACCAAAAGTAAGGTTAAGAAAATTCATTTTTATTTAATTATGCAGCTAAGAGTGCTTTAAAGATGTTCAGTAATTAACTATTTCAATTACTTTGCATAATTCGTGATTGTTTAAAATATTTGTTATAGTGTTTGTCTCAGCTGCTATATCCACCACATTGCATGGGTCAAACTTTTTTCATAATATATTCTATGCATGTCTGCACAGTTTCATGTAGGTATATTTTGAAAAATCCCTTAATTTGTAAATTCTTAAGTTTTGGAGGAAATACTCTGCACATTTTCTTTTTACTTTCACAGGTTTGGGCTGGACTTTGATGTGTTAATCAGTATATTTACTTCACTGTATTTCTCCATATATTATAGTTTATGCTAGGAATTATGTCTTTAGGGAAAAACCAAACTGATATCTCACCTGCCCCAAGATATACTGATGTATCTGTGAAAACAGATTTAACCCTTTTCAATGTTTTAATACTCTTATGGGTTGAATTTTGGAAAATCCTTTCTTGCTCTACAATATGGGAAGAATTAACTCTGCAAATTTCACATGTTTTGAGGTCCAGTGATCAGAGCTGAACGTTACTAAGTAAGTCAGGTCGTTTTCTTTTATACACAGAATATAAAAATAGCTTATATTTTTGGAATTTCATATTCATCAGGGATTCACTTATAGTGAGTACAGATTTGGCAATCTCAAGGTATGACAAAAGGTATAGCTGGATCTACACCTTTCTTCACCTTGTCTTGTGTTAGATCCCTCTCTTTCATCTTTCCCATCAGGTTTTACAACTATCAAATCTTCGTATTTCTTATTCCATGGTTCCAGCCTCGAGTGACACATATGACAGGATGCACTTTTTATATTATTTGAGCAACAGTGGTGTAGTGAGGATTTTCATCATAGATGCTTGGTCACTATTAATCTTTTGTAGGTTCCATTACAATATCTCTCTTAGAGGTTTGGTTTCTACATCACATTAAAAAATTATGTCTTCTAGGGTCATGCCTACATTAAATGGATCTTCTGCTTACAGCTGATCCACATAGGTGAATCTGTCATCTCGAAATAGTGAAGGTATTGAATGCCACTGAAGGGCAACTTTTGCAATCTTATCTGCTTTCTTATATCCCGGTATGTTAGTGTTCAGGAATACATTGTAGCTGTATAATTTTATGTTTGTTAAGGCTATGAATTATATTTTGAATGGTGTTTATGTAGTAGAAATGTGAAGAGACCAATTATTTCAATGAAACTTAAATTCTCCTGGAGATGTACAATTTGATTTTAATAAAGTGAATTTTACAACATTGGATGTTTGGTTGAACTCCCCAAATCTCTCTTGTAGTCCATTTTTGTTATATTTATTTGGACATTTCATGCTTAGTTTTCATAGCAAATTACTGTTTTTTTTTAATGCCTTAAACATGATTGTTTTTACAGTGAACATTTTGTTGGTTGTCATATTTTAATTCACCAATTTTTGTTTTAATGATTACATAATTTCGTTTACTGATTTGTGAAAAAAATATTCTACTTAGGAGGTAAATGATTCTTCAAAATATATTTAAAAAGCCTAGTACATTCAACTTTTACCATCCTAATAAGTGGGCTAGTCAATTAAACAATCATTCTTTTGAATATATTATAGTTTAATTACCTTATTTTCTGTCAGACAATCCAATGTTTATCCAGATGGATAACTGGTTTTGACGGTTAAACCGTCATCATCAGATCCAAGACATCATATTTTTCAGCCATTCAAAGGCGTCATCTTCGTTAACTGACACTTATTACTTGATAACATATAACATTTATTACAACATTTAAATAATGACACATTGACTACGATTATATATGTACATTTACAAAAACTTGTTGAAACCATTGTTTACCATTGAAACTGATGTTGGTATCGCTGCACAAGAGTTGAACTTATATAGCTGGCGGTCACTGATAACCAACTACCAATCTATGGCCTTCGTCTTAATGAAGACGATGCCTTTGAATGGCTGAACAACCTGATGTCTTGGATCTGACGATGACAGTTTAACCGTAAAACCGATTATCCATCTGGATAAACATTGGATTGTCTGGCGGAAAATAAGGTAGTTAATCTATAATATATTCATTGAAACTACAATCCAGGAGGCCACATCTACATCTTTTATTATGTTAAGTATTAAACCGTTTCTGATAATATATATTCTGGATTGATTAAATATTTATATAGGTGTACATAAGTTTACCGATATAATTGATTGTAAATTATTTATTTTGATTACAGGTATTTTATCGATGGATTGTGAGCAATGGCAACAGACAAAAATAGTGAGAGTATTGCGAAAGGGCAGGTTTGTGCACAAGCTTCAAACATTACACCATGGGAACATTTTTCCAATTGGATACATTGCATTTGCATTGTTACCTTTGATCTTGAATTGGGTCAAGAAATGGAGGTTAGATACAACACAATAGCAATTTTATATTATTTATACTTTATATTTGATTAGTTTCAATACAAGGTATTTGGCTACTGAAATATTTTTGCTCCCTTACTTTTTCAATTATTTTTTTAAATTGTAGATTGTACCTTCAATGTAATTATGCAAAAAGACATAATTAATTACTCATTAAGCACACATTTTATTTTTTATCTAACTTTTTTACCTGAAGAGTACAAAAGTTTTGCCACTCACTATCTTGCATAACAAATGACAAGAAGTTATGCCATTACAAGATAAACCATTTAAAAGCATAGTACAACAAAGATAAATTGTAGGAGTGTGGAAGTATGTAATATGAAACTTATTGAATAATATTTTCAAAGCCATAGAGTGTTAGTATGATATGTACATACTATACAAAGGAATATTTGATGTCAAGGTGTAAAACCTTACATTCTAGTGATCACATGGGGATTTGGGTTTTATGTGGTGGAGGGAAACTAGAAGTAGGACAGAATGTGGAACTCTGTTAATATGAAACTGGTGGAATAATATTGTCAAAACTGTATAATGTTGGTTTTAGGTTTATAACCTACACAACTAGTATTTGATGTCAAGGATGTAACACATTACAATCTAGAGGTTACCTGGGGATTTAGTATTTCTATATTACAAAATTTTATGAAAAATTGTTTAGTCTCCTATTTATGCTGTTAGGCATATTGAGGTTAGTTACAAAACAATAACATTAAATAGTAAATAGTTTTATATTTAAATTTGAAATTAGGTTCTAACACAATCTAGCACTGAACAGAAAATAGTTTTGTGTTCTATTTGTATTATTATAATTTATTATGTTGGGACATGCATAATTTTATTGGGTTCAATCATCCATCTTTCCTAATTTCGTCTTAACATCTTCTTCAGTTAGGGCATTTTGGACTGATTTCATTATCAATACTTCCTATACATTGAATTTATAAATAAGCTGGACTCCTTTTATACCCTTATTGTGTTACCAAACCTCTCTATACTGTGATTCAAGCCCTTGTGATCTGTGTGAGATTTTGGGTTGTTAACTGGTGAAATGGTGAATAAAACTGTTTTTTTATTAAAAATTTTTTTTTTATAATTGTCATTTTAAATGTTCTGCTATAAAAATATGTGCAACCAAAACACATACAGATGGCACAAGAGTTAAATCTGAAAAGTCTGATAAACTTTGATTTCATTTTAGTATAGCCTTTGTGTTTCTTCGGAATGTACCCTTGTATATAACCAATGTATTCTTGCGGAATGGTTGCTTCACTCAAGTATTGTGTTATATCTTAGAAAATATAGTTGGATACATTTTTGCCAATTAATTATCTTACACTCCACTTGTATAGTTCATCTAATATTAAAAATATTACCGCTATATCCAGGTCTCTGTGTGCACCATATGTCATTTTCTAATTCAATAGAATCGTAACATTATGTTTAAAACGATGGGCTATTTACTACTATTGTTTTATAGTTATGTATATTCATAGTTTTAGTTTTACTTTAAGTAGAAATTTATGTACTGTTGTAATGATTGATATAGTTTTAAATCATTATCATTAAGTAAAAAAAGAAGATGATTACCTTAAGTTGTGTATGCTCTGTGCATATCTTTCTCTTTATTTTTATAAAGTTTGATGCTCTTACATTTTTTTACTGAACTTCCCAATTTACAATAAGATGATTATTAAAAGAGAGTTTTAATAAAATGATTTGTTTTTTTACTTCTTTGAAACACGAAAATCATGTAGGCCCTAATGTTCACATCAAGATTTTAGAGAAGAAAATGGATTCAGGTTTGTTTTAGAAGTTTATTACAGATCTGTCGAATGAAATCACGGGTTGAATTTTGTCCTTATTTTGGCTTAATTTAGCTGTATTAAAAGTATTACTAGTATTTTTGGCACCATTTAAAAATAATTTCATATTTTCACACAAGGATTCAGCGAATATAAACACAAGCTTTGTAAGTTTCTCAGTTTCAATTATATTAATTGTTAGTTAAAAGTCATTAATGTGAATGCTTTGAATTATTCATTTTTATTATTAAACTATTTTTCAATCTTGAAATGTATTTTGTTAACTTGTTTCAGATTATATACCCACATAATGCTAAACTTACAGAAGAAGATAAAACTAACATATGTTACCTGGCTTTTCCTGACTCCAATTCTGGCTGCATGGGGGATACAAAGTTTCACATTCGTATCAGACAAGCACCAAATGGTCCTAGCTTACTTCCAAACCATGTCACATACAACCAGAAATGTCCGGTCTTCCTTCAAGCTGACAGTAGCTACTATTATGGTTTTGTTTATTTTCGACAAGTCAAAGACATTGCACTTCCGCGAGGCTATTTTCAAAAGGTTAGTACGACAATAGGAATTTCTTATTGATGTAGTTTATTCAGATATTTGCCATCATTTTGTTTGTAATAATGAATACATGATATTTTGATAGAACAAAACATTCTTTTCCACTTTTTAAAATTCTTAGTATTCTTCCTCTTAGGCATCTATATATTAAGTCTGTTTTGTGTGTTATATTTTTTAAGAGGAGGGTCAAATAATTGCAAATTCTCTTGTTTATTTAGAATGGTTAAGTTCTTAGAATAGAATGACTCCTCCGAAACGTAAAAGTGAAATTTTTATGTAATCTTACTTTTATGACTCATTTGTTATTTTGTAAGTAATACGATATATAAAAACTTTAAAAAAATAAAAAATCAATACCAAAAATATTTAGTTATGAGGGAAAAGTGATTTGTAGTTCTAGAATTGCTCTGCAATGAGCAGCAGCTTTGTCATTTAAGTATTGTCTTGTTGTAAAAGTAAATGTATTGTTTTGTTGTTGTAAAGGTAAATTAAATGTAAATATGTTAAACTATGCAGCAGTAAGTAGAAAATTGTGCAAATGCTGGCTAAGCCTGCTGGTCTACTCTAAACCATGAACGGTAATAAATATTTAAAATGTTGATGTGTAAAGCCTGAAGATGTCTTTATGTAGACGAAACAGGCATAGAAAACTTCAAAACAAAAGACTATTGTAGACGTCTTTAAAGTTATTTACAGTTAAATACTCGTCCTGATTTTGATGTTATTGATTAATGATGGCATGTTCATATTGTTGGTATAATTTATTCATACATTTACTATCATTTTTATATAACACAAATAATGGTAAATGTTCAAATAAATTATTCAAAAAATACTTTTTGTTTACTTACTTTTTGGTTTTGTGCATCAAACACTTTTATATATTTTATCAAAATTTTTAAACTGAATAGTATTTGAAACATGATGTTTTAGTGATTTTTAGATTTGTGAATTAAATGTACTAGGTAGTTATTGAACTTATCCGACGCCTTCATAACAGATTTGTACCCCAAATTTAGAGCACTTTTTCCTAAGAGATAAGGACGACACAAAACATATAAAAATATTTGTACTTATATATGTAAAGTTTTGAATAAATATTATTTGCATAAGAAAAAATATACAATTAATTCTTCATATTTTTGTCAGAAGCAATTATATATTTTGTATTAGAATAATAAAAAAAAAGAATAATATGTGAAACAAAAACTGTATTGTTGCTTCTCCACTGATATTAGTATTATTTTCATTAAAATTCTTATAATCATACGTTGTTTGTTGATGTAGAGTGTGATTATAATATCTCGATTGCCATTCATCAATCTGTTTACGGAAGTTTGTGGTCTGATTGCTCCAGAATTTTTCGACCATGGCATTAAAAGTATCGAGACAGCATGTCAAGACATTGACCAGTGGCCTCTACCAGTACCTGGAAATGTAGTTAATCTCTCTTTATTGGGTTCTGTTTTACAGGTTAGTATAACTATATCTCACCTAACACAAGTAATTGGCATTGAGCTTCATTATTTTGTAGGAATGAGTATTTACAGAAATAAAATAAACTGAATAAGGAAACATTTCTTAGTTGCAAGCTTTATCAGACAGTAACAGACAATATTTTGTTAAAATTAAATAATTAGAATTCACTCTTGATGTTAAAATAATATGGTAAAGTCACGCACAAAAGCGAAACATGCAGCTGAAGAGAATGGAAGAAAATTCCCCAAACCACAATAAAACACTGACATCACAAAGACTGTATAGTTATGTTTATTCTACCTTATGTATACATAAATATTGAGCTTGACTTGTGAGAGAATATTAGATAGAATAAAACCCGAACATAAGATCTCACAAAAATTACATTTATTTAACGCGCTTGATTAAGTAAATGTAATTATTTTTGTGAGATCTTGTGTTCGAGTTTTATTCTACCTACCTTATGTACATTTGAATAGCACTGCTATCATATTCAGAGGTGCAATACACACCTCTTTACATTGTGTATTGTACATTTAAATAATAGCAGTGCTATTGAAATGTAGGTAAAATAAACATAACTACAGTATTTGTGCTGTTAGTGTTTTATTGTGGTTTTGGGGAATTTTCTTTCATTGTATATTCACCACAGTGCTGTAGTGATTCGTATAAGCTAAAAAGAAATATAAAACAATTTTATTTTCTTCAAAACAATTGTAATATGTTTCTCCAAAAATCTCTTTGCTATGCTCTTTATCTAGTTGGAGTTCCAGTATGGTATTGAATGCTGAAGTGTTGCCGTACTTAGTTAATTCTAACTTGAATTCCTAAAATTACTTTAAATTAATAAACTTTAAGCTACAAGTGAGAAGGTGTTATAAATTGTAAGAATACTAAACTTATTCATGTCATTCATTTGGTTTATTTTATTGATATAAGTACATTTATATTATATAATTTTATTAATCAATTCTGTTATTTTTGTATTAAAAAAAAAAAAAAAATTATATGATAACTTTATATCAAAATTCTATTCCTTTGTTCAATTATAATATTTATTGACTTTTACGTCATACTTATTACTTTCAATACTAATTGTAAATGTATTCTATGTTCATTCAACTCTTAAATTTCATTGTACAATTTCTGTCAATCCTATTGGATGCTTTAAAGTTAGGCCACGCCCCCAAAGGGAATTATAAATATGTAAGAGAGCACTGTAACCAAATAGTGTTATAATCTGATAATTGTAGCTCAAAGGTCATTAAAGATGGCGACTCTGTCGCTCAAACATGTTTGATCAATAAACCATATACGTCTGAAAATTTGTATGAGTTTATTATTCTTGTAATTGAAATTATTTTATTCAGGTACTTTCATTAAAATAAAGAATTACATCATTTCCATTCTTCTTCTTCTTCATCAGTTGAGTTGTCTATCCCTTTTGCTCATCAGCCACAAGGGCTTATTGTTCTTCTTGATATAAATCAATGGTTCAATGCCCCATACATCCATCCTTAGGAAGACTCTCAAGGGCCATGAACTTCAGACTCTTATGGACAAGGTTGTTTTTTTGTCCATTTGTTAAAGATCCAAGAGGCTCAGTTTTTTCCAGATTCGAAAATCAGGTAGCTGATTCTTCTTGCAAGCCACTTTCCCTCCACAGAGACTCTACAGTGAATAAACTCATTTCCAAAAACCCAGCTAAGTAATGTTATTAAGCCCTCTCCATGTGTGATGTGATTCTGAAACAGTCCCAAACGAACTTAACCTGGACTTGTTAGAATTCTGAGCTTTGAAAGTCGTCTGATTGTGTGTATATATATATATATTACAGGGTGGTCTAGACCTAGTGTTAAATTTTTTTTTCGATGATAGAACAAGATAAATGTGACTCAAATACACAATTAAAAAATATTCTATTCCACACACTCACTTAAAGAGAAATTATTTCGATTTAAAAAAAAAACTATATTTACCCAAAAATGTCGAAAAATTCTAGGATATTTTGATTTATTCCTCGAACTTTAACATTATCATTGTGTTCTACATTAAATTTCAAGTAAGGATGTGAAGTTATCATTTTCTTAAAACAATAAAAGAAAAATCAGATACACAATTCTTTAAAAAAATTGCTAGAGAGTAGGAAATGTTATAAAGAGTGCTTAAAAATCTAAACTTTCAGGAGATAGGATACAATATTTATTCGTTACAATTTAAGTAGATTAATGGGAGTTTGAATACTGTAAAACGTGGTTTGTGAAAAATAATAATTCAACTCTATCAAACTAAAAAGACACACATGAATATTTTTATTATTATAGCTATAACATAAGGTTACAATGAATGTTGTACATATGAATGTTGAATGAATGTTACAAAATCATGTTAGATGGATCACACAACTTTAAAGTTTGGTTTCAGTTTATTTTAGAAATGTCCTCCGTGCTCTCTTATGCAGGCTCTGGCTCTCTTTCGCATTGCTCCATCAGCCACTTTATGGCTTACCTTTTCCCTAATTTTCTGTGTTCTACCTTGGATCCTGTTTAGAAGTTCCTCTTCATTATTTACAGGAATTGTGTACACCTCAGACTTCGTAAATCTCCACACAAAAAAGTCCAAGGGATTCAGATCGGGAGATCTTGCAGGCCAAGGTACAGAACCTCCTCGGCCTATCCAGGTTGGGTAGTTAGCACTCAGCCAATCTCGGACATTTTTAGTAAAGTGAGAAAGGTACACAATCCTGTTGATAAATAATATTTTGATGGTGCTCAGGGTCAATCACATCCAAAATTTGAGGCAAATCGTGTTGCAAAAAGTCAAGATAGATCATTCTATTTTAATTTCCCTGAAAAATGTGAGGTCCCAAGAAACGATCACCAATCACAGCTGCCCAAACGTTTATGCCAAATCTTATCAGAGGGCAGAACATACCAATAGGATGGGCTCTCTGGAAAAACCAGATGGCTTGTATACGTAGTCCGGAAAGGGGACTCTGGAAGTACTTCTGGGATGTCACTTTCCGGATTGTGAGATAGAGGGAGGGAGTGATCCCTCTCTGTACACTAGGGCAGGGCCGCGTAGAGCGGACTGGAACTGCTCGAGGAGACTCATAAATGAGGATAAGGTGGACTGGGCCATAAGATCGTTCAAGCTACATAGGGCCCCGGGTCCGGATGGGATCACACCCTTACTTCTCAAGGAGGGTTTGGAGGTGCTCAGGCCGGTTATTATGGGTGCTTTTCGAGCGAGCTTGGCGCTGTGCCATGTTCCAAGGAATTGGGCTGTGGCGAGGGTGGTCTTCGCTCCAAAGCTTGGAAGAGCGGGATATGCTCGTGCCAAGGCATACAGACCAATTTGCCTAAACTCCTTCTTGCTAAAGGCAATGGAAAGAATACTGGATGCAAATATCAGATGTAGCGTGCTAAGGAGTTCAGGCCTGCATGAAAATCAATTTGCTTATAGACCAGGCAGGTCCACAGAGGCTGCTCTGCATCATTTAGTGAGCAGAATAGAGGAAAGTCTGGAAGCAAAGGAAATAGCCCTGGGGGCGTTCCTGGACATAGAGGGTGCCTTCAGCAACACTTCAATACAATCAATGATTAGGGCTTTGGTTAGGCCAATCATTAGACCACTAATCACCTACGCAGCGGTGGTTTGGTGGACAAAGACGGTACAAGGTGGGGTTGGAAGTAGAATGGATGGTGTCCAAAGGGTGGCCTGTTTGGCCATCACGGGGGTCATGGGGTCTACACCAACAGTTACCTTGAATGCTCTACTGGATCTCCCTCCCCTAGGGGTTTATATTCAGGGACAGGCCAGGATGAGTGCATACAGACTACAGCAAACGGGTTGCTGGAGAAAGAGATGGCCTGCAATCGGTCACTGCAGGATAAATCAAGTGGTCAACAGGGAAGTGTTAGACATGCCCTCAGATCACATGATACCTAATGTTTGATTAGATAAGCCTTTCAAGACGAAAATCTTCTCTAGGGAAGAATGGGTGTCTGGAAAGAGGTTATATAACAAGCAGGATATAGTCTGGTTTACAGATGGCTCGAAAACGGAGATGGGTACGGACAGTGGTATAAATGGGATCAACCCAGAGAGTTCCATCGTACTGCGCCTAGGTAAGCATGCTACTGTTTTCCAAGCAGAAGTAGGTGCAATCTCTGAATGTATCAAGGGGAATCTAAGAATGGAATACACAGGTAAGAACATTCTGATCTTCACAGACAGTCAAGCTGCTATTAAGGCACTAAACATGACTAGAGTAAAGTCGAAGCAGGTATGGGACTGCATCTCATCATTGATAAAACTTAATCAGGTGAACACGGTCACTGTGGGCTGGGTTCCTGGCCACTCAGGTATCGATGGAAATGAGAGAGCAGATGAATTAGCCAGGTCAGGTTCAGAATCCCCTTTCGTGGGCCCGGAACTGGTGTTCGGGATTTCCTATGGACATGCCAGAGCAGCGGTTGATACATGGATACGGGAGGGGATGAATAGGGCCTGGACGAATTCAACTACTAGTAGACTTGCAAAAAGGCTACTTAGACCAAGAAAGAAACATGCTGAACAACTCATCTCTCTTAGAAGGGATAACATGAGGTGGGTGGTTGGGCTCTTAACGAACCACTGTCACCTCAGAAAACATCTACACAGGATAGGGATTGCTGCAGATAATACTTGCAGGAAATGTGGTTTGGCTGAAGAGTCCACAGAACACATTCTCTTAGAGTGTGAGGCGTTAGGACGAGCCAGGCTATACTCTCTAGGCCCTCCGGGGAAGGAGATGGAAACCATCCTAGACAACCCTATAGGTAGTATCTGTTCCTTTATAAGGATGACAGGTATTACTGAGTGGGTGTAGGAAGGAACTTGGGGCGGCAAAAGATCTCTAGGTCGACGCCGGTGAGGCCTCTGAAGGAGGCTTTTACAGCCCAGTACGGGGGGGGGGGGGGAATGCCAAATCTTTGAAAGGACATTTCTCTTGCTGCTTTTGGGTTTTTAGTATCCCACATGTGCATGTTGTGGAAGTTGGATACATTTGTCTTGTAAAAAAATACAACCTTACAAGGTTGAATACACCTTGTCCATAAGATAAAAAAAAAAAGTTATATTGTTCAATATCAGAATTTAGTACATAGCGACAGAAATCTTGTCTAGCAGCATAATCATTATGTTCATGGCCCTGAACTTTTGTGAAATGGTAAGGGTAGAATTTATGTTTGTGTAAAAAAGTGAAAACTCTACTTTTACTCATGCCAGTTTCACCTGGAAGTTTTTTGCAACTAATCTCCAGGTCTTCTCTAACTCGGTTGAGAATTTGCTCTTCAACGTACACATCCAAAGGTACTGCACCCACCTTGCTCCGCTCCTTGTACACAGATCCACGTTCTACCAAACGCTGATGCAACCGCATAAACACTTGCTTATTGGGAACACGTCGACCAGGGTAGCGAACGGTATACTCCCTTTGAGCTGCACTCGCGTTTCCGTTACAGAAACCATATACAAAATGCATTTCTGCATATTCCTGTTTTGAAAACGGCATCTTGAGATCACTGCCAATGAATAAACGACCCAAATCCACAAAAAATACTTTATCCAAACAAAACATTACATTGGTATCTGTGCGTGATACCTTATCTCATGATAAGGTAGGCTATAATGAGATATTGGCAAAGATAACTTATCTCATGATAAGGTGCACTATATCAGATATTGTTCAAGTATCCTTCGATGATGATTTAAACACAATATTCACTGTCCTTAAATTAATTAATTTTTTTAGAGAAAATGAGGATTGTCATTGAACTATTTATATTAGTGTTAGTTTAAAGTAGTGATATTTTAGGTATCTAAAAGCCGTTGCTTTTAGCTAGCGTAATTTTGGTCAAACAACGTTTTACACTTTTCAAACTCGCATAGAATATTTTTAATATTTTAATATTACTTTTCCCTTTTTTATCTTTCATAAGATAGCCATTATCTTTTGAAATTTTATATTTCTCAAAATTTAAATTTGAATAAAGCCTTGTTTCTCTGTACCTTCACAAAACAGAAGATCTTTCTTTTCATCTTTTTTCCAATTGTAAATGTTTCTATACACTTGAATTATTTATTCTTTATTTAATATAATTTAAAGTTTTGAAGAAATTTTCTATTGAACTATTTATAAAGACAACAATTTACTATTTGCCGGAGTACACGCTAACTCTTTCACTTCAAATTTGCTCTTCAGTATTTTGTAGCAGGTTTAACAAGAGTTACTGTTTTCCCAGCATTTATTAACCCGACAAGACCCTGTATATGTATTTTCTATTGTTTATACTGATGACTGACAGTACTTGATAGTATTCCATGTTATACAAATAAACACACAAATTCTTTTGTTAAATTCTACAATTTATTGGTCTAGCCGACCATGACTTTGCCAGTTACGGCATTGATGAGGGTTATACAAAGACTAAATAACCTAAGAAACCTTTTTTTGTACAATTCTTCTTAGGTTATGTTTAGTCTTTGTATAAGCCTCGTCAATGCCGTAACTGGCGAAACCATGGTCGGCTAGACCAATAAATTGAAGAATTTAACGAAAGAAATGGCGTATGTTTTTTCTATGTATTTTCAACTATAACTAAAATTCTCGAGCTCCGGAGAAGTGTGGATTTGTTTTAAGAGTTCGAACGATACTAAACTTGTCTCCAGTTTTTCTGAAGATCTTCATTTGGGGTGGGATATAACTTCTAGTAACCCCTATTTAAAATAATTAATTTTGTATGTTGCTTATTTCTTCATGTTTTATTTAATTATATTACTGCTGTGGACTCCTTTAGGGCTGTAATTGTTTCTTCTGTCGATTTAGTTTTTGTTTTAGTTATTTAAAATACTTTATTGAAATTATTTCTTAATTTTCTTTAATTGTTTCTTCTTAACTCTTGAATGCTTTGCTTGATTCTTAAAATGTTGGTCTCATTTTGAAGCCTCTCTTCTTGTGGTTGTAAACAAACTTGATTGACGTCTGTAGGATGTTTAGATTTAGAGTTATTGATGAAATCGATGATTTAGAATTTTTAACTTTTTAATTTTTGGCTTTTTCAACTGGTGATAATAATGGATTCTTGCTCCTCTTGTTCCAAAAGTTTCATAACTGGTTTCGGTTTCTTCCTAGGCGTCTTCCTTGCCAAGCTACGTAACTTTCTTTCCTTTTTTAAACCTTGTCCACCATTTTCATTGACTTGGCTAATATTATTTGGCTTTTTGGTTTATTACAGTAGAACCCCTCTTAACCGGTCTAGTCGGGACTGACACCCGGGCCGGTTGCCCGTTTGGCCGGTTAATCAGAGGTTCCCCTGAAAAATCGGTTTTCGTAGAAAGAAAGCTTATTTAATCAAGTAACGTTAAGAATTATGCAATTAAGATATTATTGCAACTCATTTTATTGTACATAAATGTATCTTATATATTATGTTATATATATTATACATCAAACATGAAAAAATTAAACACTACAAAGCTCGTTTACAGATTCCCCTCTGTCAAGTCTTTTGACACATTTAACCGCGTCTCAAACAAAACCAACACACGCTTCCGTTGTTTTCGTAACTCACTCATTTTTATTTACTGTAATATACCCGTCAAAGACAAGAAGAAAACTGAAAAGAAATGTTATATTTTTCATAATGTATACTAAAATGATTCGTGGAAAAAAAGTGGACCATCAAATGTTTTTGTGGGTGTATGTCTGCTATACCGATAGTGCCAATGCCGCAGTGTTTTTACGGCGCTGACAATGGGATACCGCTATCGACAAAGTCGTTTGATATCGCCGCCGCTTTGGTGCCGTGGTGTTTTTACGTCGTCGACAATGGGATACCGCTATCGACAAAGTCGTTTGATATCGCTGCCGCGGTGTTTTTACGCCGCCGACAATGGGATACCGCTATCCACAAAGTTCTTTGATATCGCCGCCGCTTTGGTGTTTCAATTACAATTTATTTTCGGAAACTCTCATCCAACCAGTACACTACGATATAGGCCGGTTAATCCGAGGACCGGTTAATCCGAGGCCGGTTAACAGAGGTTCTACTGTATTATTAAGTTGCTCAAAATGGCTTATTGTTTTATTAATTTACTTTTTCCAAAATTTAAATATAATTCAAAATTTTGACGTTTTTCATCTTTTAATTACTGTCTCTAAGTTTTTAATTATTAATATTTTAAAAATTTACTTTTAACAAAAGTTGTATATAATTTTCTCTATTTTATAAATATATAAACATTTTTTTAAAAATATTACCTTTTTAAATTTTACATAAGCTCTTCTTAGGAGCTTTCAATTCCAGACAAGAATTTTCCTGTTAAGACATGCGAATCCCTATAATATACATCCTAATTTCTTTCAAAATTTTAATATATATTAATTTATAATGCTTATTCTAATCATGGTTTTTTTTTCACATTTAAACTGCATTTGTTTTATTAATAGTTTTTTCTTTCATAAAATATAGGGGCATTAATTGCCGGTAATTATTTGTAGTCAAACTTACAAAATAACTGAATTCTTTTTTTATTTATGAAAAACTCTTTCAATTTGTTTAACACTACTGTTTTTGCTATTTTTGAAGCTGATTTTGGTTTTTCTGTTGATAATAATTGGTCATTTTCAAATTTACATTGAGAACAGTTTGATAGCAGTTTAAACCGTCTCAATGGGGGTGTATGTGTGCGGGTGTAAGTGTATGTGTGTATAAAATATTTTAGTATCTACAAATTGTAAAGAATAGGTTTAGTTGTAGGTTGTTTTAAGTTTGTAAACTTTTGAATTTTATGTGTATATTACAATATAGTAGAGTCTCGCAAACTCGGCACTTGATAACCCGGCAGTCCGGATTACTCGGCGACCCCGACGGGAAAAAATATATTGCTAAAAACAGTGATGTTCGTAAAAGTTCGGCAGATCCCAAAGCGTGTAACAATTCAAAAAATGTTCTGTGGCTGAATTTAAGATTAATTTGAAAGCTACTTTTGTTCATTAAAAAATGCCACACGTTGAGCGACAATTGTAACAATTTAAAAATTAGCTGATTTTACTTATTTATTTGTTATTATCTTATTAATTTGCTCGACTTTAGGGCGCCAGGTTGCCTTAGCATACCAATTTAGAAAAAAGAATGAATTTAATTATTTATAAAATCTCTGGGGTCGCAGGCTCTTTTTACAGTGTACTTACAGTGGATTTTGGTTTTAAATGAGAACACTTTGGCTGAAATGTTACAAAGAAAACATTTATTAAATAAAAAAACACAATTATTTCTATACAGTGACATAGACATATCCTGAAAACAAACATGAATATTATTTTCCTGGTTAAAAAAAAATCTTTTATCTGAATTTACTTCTTTAAATTTGAATCAAAGAGTTAAATTTTATGAATTTCATACTTTGTATTTTAGTGTTGCAACAAAAGAATTTAAATCATTAAAAAATTAATGTTCTGTGTCTCTAAAGAAGACTTAAATATGTTTAAAGAAATTAATTATTTTGCATTTATCCTAAACAAAAATATAAAAACAAGCATACATCTAGCAAAATCACACTCTATTCATAATATATATCTTTAACATGATAAATTGTTTATGATGCCTATACCACGACATCTACACATAATAAAAAAATCCGTTGCGATGAATCCTGATGTCCTGGGATTCCAAAGAAGGCTTCAAACTGCAGTTCTTCCAGTGCTCAAAGCTCGTCTATTCTCCATCCTTCCGATACACAATGATACAAAAATCCTTTATAAGGATTTAACAAACTGTTCATTATTTTAAATAGTTCTGCCTTATCTAGAAAGCATTAAAACACCGGGACATGACATTTCCCTAAATTGTTCTAAAGAAAATAATTTCTATTGACTCACACGACAGTCTTATTTATTTCAAACGTTCTTTGTCCAATAGGATTAATGTGTAAGAGCAAGAATATATGTTTTAAAATGTTTATACACTTAGTTTTATCACCAAACACATGTTCAAATTGTCACTTTCATCGGTCTACCAAATTTCTCATAAAAAATATGTCTCATATTAACATTACATTGTTCATTAAGATTTCATAACCTTTTAAAACACCTCCCACCATCTTAAACGTTCCTAATCAACTGTTCAACACATTATCAACTCAATTGCTTCCCTCAGACTTTTCTTAAAAAACACAACTTGTCCCTTCAATCGCTGGACTTCGACTGCTCGTTGCCATGAGGCAATTTCTTACTTCCTTCCTTTTTAATTGGAAACCGGCTCTAACCTCCTCCATAATTTACTTCCGCTGTTCTACACAGTCCACACACCCCTTTCTCTCCACACATTTTATTAATTATTAATGATAAAAAAAGAACACTTGTACCCAATCACACAATACTAAAATTAAACATCTGTACATTTTAATTTATACCTACACTAAACATCGTAATTCATTATGTTGCCTTGAAAATCCATTTTACTTCCTTTTCATAATTTGACGAAAGCTACGCTTTATTCATTAGCTTCTCCCACTCTCGGTATTTTTAATCTCGCGCGTTTAACACCTATTACAAACTTGATTTTTCACATTGTCACAAAAGGGCATTAACTTCGATCGCTCGAATTGTTGATGGTACTTTTCCCACGTTAAACTCGTCACAAAGCTTTTTTACAGATTTCCCTCTGTCAAGTCTTTTTAACACATTTAACCGCGTCTCAATCGAAACCAACACACGCTTCCGTTTTCGTAACTCGCTCATTTTTATTTACTGTATATACTGTGCATAGATCATAACCAGTCAAAGAAAACTGAAAAGAAATGATATATTTTCCATAATGTATACTAAATTGATTCGTGGAAAAAAAGTGGCCCATCGAACGTTTTTGCAGGTGTATGTCTGCTATTCCGACGGGTGCTAATGCTGCGGTGTTTTTACACCACCGACAATAGGATACTGCTATTGACAAAATCGTTTGACTCGCCGCTTTGGTGCCGCGGTGTTTTTACACCGCCGACAATGGGATACCGCTATCGACAAAGTCGTTTGATATTGCCGCCGCTTTGGTGTTTCAATTACAATTTATTTTTTGCCCTTATTCCCGATAATCCGGCATTTCACAAACTCGGCACACTTCCGGTCCACATTACGCTGAGTTTGCAGGACTCTACTGTAATATGTTAAATTTGGGAAATTAATATTGTTTTAAAATATGTTTAGTAGTGTAATGGGTTTTAAACTTTGCCGATTGTAGATATAGAAACAGGATTATTTTAAAGTCCAAACTGTATGAATTATATATGTAGGCATATATAAAAAATATATAAAATCTGGAAATTATAAAAAAAAAAAAATGTGTTTTAAATTGTAAAATTTTGTAAATTGTATTCTAACAACTGACCATCTGGGAATGGAAATTCCTGTACATGCTGTTTGTTTGCAAATAAATAAAAATAAATAATATTATACACACTCGTGAACAAGATAGTGATAATTTCAAAGAAAGAAAACGTTTGTGCCTAATTGACATTTCATTGGTTATGTAATTTCTAATTTCCTAATTAGATTCCTAATTTCTTTGACAAACAAAACTATAGATAGTCCTCTTTCCAATGGACCTCATTACAATATAATCGAACATATTTTTTACTATGAACAAACAATTCATGGTAATGAAATTATAATCATTGATTTTCAATTATTGCCACTATGGAAACATTTATAATCCTTGGCTTTTGACGATTGCCAGTTCTGATTAAAAGAACCAGTCTTATACAACCTAATAAAGTTTAAATGAATGATTTATATAAACCAAATAGGTGATGTGATTAGCAGATAAGTTTCTAGTTGCTTATCTAAAAACCGTTATAAAATTACTATTCAAAGCCTTACAACATTTGTATAATGAGTTTCATAAAAACAGAACAAGCCGATAAAACCTTAGAACAATAAAGTTTAATTAGAGAGGATTTGAACTTAAACTGGAGAATTCTTAAATTGGAATCATATTTTAAAGTTGTTATTATTACTAGAAGTTTACAAAATCATTAAAATTTTTGTGCTTCATTAAATATATATAAGAATTTTTGTATTCCGGGAAATAATTTTAATTTTGAACAAATTAAACAAAGAGAAATAGCTTTGATTTGCATAATTCTAATTATTTTTATTTGCATTCATATTTTAAAAACCAATTTATAAAATTGAACCAAGCTGAACAGAACTTTTAATATATATATATATATATATATATATATATATATATATATATATATATATACACACATTTAAGCTGTTGCTTAAATATACAGATTGAATGTGACTGTTGAATCGATTAAACCTTTGTACAAGTTGAACCGAATCAAACTCATAAGATTGAAACATTTTAACTCGTTACATTTATGGATTTCCCACAACTCTTTATCACATATTGGGAGCAAAACTAAACAAATATAATTTTGTATGTCTGCTTTTTGCAAGTATTTGTACCTGTCTCCCCCTAGCTTTGATCAAATCCTTAAGAGCATATAATATGTATACTGATCTGCTTTTCAAACTAAATCTTTAAACAATGTCAATAGTCATGCTCAGGTCACTGATTAATATCTTTCTGAATTTTCTGAAAGTTTCTTGGATTATTATATCTTTATTTTATAAATTATAGATTTTTGAACATGATATCCCACAGTGTATTAATTTGTTATTATTTGCTCATTTTAAAGTTTCATTTTATGTATTTGTAGGATATACTTTCTAATATATTTAATATTTTGCACTTGTTGACAGAATATACTAATTTCATGTATTTTTCATTTCAACAGCCTCTTGTTCTTCTGCTATATAAATGATTTTCATAGTTGGTATTTAAAACATTATATTTGTTTCATATTTAATCCTAGTTTTTAGTTACCTACTTGTTTGACCATTATATATAGCTTTATATTTACATTCAGTTGAATATACTCTACTATTATGGTGTCTATTTTTATCATTGTTATTATTTCTAAATTTCCTTCCTAATGTATTATTTGTATTCAAATCTACTTTCTTAAAAAAAGGTTCATTTAAAAATGAAGTTTATGATTTATACTTATATGTATATGAAGAATCCTTGGAAGAAGTTTGTAACAATTATATTGTACTGTTTACAAGGTTCAGATACCATGTGATGCTTCAAAATGTGGATTATTAGTTTTTTCGTCTTTAAATGTCAGCACTTTCCATTCTGAGACGTTGCCTACAATACTTCCATCGATTAATGAAATCAATATATTTGAATGTTTTTTACCATTTATTTATCATATCCATTTATTATGGGAACTTGTACTGACTGCAGAACCCATTGTTGTAATGGCATCTTCACCGGCTCTATCATCCCAAATGGTACAAAGTCTTGTCAGGTATGTTGATTTTAACACAAGTTTTATAAATACCTTAGTACTTAATATAAACAATTTCTCTTTTTAGTTTAAATTAGACACATTATTGCCCTGTGGCTTTGTCAGTAATGCATTAATAAACATATTTAATACGAGGTGCTATCAAAAAGTTTCTGGACTGTACTTATCTCAGCTGTTGGACATGAATGTACACGCCAGCGTGTCAGCATCCGATTACTTAATACCTAATAAGTCAGTGTGCCAAGTTTTGTTGCATTGTGAGATCGTGTTTGGTCTACGAGTTGTGTTTTGTAAGTGTGTGTTAAAGTTCATTTGCGAATTTATGATGGGCTGATAAATTTGAGCACCGAGCTTGCATCAAGTATTGTTTTACACTTGGTAAATCACCTACTAAAACTTTTGCAATGCTTCGAGAAGCTTTTGAAGAACATTCCCTAAACAAAGTAAAGGTTTTTGAGGTGAATGCCTGTTTCAAGGCTGGTAGAACTTCTCTCTTGATCATCATTCAGGACAACCTTCCATGAGCAAAACGAATGAAAATGTAGACAAAATTCTACAACTCTTGTGTACAAGTGTTGGCATAAGCTATGGAAGCTGCCAAGAAATTATAACTGAAAATTTAGACATGCCATTTTCTGTGAAATTTATTCCTCTTGCTGCTTTTGTTTGTGGATCAGAAACGGCAACCACTCATTCTCAAAGACTGTCGTCAAACAATCCATGATTTGTGTACAAGTGTCAGCATAAGCTATGGAAGCTGCCAAGAAATTCTAACTGAAAATTTACACATGTGTCGTTTTGATATGTGCAGTGAACTCAGAGAAACATCTGAAAATGACCCTGCCTTCATCTCCATGGTCATAATTGGTGATGAAAGTTGGTTTTATGGCTATGATCCAGAAATAACATTAAAAACAAAAGCAGAAAAAATACCCAAGTTGTGGGAAGATCAAAACTGCCCGTTGCATCACGACAATGCACCTGCTCACGCTTCAATAAAAACAATAGAGTTTTTGGCAAAAACAATATGGCCGCCATCCCACACTCTCCATATTCACCAGATTTAGCCCACTGGGATTTTACTCTGTTCCCGAAAGTGAAAATTCACTGTTTTGACACTGTAGAAGACATTCAGGAAAAAAATGCAGAAGGTGCTTGATAACCTTCAGGAAAAGGATTTTTTGGACACTTCTTAGAAGGAGATGAGAAACATTAGTGGCCTAAGTAAGAAAAAAAAAAGAAGAAATTAAACCTAGTCCGGGAACATTCCGATAGTGATACATTGTTGTTTTGTAGTTTAAATTAGACATATTATTTACCTATGCCATTTTTAGTAATGCATGAATAAACACAGGTAATATATTGTTTTTCTGTAGTTTAAATTAGACACATTATTGCCCTTAGCCATTATTAGTTATCCGTTAATAAACATATATTTTATAATACATTGTTGTTCTGTAGTTTAAATTGGACACATTATGGCCGTAGGCCATTGTCAATATATGTATATATATATTACATTCTTGTTCTGTAGTATAAATTAAGACACATGGCCCTGTGCCTTTGTCAGTAATGCAATAATAAACATATACAGGATGATTCACATAAGGTTCTGAGCATTTACTGAGCTGATTCCACTAGAAAAAATAATGAAATAAGTTCATATAAACATAGGTCTGGAAATGGTTTCTTTTCGAGTTATCCGCCATATAGATGAAAACGGTTTTTATATTCTGCAAAAGCAGCCGTTGCGTTTCCTTCACACACGCTTAAGATAAATACCATGTCTGCATATTCCTCAGTCATAAATAACAAAGCCATAGATGTCATATTATACAAATTGATATTTCGCTAATTATAAACTAAACACATAGTAAATTGCACTGCACTGCAATTTGTAACACTGGCTGAAATGTATTGTATACAAGAAAAAAGTTAATACACAAGAAGAGTTAATTGCTTGTATTACAGATCGTGCCACACAAATCAAAGATAGCAGTGCAGGATTGAAGAGAGCAACGCTGACAATTCAAAGGTGAGCTGCAAAATATATTGAAGTAGAAGGATATATTTTCAAACATTTACTGTAAACCTTATTAAATGTAACAATGATTGTTATTTATTTTATTACTGTATCAATTTAATATTAAATTTATTTTGTTTGTTTGATAAAAAAATATTTTGTTTCTGGTGTAATTCTGGGTATTGTTGACGATTACCAAGAAATACATTTTTCATTTTGGTCAATATCTCTGTTATCTGTTGAGCTACAGACAAAATAAACAAAAACTGTTATGTTTATCATTAACAAAGTAAATTTTTTGGTCTCCTGTAATTTTTTGTAAAGTTAGCAGTTTTTGAGATATTTCACATTAAAAATTTAAACGGCAGCCATTTTCAAAATATTTAAAAGAACGTTCTGGTTTTTAGTACAGTGATAAACGGTTACGCAGAAAATAGGTATACTAAGTTTGAGCTCAATATTTTTTTATTAAAAAAAATAAATTAAGTGTTTTGTAAAAAACAGAAAATGGCGGATAACTCGAAAATAATGCATATCCAGACCTATGTTTATATGAAATTTTTTCATTAGTTTTGCTAGTGGAATCAGCTCAGAAAGTGCTCAGAACCTTATGTGAATCACCCTGTATAATACATTTGTTGTTCTGTAGTTTAAATAATACACTTTATGGCCCTTTACCATTGCCAATAATGCATTAATAAATATATATAATTCATTCTTGTTCTATAGTTTAAACTAGACATATTATGATGCTATGCCATTGTCAGTAATGCATAAATAAACATAAATAATATATTCTTGTATATAGTTTAAATTAGATGTAGTTGTTAACTTTGGTAGATTTTATTTATTAATTTTAAAATTTTATTTTCAGCATGATTATGCCTTTAGTGTATTATGCAGACTATCGTCCATATTTTACAATTCATGACAGTGAGTTTCGAGAATATACTACAAGAACACACGCACCACCTCCAATCATTCTTGGTGTTACAAATCCTTTTTTTGCAAAAACGCTTCAACATTGGCCTCATGTAATCAAAGTAGTGGACCCATCCATTGTAGGTAAGTCTTCGTGTTATAATGTTTAAATGTATAATTCTGGTTTTTATTGAATTTCTATAAAAATTTTATCATTACAGCAGAAGTTTAGGTGGACCTCAATATTATTACATTTGAGATCCCTAGAATTAAAAAAATATACCGGGTGTTCAAAAAGTCTGGAAACCCCTTAATATTAATTTTATTAATAAACGCAGAGCAATGAAACTCTAGGATTACGTCCTCACTGTAGTTACCGACTTTTTGCTCATTTTAACTGTCTTTTTTTCGCTTTGGGGGGCGTCCTGTAGAGGAAGTCTAAAAAAATCTTAATTGTAAGCATAGGTCGAATTATACCTCATTTTAAAGGTTTTTGTTAGAGGAACACATTGCCGTAATCCCGAGTGAAAAAGGACCATTCGTTTGGAAATGGCAGCCTTTTACAATTTGTTAACTTTACGTTGCGAAGATTAAGAGGCAGAAGTGAATACTCAACCGTGTTGGTTATGTTAGTGTTTTAGCTATGAGAATTTCACAGCTGGAGTGTGGAGGGATAGGAAATATCAGTAATGGTCGATTTAATTGTTTAAAAACGTTAGGAGTGCACAGATGTAATTGGGGACAATTATCATTATTAATAAAATTGAACAGACAGTATGTCAGTTGTTTATGTTTAAATTACTTACTTTGCAAGACAATAATTATAAACAAACCTTGGAAGGTATTACAGAAGGTGCTCGAAGTGGTGTCCTTGTGTAGCTGATTGGTCGCATTGGTTGCTGATTTTGACCGTCCGGATCTTGACCGATCTGTTACAGAACCGCGCTGTACGGTCTTCAACACTGTTGATTTTTGAATAGGTGGTCAATTGGGGCAAGTTTCATTGAAAAAACAGCTTACCTCCTCATATGAACGAGTTCTATCCCCATAACCCCTCACCATCAGAATGGTTCTTTGCTCTGTCTCACTAAGTGACATTGTAATCTAAACTAAAGCTTACTAAAAATGGCCATTGAATTAGCATTAAAATCAAACAAACTTTAAGAGGCTGCCATTTCCAAACGAATGGTCCTTTTTCAGTCGGGATTGCGGCAATGTGTTTCTCTAACAAAGACCTTTAAAATGAGGTATAATTCGACCTATGCTTACAATTAAGATTTTTTAGACTTCCTCCACAGGACGTCCCCCCAAAGCGAAAAAAGACAGTTAACCCTCAAAGTGTCGTATGTTAATTGGGTCTTAAAATTCATCGTTCGTTTAAAAATTAATAAAATATATTATTTTTATACAAAACCTTACTTACAAGACATCATTTTTCTCAGAAAGATGCATAGAATTCATCTATGTAATAAAAAAAAAATTTTTTTGAAACGGTTTTGGAGTAAGTATGTTACATGTCAAAAACGAAGTTATCATTTTTCAGGAAAAAACCTGTATCATCCAAAATCAAAAGCTTACCACCTTTTTCTAAGATATACAAAAGTTTTGTGTAATATTTTTGAATATATTTAGAGAAAAAAAAATTTGTTACATTTTCAAAATTAAAAAAAAAAAATTTACGAAAAATGTTAATTTCATCATTTTATTTTCAAAAATTCACTAAAAATAGTAATATATATCTTTTACACAACTTCTATATGTCATTATATTCAGAAAGGTGCATAGAATATAGGTGCGTAGTGAAAAAAAAAGTTAGATGTATCACATTTGGAGTTTTTTGGTCAAATACCAAAAAATCGGAGGGTAAAAAGAGAATAATTTCACAGATATCGTTAATTACACCATACAAATAGATTGTTTTGATTTTTTTCAACGTTTACTTGAGATTTGTAATATATTTAGGGGAAAAAAATAATAATTTGTTACATTTTCAAAATAAAAATAACGATCTCCCCTAAAAAGTGATACTCTGATGGTTGAGGTGTAATTTAGGCGTAATTAGTAACTTTCTAAAGCTAGGCCTAAGACAAAATCACTAGATGTCACTAAAACAATAAACTTTATAAAGAATAACACACATATACACTTTTATAATCAAATAAAACACTAAATATAAGAAAATTTGCATATAGGCTAGACTTACAATATTGTTCTAGGTTTATCCCAAAAAATATAAACTGTTGACAAACTAGAAATTCACTCAAGAACATAAACTTTAGAAATAAAAACACATATATTGTAACTTGTATACACAATTTATATACAGTTTGTATACACAAACCTTCAAAATAACAGAAATAATAAAAATTACACAAATGCCACGCCCTTTTGCGTGTATTTTATTTCACGACATCTCGGAAAATAGCCGATATTTAGTCTTGAAAAACAGCAACTGAAAATAACTGTACGGTATGTCAAGTGGTACTAACTTGAAGAATGAAATGTCATCTACAACATACTATCAAAATCGAAACATAAAAATCGAAATTAAAAATTGATTATGCCATTTCGTTAACTGCACCGAATGCCAAATGAATTTCGTCCTGTCAAGTTTCTTCTATGGTCAAGTAGAAATATCTCTGGATCTGTGAGATGCAGAAAAATTTGTAATCTACGGTTTGAAAGAGAAAAATGTGATCTATAGAACAGTGTTTTGGTCAACCCGTTTGACAGATAAATAGAGTTGTAATAATATGGGGGAAAATGGTGTCACGTTTACGAAAAGTCGCAGAGTTGAAATTTACGATTTTACGCATAAAAAATATGTGAACTTCACCAATTTTGGAATATTATTTATAACGTTTTGTGGTATTTTTTTTGCATGATTATGCATCTACGGAACATTAGCTTTCCAACGGTATTTTATTTATTGCGATAGGACAATTTTAAGTGGGCGTAATGTTGAATTGCAAAATACGTGTTTTATCGTTGGTGAAGTGAGCCATGACTAATGGTGCGACCCGTTTGTTAGGCAAAACCTACAAACCCGTTCCTACCCATTCTAGGGTTAAAATGAGCAAAAAGTCGGTAACTACAGTGAGGACGTAATCCTAGAGTTTCATTGTTCTGCGTTTATTAATAAAATTAATATTAAGGGGTTTCCAGACTTTTTGAACACCCGGTAGATATAACATATATAAAACATTTTTTCTATCTACATGTAAGCGTGATAAATTTCATATCATCCAATTTTTGCCAAAATCTTTGGATAAGTTTGTTATCTAGGGCGAGTAACTATTGCTATAATTATAATATTTTTTATATCTGCTTATGGTTTATTTTTATTTGGAGGTTTGCAATACTGGATTGCACAATGGAATTCTTAATGTACTGGAATTTATAATCGTCTTTTTATAAAATCATAGTAATACATGTTCTATCCTTAGAATCTGAGAGCAGTATAGCTCAGTTGGTGATAGCCTTTGGGCCATCAAACTCTGTGCAGATTCAAGCCTGGCTGCTGATATTGTGTCTGTTTTTGATAGTCTCCCATCTTCATTAATCTAACAGGTAGTATATGAAAATGAGACACAACACAAACAATATAGCTCTCTCTATTTTCACCTCCTAGCCTGTAACAAGGGTCTCTTAATATAGAGCATTCATTCTAACATTTGACCTTAAACTATTTTCCCATGTTTAGGCACAACTAGATATACAGATACGGGAAAGGGTCTAGTAATATAGAGCATTCATTCTAACGTTTGACCTTAAACTATTATACCATGTTTAGGCACAACTAGATATATAGACACGGGAGTGGTATTAGTGAAGCTCCTAAGAGTAAAGAAAGGAGGGGGAATAGTCTCTAGTATAACTAATAATATTTTAATTTTTATTGTTCGATTGAATAACTTACATATTATTGTTTTTGTATATTGTTCCAGGTTCATTTCAAAAACAGAAATTGAAGAAAGCCAATCATTTAAAAATGCTTGATTCAAAACCAGGTGTTTATACACATTACCACCCATTTCTTCATAAAGATAAAACCATTCTAAAGAAACTGTTGAAAGGCGTTCAAACCAAGAGGCCAGGTGAAGTGCAATCTGCTTTACTCAGAAGACATTTATTGGAATTGACACAAAGTTTTATGATTCCTCTTGAGAGATACATGGGGACACTCATGCCATTGCAAAAAAACATATCACCTTTTAAAGTAAGTTCTGTCTATCTGTAATTTTTAACCTATCAAGCACAACTTTTACATGTAAAATCGGACAAGCGTCTCAAATTGGAATTGGGAGAGGCATAACACTGGTGGTGCTATCTGTGCCTAAAAACATCTCTTGCGATCGGTCTTGTAAAGAGTCTACAATTGAATTACTGTACTATCGTCCCTCGGACAAGCATGGTAAAACTATAACTAAAAATGATATAGCACTATAGCCCATGAAGAACCAAGGTCTGTTAGATGGCTTTTCATTAAGGTGATGTGTGGTTAGCACATTGAAATTCCCATCACTGTTGTTCTAGCATTCGTAACCAGAGTTCATTACCAATTATTCACGATTCTACATCAACACTCGTAAATGTTTGAGCCCCATGATTAATTACTCTTGCCAAGATATGTTTTCATAGTTGTCTTGTAAGGATGTCCAGTGATAATAAATTATTCATTTATTTTAGTTTAGACATAGTAACTTTATTAAACATGGGCTAGACTATGCTAAGTCGCCTGACAATTTAGAAGAAGTATACTTTAATTCATAGCGATTCAATAATCTAATTTGGTTTATGCAATTTGTCTTGACATATGAATTGTGTTGCTCTAACATTTCAGAATAATGTATCCCCAACCAAAATGGTTCCATTAGCACCCCAAACATGCCCATTGTGGTTTTATTAATATTTCTTGTACTTAGAATCTCTGAATATTCAGTTTTTTATCATTTAAAGCTGTATGAACTGAGGCAGTTTAGCCCAATCTTTAGGTTCAGTTAATTCAGATTATGACACTCATGTAACCTTTCACTCAACATGTAGAATTAATTTTTTAAATTTTTAATATAAAGAATTTGAATTTATTGGGAACCATTCTGTGATAAAGCACAGACACTTGTATGGCTTGTTCGGGATCGTGGACTCTTAAGGAAAATGTACTCAATCACAAATACATCACACATAGTTTAAATTACTCAGATTTATCAGGAATAGATATTTCCTCTCCCATACTGAAATTACATACATGAAATATATAATAATAACTTGATTTTATGGAGGACATTCAGAAAAACATACATATACAGAAAAAACTTATCCATAATTCCTTATGTCTGAAAAATTTTATTAAACTATTATTGTCCAATGTATTTAGTGTCTTTAATAAAAATTCTTAACCCTATAATTACTTATACCTAACAATTATGAATTTATGGCTGTCCATTGTCTTTAATCTTGACTTATCTGAATACTAGTTTACAAAGATTACTTCAAGTCTCAACAAAAACTCTCTTTGTTCGTACCATGAACACAAAATTTAACTTATGAATAATTTTTACTTATTCATACAAATGAAAAAGAAAGTTTCTCATAAAACAATTGTCTTTATAGTGGCTGTTATTGAAATGAACAGATTTTAGTCTTTTTCCTTCCAAGCAAATATATTTCAAGGATATACGAATTAAAACAATTTAACATAAGCACCTATATCACAACACTGATCACTGATTTTATTTTTAAAAATCAAGAAGAAAACTATTTATTCATGTGAATAGCTCATTTGAAGCATAGCTCTGGCATATTCGTATCATTGAGGTAATGAGAAGTTCTCATGCTGGAAAGAGAGTCAAAAAGGACATCTCTCGCCGAAGGAAGATAAGTGAATGAGTCTCTAAGGAGTACAGTGTTCCAGCTTGGTTGTCAAATGTTGCAATTGGTGGAAATTTTGGGCCAATTAGGGTTAACCTGACGATTAGGTCAGCACACTTACACACTGCACTGAATTCAAAATGTTTTAATTTTGGGGAAATTATTATTTCTTAAATTTACCTAATAACTATAAAAAGTTTACAATGTTTATTTAATTAATCTTATTTTTCAAATATTTATCATTTTTCCAGTCATACAAATAGTTTACTCACGATCTATAACATTAACCAATTTCGGAACACTCTTTGTCCATCTGTACAAGGCTTCAAATACATGATTGTAATACGTCATAGCTCGTTCACTTCACATATTGAACTAAGTATTAACTTAACTTAGAAACCCAAAAATGTGAATTGTTATACTCATTATGTTGCACATGTTTACAATATAGTATTATCATTTAATTCAATAAGATTCCTAAGGTGTTTTATAGTTTTATTTGATTTAAAAAAAATATTATAGACTTAATATCCTTGATATTGGTTAGTTTGTATTATACAAAAACTAAGAACATTGGTTTTTGAATTAACACAGATTACTGTACTAATTAGTTATTTAAGTGTTTATAGATTCTGATTTTGTTATATATAGACTATGGTTTCTATTTTTGTATAAAGTTTTGATTTGATTTTAGGCAACACCTACTCCTTGGCCGTTTAATCCAGATAACTTTATTGCTTCTCTTGAAACTTCTGGCCCTCAACTCACGTCAGGTATAAAAGGTGATTGGGTTGGACTTTATCGAAGGTTTTTTCGATCTCCCAATTTCAGTGGTTGGTATAATTCTCGATACAAAGGAATGAGCCAGAAGTTACAGATATTACAATTGGAGGCCTTATCTTTTGCTGTAAGTTGATAAGAAAATATAATATGAAGCATTAAATACGTTATAAAAAATTCTGTTACTGTAATCAGTATTCTAAAACTGATAGCTACTGAAATCTCGGACAGTTTTTATATTTTGAAATGAATATTCTAAGAATGAGAAGATAATTTAGACAAATTTAAAAGGATAATTTAGGTGGTGGAAATATTTCTGTGTGACTATGTGTCCTATCTTGGAGTTGGAGATAAATTTTTGTATATCCGTGTTAACCTTCATGTATATCTGTAGAATGTTGGGTTTGTTATATTATCTGAAATAGTGTTCTCCCACTTGTGTTATTGTTCCATTATTCAATTCATTCTCTGCCCAAATTCACCTCTTGCTACTGTATATTATGTGCCAAGTGTTACCCTTGTGAACAGTTTGGGGTGAAACGGGGGAGAGGGGGAGCTACTCTTTGTATTTTCTCAGCCCAGTATGTCAAAGTGTTCAGGAATCTATTGGAAGTGTACAATTTTTGTTCTGGTCAAGTCCTATGGTAACTAGCCGATAGCTTGTGTATAATGGCAGTAGAAAGAGGGCTGCTTGTAAGCTGCTATCTGTTATTGTTCAGAGAGATGTCTTTGAGTCTGTAAGAATGCATATCCTTTCCTCAGTGAGGTTGATACAATGTTGAAGTGGGTATAAATATGGTCAGGAGTTGTGCTTGATTTACCGGATGAAGAAATATAAAACTCTTATTGAATATCAGGAATGTAGATGCCTGATCCTAATCGATGATTTGTCAGATTGATTGAGCTATCTGTGTAGAAATGTAAGAAATCATTCTGCTGAGTCTCAGTAGACTCGGATGTGGCCTGTCCTGTAAATACCAGTGGATTTTCCTGTTTAGTTAAATTTTCTAGTTCTGAATCCATAATAAGAGTTGTCCACAACCATGGTAATATTGAATTGATAGTTGGAATAATAAATGGCGTGTGAAGGTTGTGTTTTTTGGTGGAGTAGTTTAGTTCTGAATCTGAAAGACTACTTGTTTGAGTTTAGACAAGGATTGAGGTATAGTACAACCTCGTTAAGTCAGCCCCAGCACTGAAATGTTAGCTGGGACTGTACATTCTGAGAATCGGCATGTATGTAAACTTTAGTCAGCGTCACATGTCAGTCTGTACAGTACTGTAGTGTCATTTCCCACCGCAGGCCACTACCTACGCTTATACGGCATTGTCTTACTATAACTGTATCAATTGAGTTCAGTTGTTCTTTAGATGAAAGTCTGCTTTTTATTATTGTGCGAATTTGTTAAATTTATTTACAATTGTTGACTATTTTGTTCCATTTGGTAATTTGTTGCTGTGTGTTTATTGGATTGTTTTCAATTGCAACAAAACTGAAAAACATTGTAACAATGGAAAGAAAACTAGAAGCATTGAATAGAAGCAGATAAAGGTGAATCCTTAAAAAGTATTGCTTAGAGTTTGCTGTTGGAACATCAACGGTTTCAGACCGGAAGCAAAACAGGAAAACTATTAAAGAGTTTTGTTTAAAGTAATAACTAAAGACAGTTTAGATAATCATTGTAAAGCTAAAAAATCTAAACGTGAAACACTAGATTAAGCGTTATTCATTTTGTTTTGTGCCGAAAGAGAACGTGGTTTATCAGTGTCAGGCCCAATCATTCAAGAAAAAGCCATCAGCTTAAGTAAACATTTGCCAGATGGAGACCCAAATTTTACTGCCAGTCAAGGTTGGTTGGATAAGTGGAAGAAACATCATAGTATACATCAACTATCCATCTCTGCATTGTGCAGAGACAGTGATTGGATGTCAAGTTCAATCTACATAGCATTGATGAACATGGTCTTAGTGGACCCCAGATAATACCATAGTACTGCGTTCTTGAGTGTTTCAAGATGTCTCTAATATTTTGAGCAGCTCCACTCTAGAGTGCACAGGCATATATGATTTTCGGACTCAAGCATTACAGATATTGTTGTCTCAAGGTCAAGGTATCTGGACCCCATGGCTTGTTGTTAGTCACAAGTTTAAGCAGATTAACATTTAAAAGCGTCTGATTAGTGATTGATATAATATGAGGGTTCCAGAGAAGTTATTTTTCTATAGTGATCTTTGGTGAAAGTTTTTGAGCTTGTATCGTCTGGGGAATACTGTCTATTCTATTTTGATTTAGAGATTGAGATACCACTTTGTTGGTCTATTGAGTCAACCTCTTTTGTATTCTTTCTGATATTGTTTTAAATTTTTTTATCTGACTCAGACTGTCATGTCGCCAGCTTAGTTGGTAAGATTAACATCAGATGGTAACTGTAACAGCAAATAAAAAGGCATAATGTAAAAGAGGATTGAACTCAACACAGAGGTCTATGTTATGCCATCATTGACATTTTCCAGGTTTGAAATAGTGTTCTTTATTTTGGTGGTGATATTCCTATTTCATAGAGAGAGGTATGAAGGAGTCGTAGCATTTTAGCACACTGCAATATGAGGGATGTCTGAAGGACCCTGTCGAAAACAGTCTCAAGATCTATCATCACAGCAATTGTAATTTCCTGCTCACTGGAACTTAGATGAACATCCTCTGTAAAGGCCAGAAGTGAGTCCATAGTGGCTTTCTATGGTCAGATGGTTTTGGCTTAGAAGTTTGTTTCTAGCCACCAATGAGTTAATGACTCTTTCCATTAGTTTCCCTAAGGATGATAAGAAAGAGATAGGGCTGTATAGTTATTTCGTCTTTTTTAGCTTCAGAAAAAATATAACCAGTGCAGCTTCACAGTCTCAGAGTATAAGCCTGTACTCCAAATGTTTTTAAAAAGGTTCATGATTTCTTATAGGGCTTCTGTTGATAGATGATTTACTATGTAAGTTGGGAGATGGCTTTTTTTTACTTTTTCACGTAGTATTATAGTGAAAATTAATTGATGCATCAAAAAATCAATGTATTTTTTTCTCTCTAACATATTCGTTTTGAGGTCTTCCGAATCCAAAAAAAATTTTTTTTGGAGTGATGTCTGTTATATACAGTGCTCTACAGCTCAAATATGGGTGGACTAATTAAATTTAGCATGTGGGTATATTGTAGCCATTTCTCAAGATTAAAATGTTTTTATAATAACTAAAAATTTGAGGTTATCTGCCATAAGAAAAAACACATAATTATGATTTTTTTTTTTAAATCGGCTCAAACTATTTTGAATCAATTTGTAGTCAAAGTCAAGTGACTACATAAGGTCTACAACAAAACATTGGTCAGGATCTCTCAAAAAATGGTAGTTCATAAGTCAATGGAAAAATTAATAAATAGAGCATGGCGCTGTTATAAAAAAAAAAATTTAAAAAATTCGTTCTACCAATTTCATTAAAATATTAATGGAATGTGAAGATTAATGGTTCATGCTCATATGATAATTGCAGGTAAAAAAAAAGAAAAGAAAAGCAAGTTGACCACCGGCATTAAAAGTTTGATTTTTAATAAAATACAAAATACATTGAGGATTTGTTTATACCACAAGCAAAGCAAGTTTAAGCCCTTATTTAAATACTGAGGAAATGCAAAAAAAAGCCAGAAATAAATTAAAACAAATTTTATTACTGTACAATAAATTTAAAAACAACAGTACAGTACATAATAAAGTTGTACAATACAATAAATAACTTTGTAATACAATAAATAACTTTACAATAAAAATTCTTTAATCGCTTTCTGACCTGCTTTTTTGATCGACTTACGAAACGCGTCATCACGCAGTTGACGAAGGATGAGAATCTGGTATAGTACCAATAGTGAAATGACCTGACTAGTGACTCATCTCAACTACGTCCTTTACTTTGTTTACGTTTCCGTTGTTGTGACATGGGAATTCTAAGAAATGGCAACTGAAGGCCGTTCAGAGTAGCGCGGCGTTCGGAGTACCGTGCGTGCGGATTAACGAGTTTCGCCTGTATATATATATTCAAAGATGGCATCTATGGTTCATTTTCAGTTTTGATCGACAATTACCAAAATGACAATTTTGTTGACCTATAATTTTGGTTTGTTTTTAGGGATGGGTGATTGAGAAAGTTTTTATAGTGTTTTTGTATTGTTTCTTAATTTCATCATACTGTGTTGAAACACAAATATCAAGTTTGTGCTGATGATGGAATAGGTGTTTTTTCATTAATGGTATTAACAAACTGTTGCCAGTATGTTCGTTTTTCTTGTAGGGTTGTTATTATTATTATTTTGTTACACTGTGAGTTTCATTCTTTCTGGTATTTACTATTTTAGCATTTCACCAAATATTTAAAAGCCTGTTCTAGTATTAGCCTTGACTAATATTGAGAATGCTATTGTCTGCAGCACTAACAATTGCTTGTGTTATTGTTATAGTTCTGTTGATCATGAAGATGTATATAGCCTGAAGTTTGATACAAATCGCTTGAAAACAAAAAGTTGATGTTTCCCCACCATTTTGTTTTTTACAGGACAAGTATGAATCCTACATAAAAGATGGAGAATAAATAACAAATTTGTATTCAGTGATATAAAGTAGCAAATACTGAGTATCCCAGGAAGAAGTCGCTATTTTTCAGTTAATATGCCGGACATATAAAAAACTCTACAAACTTGATATTTTATATTTATGTTACATAGATATGTAAAAAAGTACCCTTAAGTTTCATTTTTTTATGACCAATCAAAACAAAATTGTGGAATAACAAAAAAGAACATTAATCTTTTGGATAGAACCACTTCCTCCTACAATCCAATGAAATTAAAATGTGCATAGCCATTTGTTGAATCTCGATCAGCTGTTTTTTCGTTAACACACAACAATGAAACAACTTGGTAGTTGTGTTCAATCACTTTATGTGTTATATCTAACTTCAAAACAATTAATTTTTCAATTTAACAAAAAGTAAAATGTTGTTCTTGGGGTATTGCTTTTGAAAATGATTATGAAGCAATAAGATGTTTTCAAAGAACCTACCCAAATGTGCTTCCTCCATCAAGAAAATCAATTCGTAAATGGAAAACTATAGCACGAAACCAGATTAGTTTCAAAGAAATATCATAGATTTGTTTAAACACAGAAAATGAAGAGCTTGCATGCTACTTTACTGAAATCTCCAATCAGGCCTAATTTATTTCATGAATTGGCTTCCAAGATCCCCAGATTTGACTGTTGGTGATTTTTTCTTATGGGAATTTTTGAAAGAAAAAGTTTATTCTCACCCTATAGCAACAGATGGTGAATTAATGAGGGTGATTAGAGAGGAATTAGTGTTAACACCTTGGGAATTTTTCAAAAGAACTAATGTTTCTTTTTTGTTTCGTTGCTATCAGTGGATAGCTATTTAAATTGATGGACATCAATTTGAATAAAGGTCAAATTTGGATCACTTATCATTTATTACTGTTATTTTTCTTTTTAAGTTTTACACATTTTCATGTTATCTGCAAATAAACAATTTGTAATGGTTATACAAATAAAATCAATTTGGTAATAACATATCATTATTTTGTTATTCCGCCATTTTGTTTTGATTGGTCATAAAAAAATGAAACTCTGGTACATTTTTTTATATATTTATGTAACATAACTGTAAAGTGTCAAGTTTGTAGAGTGTTCAATATGTCCGGTATATTAATTAAAAAATAGTGACCTCTTCATGGGAAATCCTGTATAAATGAGTGTGATTAACCTTATGTAAAAATTTGTTTAAAAATAAAACAAGTTTAAAATTTGGGTACCAATTTGAAAGTTTTTTTTTTTAGTTAGAAAATTAGAGAATAATAAGGTTTTAGTCATAATTGTGAACTTTGTATGATTTTAAAGCAAAACAAAATTTTCAGATCTTAAAAAAATAGGTTATTTTGAACGATAGTCCATCCTATATAAAGGGTTTTTATCCATATTTTCCCTTCTAAATTACAAAATCTGTGTCTTTGATCTATTCTTGGTGATATCACCAAAGGAGAAAGTTAAATGCCAAATGTTAAGTCTGTACTATAGCTGGAAGTACTCAACAATTTTATTGAGTTAGACCAGACTTCTAGCTTTATAATTTAATTAGTTATAAAAACTAGACAAAACACTAAACATCCATTTGAAACAATGTTTCTTCTATAATTTAATGTTACAACAGTCGGTACATGATGGAATTCCATGATAATGGAAATAATGAGACGATTATTCAATTCCACAAAACAGCTTTAATTGCGACATATGTTTTGCCGTTAGGCATTTTCAAACAACTAAATTGAAAACAAAACAAGTCTAAACTAAAAATGTGAGACAAAAGGACGATTTCAACTCTGTGGTATTAAAAGCTCTAACTCCGGGAAATTCATATTAATCGTAATTCACCATCATCTTCATTAAAAAACATTCCTTTATATTTTTATGCAGGATTGTAATTAAGCATCAGGTATATGGATGCTACATTGCAACCGGACATTAAATTAAATGTAAATCGTGAGGTAGTGGATGCTATATATATATATATATATATATATATATATATTTAAGTTTCTGGTGCTTTTGGTGGCCGTACCTGACTGAAATTACATTACATCTGGCGGCCCTACATGGCTGCCAAATAGCGAAACTAGTTTTTTTTATTGTTAATATGAATTGTTCAAAAACAAAATTTTAGTCGGTGGTCAAATAAGTGTAAATTTTGAAATATTTTTATATATTGGGTTCACAAAAATTCTGCTTCAAACGCACCAGTCACTGGTGTATACATTTGAATATATATGATCTATAAGTTTTATAGCAATCTGGCGGCCGAGCTTGGAAACATTGTCGATGAATAAACAGGTCAGACAGAAGTAAATATTATGACAATCCTGCTTCCTTCCCGATTCCCACATTCAGTATTCAGTTGGCAGTCCCCACTTTATCACTTCTAGATGTCATTTTCATAGCAGTATTTCAACATGGTTGACAAAAGACATACTGTATTATAATTTATGGTGTGTTGGAATGTTTAGTTGAAACTAGATCATGGTGTTAATTAACTAAAAGAACAATTAATTGTCAAACATTTATTTCAAACGAATCTTTGAGCATAAATCAATCAAATGAGGTGGTTTTATCCTCATTGCAGTACTGATCAATTACCAAAATTGCGCTAAAAATTGGCTGTTAAATCATAAATACTCATAGAGCAAAATTATTTTAGCCAGGGATTCAAATTCTTATTATTACATTTCAGATTTTAGATTATTTTTCTTTCTGGTTTTTATAACAATATCATATTTGGTTTGTTGATAAACTTATAATTTTTTTATTTATTTGTTCTATCGAGTCTAGTACGAAAACCCACTCAAAACCTGCATTTTGGGCTCCTATCAGTAAACAGTTTGAAATAGAAAAAAATTCAAATGGAACATGTTTATTTTTTCAGTTCAACTTCACTATAACATAGATGGTGAAGCCCATCCATCTACATTTCCACTGGAATTAACATTTAACTGAATTTTTCTCCCATTAAAAAAAAAAAATGCTGTAATAGGTAGGCATTTTGGTACAATAGGTAACCTTAATTATTTGAGGTTATTTTAAGTTATTGTGACTAGGGCTACATTTGGGACATTTTATAATACCAATATATTTTCATCCTATTTTGAGTCCTGCATTTGCGAGGTTTGAGAAAATTTTTGTATTCGGTATTCGTCTCAAAAAAAAAGGAATTTTTGGATGAGAAAATAAAGTGAATTATAACTTTAACCAAAATTATTGCGACCGAGTAACTGCTCATTTTATTCCGTTATTGACACCATTTCATTTAAACTTATAAATAATAGCTTCACCATATGGTTAACTCTTTGAGATGTTCTTTTTGGTGCGTTCTATCCAGAGAGGGAGATATTTGTATTTTCAAATCATTTTTCTTCGCAAAAATAATACCCTCTATTAGAAGTCTAATGGTAAATAACCTAAGGGTAAAGTTTTTTGAAACTAACTTGTGGCTATAATTAAATAGTTGATATAGAGAAATGTGGCAACGTTGCTGGTAGCTACATAGTCTGATATTGCAAATGTATAAATTCTGAGGCAGCTGGACAGCATACAACAGCTAATACATATACATGGTGCGCCAAATAGGTAGAAATCTTGTAGCAGCCAAAAAGCACTATGATTGCAAGATTTACTGCAATACCTTTATAATTTTAAAAAGTTGTTGGCAAGGTTTCAAACAAATTATAGAATAAGTATATAACATTAAATCAATATGTATTTAAGATTTCAGGTGGCAGCCAAATATGTCAAAATTATGCGGCAGCCAAATGGATAGTGATACACACAAACACACACACACACAAACACATACACACACACACACACACATACACACACACACAAACACACACATACACGCATACGCACAATCACACACAGAGTTATTGTTTTATAAATGCAACATAGAAAATATGTATATGATCCAGTATTTTTCTTATTAGATACAAAATCTGGTGCCTATACATTTATTTGAGTTTTCTATGAGGAATCCAATAAAACCAATCTAATTTCCATGACTATTAGTTTTTGGAAAAAAAATCTTACTTTATTATTAAACGATTTGAAATATACTAGGTATTCATTTACATTAAAAAAAATTCTACAATTTAGCCTTAAAATTACCTTACTGTTGGAAAGAAAAAATGTTGACTTCATTTTACGAGTGCATGAATAACCATTAAGGTCTGACTATGACAATTAAGATCTAGCTGTTCACCACCATATATTTTACAAAATATCTGTGGAGTAATATTAAAATTAATTGCTGTGTTTATGTCTTATTGGTCATCCCCCCCCCTATTTTTGACCATTTTAATATGCCAATTGATTTCAAATGAAACATAACAAATTTAGTTGAAATTGGATTAGAGTTAATGATACATGGACAGAGGGGATAAACAACTAGACAGTTGAGGTCCCGGGTTCAGTTCTCATGGAGTCTCGAGAGCATTATTAGACACCATCTGTCTAGCAGGTCTAGTCCCATCATAGGCTGTTATACTCAAGTAATCAAGTAATTGTTATGACATTAATTAGTACTTCAAAGATAAAAGTTGATTTAATTGTATTGTTTATTTATGTACAGAACTTAAAATCCTGGGTGAAAGGAAAAAAAGAAGTAGAAGTAGTGGACATGATTCTCAAAATACGCTGCAAGTTGGAAAAATGTGATGCTGAAGATGTTCCGGTCACTGCAGAAATTCGAAACCAGCTTAAGTTACGAATGGACGATATTGTTTGTATGCTTCCTGATGATCTGAAGATTGTGCTTGGATCTAGCTGATACTTATTTACAGTAATGGCTATTGAATACTGTTACTTTACATTTTAAATGAACAAATTTCAGAACAGTAATATTTATTGATGGTTAAACCCACCAAGTTTTTAAAGCAAAGAATCAAATTTAGATTTTAGGAAAAGATGACAAAATAGGGTATAAGTGAACATTCACCACATGAAACTAAAATTAACATTCCAAATTAGAAAACCTAAAACTCCGGTGTACGAGAGGGTATCCAAAAATAACCAGAATGATGTTTACAAAATGTTAAGTTTTATTACAAAGTTATTCTTTTTTGACTCAATAAATTTATACTTTGCTAAAAACAGCTCTGGGACTTATGATATTGCTTTAAAAAACAAAACAAATTCCTGGTGAATGATGCTATTAACATTAATAATAATAAATCAAGGTTAGAGTTTAATAAGACACATAGCCTATATTATGTTTAGATTTTGTATGTAGGGTGACCAGATTTTCCTAACCAGAAAGGAGGACACTCTTCGTGTACTGGTCTACGGGCATTTAAAACATGATAATAATAATAAATGATAACATAAATATGAAAGAAACTATAATATAAATTGGAATATAAAAACAAGCTGTGTTTTAAGGAAATTTACTTAACTAAATTTTAAAAATAATACTTAAAATTAAACAAAATATTTTAAAATTTGTATATATCAATATTATATAACTTACAAATTACAGTAGGGCCCCGATTATCCGAGCTAATGTGGACCAGAGAACTCTCGGATAACCAGAAACTCGGATAACATGGGCAGACAGGCGAACTAGAGCGTCCCCTGCCGCCATTGAAATCAATGGTAGCGTGTGCGTTTTCGACCACCGGTCTTTGTTACGGGTGTTACAAAGACGTTTTGGGGTTGATACAGTAATAAATAAAGACGTAAAATTGAATTAAAATATTGAGTTCACTTTATTACGAAACCCACTGTACTAAATATAAAAAATATAGAAATATGCTGTACTGAACAGCAAATAAAAATACAGTTTTTGTAAATCAAAATTCTAGCCTACAAATCTAAAACAAGGTCAATGGTGAATATGAAAATACATTTAAAAAGAGCTACAGTATTGAAAACTGTTTTGTACTGGTACTTTACCAATGAAAATTGAATTTTAAAACTAAGCCTACTTCTTGAAAAAGTTCATCAGAGTTTTCTGCTTTACTGAACTGGCCCGCTTCTTTGCAGCACAGTAAAATAGCTAGTAAAATGACTCCGCTCGCTCGCTACTGTACTGTACAGTGTACAAACACTCGGTTAAACCGGAACTCGTTTAGTCGGGGCTCAGATAATCGGGGCCCTACTGTATGTTATTTTTAAGGTAATTAAATGAGAATTATTTAAACAAGTGATTACCTTGGCTATTTGTTATTGAGAAGGTCCTGCAACAGACAAGTCAATAATTAATTTTTCATTTTCCAATTCCATTGTTTTTTCTAGATTTTTGTGTTTCAAGTTTCAAGCCTTTCTAGCACCCTTTCTAAGCAGTACCATAGAATTTTAGAATTTTTTAAAATATGTCTTGACAATTCATATGATCATAATTGTTTAATACCTGTAATTCACTTTTTATTGAAAAAATATCTAGTCTGTTTCTAACACCAGTCCATGATAAATTCATTTCTGAGAAAATTCTCTCAGTATGAGATTTGAGATAGATATAGGTATACATAAATATTGAGCTTGACTTGTGAGATAATATTAGATAGAATAAAACTCGAACACAAGATCACACAAAAATTATGTTTACTTAATAAAACATGTTTCAACAACAAAGTCGCCATCCTCAGTGATACATGAGCTACAATAACTAAACTATAATTAACCTAGCACTGTGCCAACCCCCAGATTTATACAAAACTAAAGGTGCATAGCTTAAACCTACTTTCTAAAGGGCATTAACAAGTGTCTCACATCATTCTAAATAACTTAAATAAAAGTTAACATCTAACTAATACAATAATCTTAACTAATCTTATATCTAACAGTACATTTTATATTTAACTTTAATATAGAATTTTGTATCGGTCCTAATTCATTATTTATAGTTATATTACGGTACTTGTTAATATAAAAAGTTTCCCATTCATGTATTGTGTTTAATTTAGTAACTTTTTCAACAACACAGAGTTTTCTATTTTGAAATAATGTTTTTCCTCTAAACAATGTTTAGCCATAACTTATTTATCAAGGCCTATTATATTTGAAGGCACAGTTCTTTTGCCCTTATCCTGACATTTCATTTTGTTTGGCCCTATATATATTTTGGGACATACTTCATAATTTATACAATAAATTCCAGATTTATTTTGTTCTTGAATTTTATCTTTTGGATTTCCCAAAATTTTACACAGATTATTCTCGGCTGACATTGCTACATTTAAATTTGCATATTTTCTTAGTGATTTATTTATTTTTTTACAATATTTGACATTAGAGGAGCAAATGCAGTTTTAACCCATCGTTGTCTAGGTATAATTCCCACAGGAGTACTTCTCAATTCCTTAATTTTTTAAAATTTCACTTTCTTTATAATATTATCGATTATTTCTTTTGGATAACCATTAAAAATTGCAGCACTATAAATATATTGACGTTCTTTTTCGTAATATTCTTTAGACAGATGTACGTTTATTAACCCTCCACACGTCAACTGACCCGATACGACCCATCCGTCGTTGCAATTCAACATATTTTACACATATTTTGCAATTCAACATTTCGCCCACTTAGAATCGTCCTATCGCAATAAATAAAATACATATTTGTTCTCAAATTTTATATATTGATTTTAAAATATCAATATATATTTATCAATATATATCAATATATATTTTATTATACTTATATTTTTTATATATCAATATATATATCAATATATTTTATATATATTTTATATATTAATATATCTAAATAAAATACCTTTGGAAAGCTAATGTTCCGTAGATGTGTAATCATGCAAAAAAAAAATACCACAAAATGTTATAAATAATATTTCAAAAATTACTGAAGTTCGCATAGTTTTTATGCGTAAAATAAAAGATTTGAACTGTGCAGTTTTTAGTAAAAAAGCGACACCATTTTTTGTCATATAATCACAAATCTATTTTTCTATCAAACAGGTCGACCAAAACACTGTTCTGTAGATCACATCTTTCTGTTTCTATCCGTGGTTTACAAATTGTTCTATGTGTCATAGATCGCAAGATATTTCTACTTGACCATAGTAGTAACCTAACGGAACGAATTTCACTTGGCATTCTGAGCAGTTTACTAAATAAGATAATCGATTATTCAATCGATATTTTGTAACCGATCTTTACAGTATATTGTAGAGGAGATTTCATTCTACAAGTTGGTATTACTTGATATATCCTAGAGTTACTTTGAGGTTTTTGTTTTCAACTCTGAATGTAGCTAAAGTTTGTGACAAATTGAAATGGAAAAGTGTGGCGCATATTGTTTTGGGATTATATATTTCGGTTATTCTGAAGGTTTGTGTATACAAATTGTATATAAATTGTGTATACAAGTTACAATATATGTGTTTTTATTTCTAAAGTTTATTTTTTTGACTGAAGTTCTAGTTTTTGAATGGTTTATATTTGGGCTAACATCTAGGAAAGTTACAAGCCTAGGCCTAAAAGCAAATTTTCTTATATGGAGTGTTTTATTTGATTATACAAGTGTATAAGTGTATTATACAAGTTTATATGTGTGTTATTGTTTGTAGAGTTTATTATTTTAGTGAAATCGAGCTTTAGATAGTTACAAGTTAGGCCTAGGTTGTCGAGGTAACAAACCTAACCTAACTTCTGTCATCCACTTTTAGGGGAAAACATTATTTTTATTTTGAAAATTAGAGAATTTGATTTTTTATTTTTTTACTAATTGTTATTCACATTTATACTAGAAAACGTTTGTAATACTTGAAAAAAATATAAAACAAAATTTTCTATGCTCAATTGGACTTAGAAGCGAAATTTAGCCTTCGATTTTTGTGTTTTTTTTTTTGTTCTTTGCCATACTGACTCCAAAATTATTTTTCAAACTGTTTTTTCATTACACTACTAAATTCTATGAACCTTTCTGAATATAATGAAATATAGAAGTTGGTTTTTCATAAATATTACAATTTTTGAAAATAAATTCAACAAATTCACTTTTTTCGTAAAGCAATTTCTGTATTTTTTGAAAATGTAACAATCCCCCCCCCCAAATATATTCACAAATATATTACAAATCTCTAGTAATAGTTGAAAAAATTCCAAATTTTTTTTTTGTATGGTTTTCATTACCATTTCTGTGAAATTCTTCCCTCCGTTCCTTTCTGAATTTTTGCTATTTGACATAAAAACACCAAATGTTTTACATCTAACATTTTTTTTCACTTAACAGCTAAATTCATATGCTATTCATCAGCTATCAACAGCTATGCATATTTCTGAATATAATATATAGAATTTGTGTTTTCCATAAATGTAACTATTTTTGGTGAATATTTGAAAATAAGCGTAACAAATTTCCTTTTTTCGTAAAATAATTTTTTAAATTTTGAAAATGTAACAAATTAATTTTTTTCCCCCTTAAATATATTCACAAATATTATACAAAACTTTTGTATATCTTGAAAAAAGGTGGTAAGCTATTGATACAGGTTTTTCTGAAAAATGTTAACTTCATTTTTTGACATCTAACATACTTACTCCAAAACCGTTTCAAAAAATAATAAATTATTACATAGATGAATTCTATGCGTCTTTCGGAGAAAAATGATGTCTTATAAGTTAGGTTTTGTATAAAAATAATATTTTTTATTAATTTTTAAACAAACGAAGAAAATTAACATGCGCCGCCTGTAGGGTTAAAGTAATTACTTTTAGTTTTTAATACACATTTTACAGGTTTTAAGCATTTTTTTATGTATGGAATGTTTTGAAACAGTTCCGCTTTTTCGTTATACACAAGTGAACTTTGCACTTTCCGCAAACAAAATGTGACACTTGTCATTCTTGCAACGTTGTCCATCCCTACTGTCATCAAATTCTGGGAAATGGTCTAATCTGTCTCGGCGAACATCAACTATGGGTCTGCTTTCAGTATTACCTCGAGGTCGTGATACTGCTAGAAGTACTGGTGATCCATCTGGTGTAGACATTGGTCGTCCTCTCTTTTCCCCTCGAATTTTGTTACATAAAATAAGGGCTTCAGCAACAAACAAAATGGGTTTTGTCCCATCTCTTACAAAAATCAGTATTTCCAACCGATACAAAATTGGCCATTTTGTCAAAACAACTCTTCCTTCCTTATCTATTGCTTCATCATAGTTTCCTTGGGCCTCTTGTTTCATGTGTTTATCTGATTTTAGAGGTGGTTTTGCAAATCTATTTGCACGAGCAGTCATAGCATAAATTTGTCGAGAATAAAGCCACTCAAGCAGGTTGAATCCAGTGAAAAAATTGTCGAAGTAGAGTTGGCAATTTGGTACTGTTATTCTGTTACAAAGTTGCATAACAACTCTCGTCCCCAATCCACATTTATTGTAAAAGTAATCGACTTGTGTTGTAGAACCTTGGTAAATCAAAAAATCATATACCGTACCACTCTTTCCACATAACATAAAGATTTTTATGCCCCAAGGCGACGGTTTACTTTTGATATATTGTTTGATATTTGATTTGCCTTTGAAAGGTACCATTTGCTCATCTATACAAAGGTCAGTCTCTAGTTCAAGATCCAAAACTCGTGCTCTTATTGCATCATAAATTGGTCTGACCTTCCACAATTTGTCACTAGAAGCATTGTGAGGTATTACACAATCAGTAACATGTAAGGTTTGTCTAAGTTTAAAAAAAACTATTGATTTGCATATTTTCTGCAAAAAGTGGAATGCGAAATATTGGATTCAAGTATAAAGCATTATCAATATGCCAAAGAGCTGTTTTATCTCTGAAATACTAGTAGTGGGAAAATTTATGTTTTCATTTAGGCCATAAAGATTTGTTTTTTCAACCATTGAATAAAAAAGATCATCTGTAAAATATTTTGAAAAATATTCAACTGGTGTACTAAGAGTATCAACTTTTTTCTCACCCGGTGAAAACCAGTTTAACAGGTGAAAAAAAATGTACCTTTGTCTACAGTTGTTGACAAAGTGGCATTTTGTTCATTTAAATTAGTTTGCAAAACAGCTGATTTCTCAACAGTTTCACTTTGCCCACTACTTTGCACACTCCGAATGGCAACCGAACAAAACGAAATTTAGGTTAAGTTTTTTGAATTGATTTATAATATACAGAAAATGTCCCGTATGTAGGTTAGATTAATTCTTACATGTAAAATAACATAAATAAACAACAAAACAACGTTTTAAAGTTGAAAAAGGAAGTAATTATTCGTAAAGATGATTGACAGTGTATGTACACGGAGAGTATTTTTCGTTTGCCGAGTTTTGAAGTTGGCAATCCCGTTTCCTCAACAATACACCTAAGTTATTTGTAATATTCATAAATAACCTCAGTTTTGACGTGAGGTTGAACACTATTGTATTAAATTAATGTTTTATTAAATTGTGTTACTGCTGAAGTATATTTTTTATTTGTCACAAAATAACAACTGTAGACAAAGTATAATGTGCAATTCGTGAGCAAAGTATCTTTTTTAAACTCGATAAAATTGACGCACTCGGCAAGCCTCGTGTGCCAACATTCTCCTCTTGTTTAAAAAAGTGCCACTTTGCTCACTAGTTGCACAAATAACTATTCTTCCACTGAATTTTCTTTTTTAGAGTCGATCGTTCTCTAGCAAGTATGATTCAAATGCTTGTTTTTCTGTCAAACATGTGCATAACGGGGGCTGTTTCTATATTATTTTGTTGTAGTAGGCCTATGTCACAATTGTGCTGTATTAGGTTTAAATCTTCCTCGATTTCATCATTTAGGCTAGGCTCTTCAATGACTTGTGCCTGGTCTTCTTCAAATTGTTGAAATATAATTTCTGAAAACAAGAATATGTTGTCACACATTAGAAAATACAGAATTTTTCTGTGTGACCGAAAGGGCTCTAAAGAGTAAACTTCGATAATTGATTAATTTATAATAAGCCTACCTTTTTATATTATGTCAATATGAGGATAACCTATATTTATCAGATAAGATTTAGCTGTTTACCTTCATCAAACTGTACATCTTGAAAACTCTCATCAATTAGATCCTCAACTTCTGATAAATTACCATGGAAGAGTAAACTTTCTAATTCACAATCATTTACTAGCTTATCCATTTCACTAAATAAAAATATCTCACTTGGTTTTAGGTTAACTATAATAACACCAGTTTTCAAAATATCAAAGTAAATGGACAGCTGATATTTTATCTTGCTGTAACTGCAACCTATATGTAATAACGTTCCTTAAAACGAACACCACTTTAAGATGGTCATATACTTTGAAATTTTGTTGATATGTGTTTTTATTATATAAAATTGAAAATTTAGGATATTTTCTTTATAAAAGTATTTTTTTATTTGGAATTGGACCATATCTAAAGGCTATGTGATTATTCAAACTTAACCTTACAGGGAGTTTACCAATTTCATCGGCTTACCACACTAGTTTAGCCATAACAGTTGAGAAAATAGTCGATAGGTAGCAGCATATGCTGGAAACTAAAAGTAGAGATGTTCTTTTAAACAACCACTGTTATGAAAGGGAGTAAGGTATTCAATTATTAATTTTTTTAATTATCAAAAGTCATGTTCGTTAAAACGACCGCCGTGACCGAAAAGGTTTTAATACCTTCTTCAAAACTAAAATATTTTAAAACAAGAGGAAAACATTTTGTTGTTCCATGATTGTTTGCATCAGTGGCAAAAGAAAAATAATAATTTTAATTTTTAATTTGTGTAAATCTACTGGAGCTGGAGCAAGGATATTCTGACAAGGATTTGCAGCTTTTGTTCTTCCTAAAATCATTTCATTAACTACTTTTGAGTCATGAAAAACATTTTTATATAATTTTGACCTGCACTCTAAGCTTCTGTAAGAATGGTGGTCCTTTACAGTATGATATGTCAATGTTAAATCTGAACCAATTGCTTCTTCAGAAAAACTATCTATTTATTAAAGGCTAAAAGAAAGCTTCAATTGTTGCACTTTATGTTACAGCTCTTTTATTTGAAATATGTTTTTCAATTTGTACGTGGTGAGAAACATCCTCCTTTCCTTTATTAGAACAATTAATATCACTTTTACAAAAAAATATAATGCTCACCCATAAAACTTCTTTTTTTTTAAACAGCATTTCTTTAGACCACTCTAAAGTGATTTACCACTTTAACCACTTATTTCCTTTTAGGCATAACACAAGTTACACAATACGCACACACATACAAAAACTAATTTAATGATATGATATGATAAGAATGAAACTAAATTCGTTTCTCACTACGCTATGTAATTCAAAAGAAACTCATAATGCAAACACATCTGATAACCTACAAATTCCTTTACCTACCTAACTAGACTAACGAAACGAATTACGCAATGAGTCAATTAGTGATATCAAATATATCAATAGTTAGTAAACATCAATAATTAAATATAGGTAATGTTATCATTATGAAGTTAAAATTGTATATAAAGCAACAATATTTTAAATAAACAGAACACAACATATTTGGAACATATAATAGTGGTCATCAACATATAAACTTTCTTTATACGTTTGAAAACCCTGTCTGGTGAGGCGAGTACTTGTGGCGGACGGCTGCACAACGGTTCTAAAAGGTTGTATCTCCAGTCTGGTCACAACTTCCTAAAAAAACTGTGGGTCATTTTGGACTTTCAAATTGTCAGAAACATTCAAAAAAAGTTTTTATTTTCTATCTGCAAACAAGGCACAAATTTTGCAAACACATTTCATTTTAAAATCTTGGTAACATTTGCTCATGTAAATTGTCAAGAAACACAGTTATTAAAGAAATCTAATCAATGGTCCGATGAAAATCTTCATCGAATATGTCATGAACTTTTACAAGATCTTCACCATTCCGGAATGTCAATGGCCAGCCATATTTTCATTGATCTCCAACTGATATTTTATCTCATGTAGAATGTGAATACCACTCATACACTTGTATTCAAACAGTTTCATAAGCTGTTTTCCTAATAATAAAACGAAACTTCATACCCACTCTTTGTTCATTATCAACCATAACAAAAATTGGTTGACTAGTTTTACTTTGTGTATTACATTTGAATTCTGGTTATTTTTGGCTATTAATTTCTATTATATTTTTATCCAAACTAAATTTGTTTGCAAATAATTTTTCTGTTTGAAAGTAGTAGACATAATAAATATTGTTCATGAAGTTGCTTATACTCTTTTATTAAGTACGAGTATTCATTGTACATAATAAAATTAATACTCATTAAAAATAAGTTATTTATACATAGATGTTTTTTAATTAATAAATTTTTAAGTACATGGATGACTAGTTTTAGGTAAATCAAGTTATCAAAATTTAACATTTTTTCTTTTTTTAAACTTAATCAATTCCTAAAAAAAATTGTAATAATGTCTAAATGTATATTTTGTTGATCATGATTTATTGTTTATATATTTTGTGCTGTAAAAATGCCAAAATTAAAAACAGATAATTTATTATTAGGAAAACATTGTTACCTCATTATTTAAACCTGAATTGCACTTCCTTTTTTTTTTTTTTAAATTAATACAATGTCTATGAAAATTATCCAGCCATTCGATATGGCTACAGTAAATGTAAAAATATGTTGTGGTTTATTTTGGCTTTGAGAAAAGTCAAAAATTGCAGAGAACAAAATCTAAGCTGTATGGGGACTTAAGCTCTTGCCAAAAAAAAAAAAAAAAAACATACAAGAGTTGTGATGAGACTATCAGTCACCACTTACCCACAGTCATGACTGTTTTCTTCTAGCTGCATTGATGTAATGCTCTTTATTAATTTGTTTGGACTGGAGGAGTTTACTCATGATGGACAACACTTGCACAAATAAAAAACACAGTCAACATGGCCTTTCAGTTGCTCCTTTTTCGACATCCATTGGAAGACTGAGTTTTTATCATGGTCACAGCCTTAGACCCATGATTCATCTCTTTAACGATCTCTTTGAGGAGATGTAGCATCACTCTTAGTAGTTTGTAGCAAGTCCTCAGCAATTACAGGACAAATTTCCTTCTGTTCCCATGGTGGAAGCCATAGAATAAATTTTGCCATCATATGTTCCTTGCCAAGATTTTCTGTCAGAATCTCAGAAATGGTCATTTTAAGAATAACCAGAACATCAGTTGCTGATTTTCATAGAATGCAGTTCACATTAGTTCAACATTCTCAGGTGTTCTGCCTGTTGAAAACCAGAATATAAATAGTCAAGAGATTCCCGGTCATTTTGGAAGTATCTGTACCACAATTTTATCTAGGCTTCAGTCATTAAATCATCTGAATATTTTCCAAAGATAAGAATTTTCAAGTTTTAGATAAAATTTGAAGCAGATTCATGAATCTATTTGCTTGGTCATTACAAAATCAATGGCCACATAGTATACAGCTCGTCTAACAGTGTCTAGCAACCAACTAAATAGTCCAATGGTTTAGTGACTTATCACAGTAGCCCAGAAAAGTACACTCTGATTGGATCCTAAGTTACTTGAAGAGTGCACAAAACATTTTTGTGGAATTTAAAAAAATGGGTAATACTTTCCTCATATACTAAAATGAATAAACTTTGAATATTAGTGTCAAAATAACATGCAGCCTATAACAACTTCTGCAACCATTTCTTTTTTACTAAATTGTCCTACATAAATATAAGACAGGATTCAGAATCTCCTATCAATCAATCTGTACACCACCTATAAAAGTAAAAGATTCAGAACAAAACATCAGAGTTATGAGTCCTTTCTTAAAACCATAACAAATCTGGCCAACTTCCTTACTAAGTTATCCTACTTTTCTGTACTTCCATGTTCTCATCCAGTCAGCTTAGCTATAATCCTGTGTAAAGCACAGAACTAACTTTGCTGGATCATCTGAATTTCCTGGAATAAAAGATGGGCTGAAAAACCTTAATTTCTTTCCTTCAAGTACTACACACTTCAGGAGCAAAATAAATGTTCTTATTTTCATGTTTACAAAGCCTATGTTCCAAACCACCATAAGTTAAACCCATGGTGTTTGGATGTTTCTTGAATGGTCAGTCCAGTGACTTTGCTCAGTGAGACTACTTATCTAGTTGGATTCAGGTGTGGCCCAGCCAAGGAGCCCACCAAATAAAAACTAATAAGTATAAATTAGAATGTAATGGGAAGGGATTCTAAATAATAAAATATAAATTGGCACTTGCGATTTTGTTGAGCAGTGCAAGATCACGTAGAAGGGAGGAGAGACGAGGAGTGGAGGGCTTGAACCAGCGGGCCGAGCGAGAGTCTGCTCCGAGAGCCGCGAGAAGGAAGTTGAACGGCAGACCGCAACGGGACGAGGTCAGTCCATTTTCGGCCACGTGCTATAATTACTCGGTATGCTTTTCGGCCACTATTAAAGCTTTATCTAGCTGTTATGTCTTTTTTATAAATTATAATTATTTCTGTAATCTTCTAATTCGGCGCTAAAATAAAAGAGAATGTTTAATTTAACTTGTGTTGCGTGCGTTCATTAGCGTCCTAACCCGACTCCTTGGCCCATCCTGACTAGATTCGGCTAAAGTGTACGTGGTCTCCAGCCAGCTGGAGCTTCCAGCTGGTCGAAAGAAGTGGAGACGGTCACACAGGCACCTAAACCATCTCCACTTGGTTGAGAGAAAAGTCGAATTTGTTCAAATTTTAAATTATTGAAATTAGGCTATTTCAAAGTAATCTTACATGAATTTTAATAATTATGATTTATATTTAGAAATAAATCAACAGCTTTGATATTTGCAATGGCAAAAATCATGGTATTTTTTTAAAAAAATACTTTTATTACCTCCTACTTACCTATGATGTAATAAACTCTCTAGCTTCCAATGTTTTGGTGAATTCACCTGGTATTTATTAAAAAAACCCAGAATATTTATTTTTAGAAATTAAAACTGGTGTGTGTAGATTATTTTTTGGTGTGGTGTATCGACCTCCTCTATTTGTCTAATCTTGAGGATGTGTTGGTGTCTTTGCTGCCTTCATATGAGCATGTAATAGTGTGCTGTGACTTTAATGCTGATATCTCTAAAAATGTTGTTTCTTTTGAAAAGTCGCAGTTATTGAATCCATTTTTCAGATGTGATTTATCTGTGCTGTAAATTGTCAGACACACACCATACTGCCACTTCTCATGTTGGTTTTATTTTCAGACTAATAAAGTCTTTTTCCATAGCCAAATTCAATTTCCTTTTATTTCGAGACATGGTCTTGTTTTTTCTTGTTTATAATCTTAGGAATAAATTAACCTAAATCCAAATATGCCATCTTCCAAGATTTTAAGAACTTTAATCATGAATTGTTCATTGCTGATGGTATTGATCCTGAATAGTATAAAAAAAACAAGATTGAGTGATATAGATAAAAAAGTAGAACTGTGTAATAACATTCTATTATCTTTATATGATAAATATGCTCCTTATAAAACCGTCCGGGTTATTCATCCTCCTTCGCCTTGGTTAAATGTGAAATTCGTCTCCTGATGAGAAAGAGGGATATAGCTAGGCTTAAGTTTTACCGATCGAAGCTGTCAAGTGACAATGATATCTTTTGAAAGTTATGAAATATAACAAAGCAGATAAAAAATGCAAAATTATATTATGCACACAATTTATTCAAATCATGTAGAAATACAACAGATATTTGGCGTTCAGTTTGCAAATGTAACATTCACTCTTTGGGTCTATACAAGGCTAGCAATCTGATTGTGCCTCTTGACAACTTGAACTCCTTCTTTGTTTCTGATGATGGTGATAGCAGTTCTGACTACAGCTCTATTTCCAACTATCTGGTCTTCCTGTCCAACCTTTAGATCCCTTCTTTTTTAAGCTTGTATATGATGAAGATGTTATTAGAGTAGTTAATAGAATCACCTCACAATCCAAAGGTATTGATAAAATTTTTATTCTTTTAATTAAAAAAATTACTTTTTATAAATAGTCCAATAATAAGGTATTTTTCCTCAGCTATTGTGGTTGGCTCTTGTAAAGCTTCTCCCTAAAAAGTCAGCACCTTTAGCTGCTTCTGACTACTGCCCCACTAGTTTGCTTTGTGTACTAAAAACTTGGAGAGTCTGGTATATAATCAGATAAAGCCGAGCCACACTTGTGTTCATCCTCGGCAAATATGTTCCAAGGTCAGTATTAGACAAGTAGTGTGACCAGAACAACATTGCCATTGAGATTCAAATATTAGAGACCGGAAGGTTAGTAGAAGAGAATGACAAGTACCGTCTAGCCTCAATGACAAGTCAAAGGTCCTTCCTTATTTTCCAATAAGGTGCCTTACTTACTGCCTTCCTTATTTTACAATATGTCTGGCCACACATTGGCCTAACATTGCCAAATATTGTCTCATTCATGATTTATGTCGACAACTTTTGTTAACAATTCAGTCCATTATTTAATTCAATTATTTTCTTATTTAGAAATTTAATTATTTAAATCCAATGTAATTGTAAATCCAATTTATAATTGTAAATCCAAATTTAACGTCTCTCTTCTTAAAAATAAGTTAACTATCAATAAAAATAAATGTTCAAAAATGTGAGGTTATTTAAATGGAGTTCATAGGCCTACAATGTAATTAGAATTTTTTTTTATGATGTAGGCCTAAATTATTTATTTTGATTATAAATAAAAACTAAATATAGAATTGTAGAATCATTGACAATCATCATCCACCACCGTATTTTACACGGTTTCTTTTTCTTCGGTTATGTACTCTATGATATTAATGTTGTTGCGGCTGCAATAAATGTTAACGAATCATCCGTATTTTACATGATCTACAATTCTGATTTAACATCAACTTATCAAAGCTGGATTCTTACTGTAAAATATTTGAGAGGGAATGCCTTGAAGAATGTTTGAAGGCAATGAACATTGGGCGAGGCTGGCCCAATGTATAGCCAGCCTTTCCTATTGGTGCTTCATTATAGCGAGTGGAGACAAATATTTGAAGCAAATATTCGCCAATGCGTATTGGGTCCAGGCTGGACACGAGTGTGGCTTTACCTTAATGGATTTCCTGAAAGCTAATAATCTCTACGATGATTACCAGTCGGGTTTTAGACCGGGTTACAGGAACACAACCGCTCTTTTAAGAATTTGTGATGATATACTGTATGCGATAGACAAAAGATAAGTTACTTTAACTTATATTACCGACCGTAAGTACTTGTTTTTTTTGACCCTGTTTGATTACAGTTGTAGTATTTTAATAAAAAGGGGAGAGAGAGAACTACTTTACTGACAAATTGCCCCATGTTGCTGCGACAATTGAAGTGTTTTAATAAAAGAAGTTTGAATTTAATTTATTTTAAACAAAGAGAAAGAAAATGAAGCTCATATTTATTAATTATTGGGCGCCAGGTAACACTATGTTTACCAAATTAGTTTAATTAAGATTTAATTTTAATTGAATTTAAAATATGCTCAGGATCGTAAATCCTTTTAAAAGTGTACTCAGTGGTGTTTGAAAGAATAAGTAGAAACTCTCTTTGTTTTCTGAAACTGAACACATTTTTTATTTAAGAACATAAATTATACATGTACACATAAATTTTTATTAAAAAAATCTTATATTGAATAATTATGTTTAATTCATATTGTATTATCTTTTCAAACTAGCTTCTCTCTTAAAATTTCAATAAATGATTCTACTTTTATAGTTGCAACTCTTGTTTAATTAATTACAATATATAAAATGTTTTGTCTTATCTGTTTCAAATTTATTTAAATTACTTTAATTGAGTTAAATTTTTATCTTTAAAATAACATTCAAATTTATTATTATAAAACTACTGAAACATTTTTATATTTAAAAATTCTATAAATAATATCTTTTTTATGAAAAGAATAACAATTTTGACTTTAATCTTTTTACAAAGTTATACTAGAATTGTCTTTTATACATATTACCACATTATTAGCGTGGTTTCCAGTTTTGCCTCGTGACATGATGTTTCTAGATTGAAGAAGAAGTCCGCCATTTTTGTACGCTGAACTGTATCCTGATGCCAGGTTATTCGACTTTTATCTTCCTTCCATTTATTCCCATCTCCACGTAAATAGTAGGCATACTCTTTAAAAATCAAACCTACAGATGAACAGTTCTAAACTTATATAAAATGTAATTAAGTCAATTGTCTCTTTGTAAACTCACGATCTTTAGGATACCACGTGTATTCTTACTTTGTTCCCTTCAAACAAGGTTCATTTAAATAAATGTTCACTGTCTCTTTCACATAAAAAAAAAAAAAAAAACCTTTCAAATAGTTCATAAATACTCAAATATAGTTATATAAAAATAATACATTTAGGCCATACCACATTTTACTATTCCATTGTTCTACTGGCCTTTGTAAAAACTGTTACTCGTGCCTATTGTATAAAACACTCCTTTCTCAACAAAGTACATGGTTTTTTATTGTTTACACATGTCTATTAAGTAAATTACATGTTTCGATTTTACTTTTTAAAACCATGTTTTACTCAAATTCATTGTTTCACATAAAATATACATATGACCGAGAACACGTCTGACTTTCGTGACACACACTTCTAGACTCTCCTGACGACTCATGAAGACTCATAATAAAGAATGACTTACAAATGTTACTTATGTTTATTCTTTAATTTACACTTCTCAATTTCATTATTAAAAAAGTCTCTTTCTCAAGCTACATTATTTCACATAAAATATACACAAGACTATCTGACTCTTATAAAGACTGCCAAAGAACTCTCATAAAGACTGTCTGGATGCTTGTTTCTAACCAGGGGTTCACACACTTCTAAACACGAAAATATAGTCTCGAACCCATTGCGCTTGGTAACAAGTATTCTTCATTATACATACACAAAACTTTACTTAATTCTTAATTCTAAACATTTTTATCTTACAAAACATCTCTCTGGATACCTGTGATAATTTATTTTCCCCTTACTTTGAACATTACTCTAAATTTTAACTTGACTCACATTGACCCTTGTCCATTTTATAGAACCAATCATGTAACCCCATTTATAATCATTCAATGAATCACGTTGCTTCTTTTATATCACATGATCCCATATTAATATTTCAAAAAGACATGTATTACACAGTAAAGCCTTCGATTCTCTTCTTCACAAAGTACTGATCAGTAAACTAAAAAGTTAAAAAATTTCTATTTCTTCTGTAAATTTGTTTAAGACATTTTTCTCTGGTAGAAGCCAGTGTCTTGTTGGGCCGAATGATACATGATCCAAGTGGTTGGATATAAGAAGGGGAGTCCGGCAGGGTTCAGATCTTGGACCCCTTCTCTTTTCTATATATTGTGATAAGGTAAAAAATTAAAGTTTGATTGTATGTTTGAAAAACGCGGTTGCAGGGGAAAGGGTAAATTGGATTAAATAGTATTTCGTAATTCAATAAAGTAAATTCTAACATGGAAATAGATTTTCAAATCAACAATATAATTAATACTATATAATTTTAAAATGAATTGTTTAAAAAATATGTTTGTAAATTTGTGCTGTGTAATTTGAAATGGAAAAAATATCAAGGGGAGTATGTTGAACTTTTGTAACGGTTTTAACCGGAAGAGCATGCTCGCAAAAGCAAGAGAACGTGTTAATTTTCAGTCTAGCTTTGGGGCATGTAGCTGATGGACCTGTTTTGGTTTGTGTGTTAGAATGTAATTGAATTTCTCTAAAATGAGAACAATTCGTAAAAATAATTAAAATAGACGATTAATAGTGAACAGTGGTGTTTTCCATAAATAAACTTTTAATGAAAAAGCGTGAAAACACGTTAAGTTGAGTTATGTTGTGCAATCACATGCATGTGATTTTCGAAATCTCGACAAAGAACTTGTGTATAAGAAAAATAGAACTGTTAAAAATTTTCATAAGACATTAATAATTAATTTTGATACAGGAACAATAAAATTAAAATAAATCTTGTGAAACATGAACTAAAGACATTTTCTTTTGAACAATGGACAAAGCAACTTTGCAGAATCAGCACGCAGTCACATTGAAGGAAGCAAGTCATCTCTTGAGGGAAAGTGCTTTTTAAATAAAAAATATAACGTGATTTGGTATAACAAGTTTAGACTTTCATTATCTAACCATGTATATGTATTTTGAATAATTTAGACTTTTTCACTTTCAAGATACATGTTTGATATTGTTAAATTATGTATTTCATCAATAAGATGCAATGTTTTTTGTTGTGGAGTCTTAAAGTATAACAATATGCTAAAGTAAAGTTATTTTCTTTATAATTAATCAATTAATTTTCAATTTCAGTAAAAATTATATTTTTACTAATTAAAATATTTACCAAGAGAAATAAAGTAAAATCTTTTTCATTTTTTTTAAAGAGTTGCAACTAAATAATATTAATATAATTTGATTAAATTCTTTTTCTTTTAAGATCTGAGCAATGATAATAATATTGATAGGATGTGATAGTACAAGATATCTTATATGAATTTCTCTTTTGATGTTTGTTACATGCATTTAATATATTTTATGTTTAATAAATGTTTATGTTAAAATTTCAGCACAAGTGTTATTCATTTCTATCCAGAAATCACTGTATGAGTACACATAGAACAAGAACTTGCGACCCTGAGATAAAATTCATTAAATTCATTTTTTTTAATGTTTAAATCTGACGAAAGTCTGGTGCCCATAAAATGTTAATAAAATTTCTAGATTAAATAATCAATATTAAATTCATTTTTTATTAAGTAAAATAAACTCATGAACTCTTCAAGTTCTCTACTTTTTAAATTATCACAATATATTTATGACATTTCTCACAATTTTAAAAACTGCTGCTATCACCTGTATGCAAACGATCTTCAAGTTTATCGACACTCTAAAGTATCCAATATAAGTGATTGCGTTGATTTTATGAATGAAGATATTGCTGCTCTCTGAACTCGGTCTGTGAAACATGGCCTACAAATTAACGAAAGAAAGACCTATTCAATTTTAACTGCCTACCCGTAACTTTTTAACAATACTGATTCGAATTCGCTTGCTCAAATAAAAGTTAATACAGTAGTTGTATTTTGAAATATGTGAATGAAGTTAAAAATCTTGGCAATTATTTTTAATAACTCACTACCTTGGTCAAATCATGTTGAGAATGTAAGTAATAAAGTGTTTTCATCCTTGAGACAACTGAGATGCAGCGGTGTGCTGATGACCATGAAGCTGAGGGCTTTGCTTGTTCAGTCACTACTTTTCCCTATATTTGATTATGCCTGTGTGGTTTACAATGACTTGACATGAGCAGGCACTGAGGTTGCATTGTGCCCAAAATGCTTGTATTCGTTTTGTTTTTTCAGTTGGCTATGATCAACATGTGACTCTTTTTTATATCCAGTTAAAATGGCTCAAGCTTGAGCCTCACAGGAGTAAAACTGTTTTGACTCTTTTATTTGGGATCTTTTAAAAAATAATTAGCCTTCATATTTCCCTAAATTCTTTAATTTTATGTCCGATATGCATAGACTTAATTCTCGATCTTCTTCAGTTACCCTTAAATTCCACTTCACAGCACTTTTATATTTAATAAATCTTTTACCGTTTCCTGCTGCAGATTGTGGAACTGTCTTCCCAGTGGGATCAGGGAGAGTCTGATTTTGTCCACATTCAAAATGAAACTAAAGGAACATCTGCTGAACAAAGGGTCGAATTTGTTAGACATTTAATCCCTCTTTTTTCTCTCCATTGATGAGTTAAGCCTCGCTGGAGTCTATATGTGTTTGTGTGCATTTGTGTTTGACTCCCTCTCTGTATGTCTATATATATATATATATATATATATATATATATATATATATATATATATATATATATATATATATAGCTGTAGTATTGGTGTTACAGTATTCATTTTATTCTATGGTAGGCTATTTGTTCGATATTGCGGTTGGTTTGACAACTGTGGTATAAGCGGATGGTTCAGTAATTTAATTTAAATTGGAAAGAAGACTGAATTGAAAAATACATGAATAGGTTAACTGACATTTTGAAATTTTTAATAACTAATGAAATGGTTTTGATTAATTTGCTGTCATGTTTAGTTAAACCTAATGTCACAGTACCTTGTAGAGGCGGCGTTCCTTTCTTCGTAATGTCCTGGCGTTAAGACTGCCCGTGTGCACACGCGAGAACAGCTGCTCTAAACGCACAAAACTAAGTACAATTTAAATCATAAACACAAAAAAAACACTTGAGTTCTTCTTATTAACTAAACATGACAATTGTTTCTAAATCATAAATAATTTAACTGTGTCGAAATGCGTATAAAATAAAAAAAAACTGAAAATGCGGAATTGTATGCGGATGAAGAAGTACCGTTAAGCTACCTGTTTGAGGTTGAAACTTGGACTGCTGATATGAGACAAAGGATACCCCAAATCAGCTGGAGATCTCAGACTTCCGGTTGAAACGGTATAATATTGAAACTGAACTTTAAACTGTAGATATACTGAACATACCCCCGACTATAAACCAACCGGTTTATAGAGACGAAGAAATGAAAGAGCCAGCACTAAAGGGAATAAGCGCTGAAACGGATGAATGATGAAGGAAGATGATCCAGCTTAAGAAAGAAGACATCGAATGAGAATGATGATAGAATTGAAGACAAGGTATAATTTCAAAAGTTTCTCTAGTGACAAATAAGGGTTTAATTACTGAGAGGTAAGGGGAAAAGTTTCACGGCAGGGCGTGTGAAAACTCCATCCTTGGTTTTTATAGTGGCAACACGTACGACTCCATCTTCTCCTGGAGATGAAGACAGAATGCGTCCAGTAGGCCAAAAAAGAGGTTTGAGATTTGAATCCTGAATGAGCACTAAGTCACCAGGCTGTAGATTTGGTGTACTACGATTCCATTTCAGACGTTGTTGCAATGTATGAAGATATTCAAGATGCCACCGCTTCCAGATTTGCTGTGAGAAGCGTTGAACACGTTGCCACTGTTTTAGTCTATTTAAAGGAATCTGTTCATAAGATAGTTCTGGCAACGCGGTGATCGGTCGTCCGATGAGGAAATGTGCAGGAGTTAATACGTCTAACTCGTTAGGATCTGCTGAAAGAGGAGTTAAAGGTCTTGAATTGAGAATGCCTTCAATTTTCGTAGCTAAAGTAACGAAGTCCATGAGATAAAGTTTTTCGATACCTATTGTTCTAAGAAGATGTGTTTTGACACTTTTGACGGCACCTTCCCAAAGTCCACCTTGATGTGGAGCAGCTGGAGGCAGGAAATGAAACTTAATTCCATTCAGTTTGGTAAATTTATCTATGGTCTCCTTAGAATGAGGTTCATTCAGCATGGTTAGAATAATTTTCTTAAAGTTGTTTGAAGCTCCGACAAAGTTGGTCCCGCAATCGGAATACAAATTAGAACAAAGTCCACGCCGTGACACAAAACGTGTGAGAACGTCAATGAAAGCTTGAGTAGAAAGATCAGTAGCGACTTCAATATGAATTGCTTTAGTAGCAAAACAAACAAAAATGCATAAGTAGACTTTGACATCTTGAGCACGACGCAAAGTATGAATTTTGACAGTGAATGGACCGCAGTAGTCGCATCCAGTATTAATGAATGGTTGAGAAAAGGTAACTCGTTCACGTGGTAAGACTCCCATCAAAGGCGGACGAGAAGTTGGTTTAAGTTTGAAACAACGAATACATTTGTGTATCCGTTTTCTAATGGTACTCCTTGCTGAAAGGATCCAAAATTTTTTAGAGATGAGTGATTGTAGCAGTTGTGGTCCTGCATGAAGAAACAAACGATGATAATGGTCAATGATTAAGAATGTAATGTGGTGATTCTTTGGTAAAACGGCAGGATGTTTAGAAGTGTAGCTCAATGAAGAAAACGTAATTCTTCCACCCACTCTCATTATGTCGCTGTGATCAAGAAAAGGTGACAATGAAGCTAAGCGTGAACAACAAGATGTAGGGTTTGTCTTTAAAAGTAGAATTTCCTTTGAAAAATGTGAATTTTGCACAAGTTTAATTAGTTGTATTTCTGCAAATTGAAGTTCTGTGAGAGTTACTGGTCCGGTCACTCTTGATGCAGTGCGGACGTTATGACAAAATCTTAGAACATATGACATGACGTATAAAGTTTTTGACCACGAAGAAAATTTGGAAAGTATGTTCCATTCAGTTTGAGACGACGATAAATAAATTGGAAGTGGATTTGAGCGGAGTTCAGGGACAGTGTCCAACACCTGTAAAGGTGAATTTGGCCACTGATGGTGTGAAAGCTTAAGCCAAGAAGGCCCCGAAAACCATATCTGATGGTTAAGAAGTGCGGAAGGAGATAGACCATGGCTGGAACAATCAGCAGGATTGTTGCCAGATGGAACATGTGACCAACAGTCAGTTGGAGTCCAGTCCTGAATTTGACTGACGCGATTAGCTATATAAACCTTAAGTTTATATGGTGGAGTAGTGATCCAAGCTAATGTGACCATGGAGTCACACCAACATTTGATGATGTCAATAGAACACCGAGTAGATAAAAATTGAATGCAATAGTGCATTAACTTGGCGAGCAAATGAGCACCGCAAAGCTCTAATCTAGGAAGTGATATGCGCTTGAGAGGAGCGACCTTAGATTTGGCTAAAAGTAGCTGTGTATTGACAATGTTGTTTGAAGTAGTCGTCCTAATGTAAATGACGGCTGAGTAACCTTTATCCGAGGCATCGCAGAAGCCATGGATCTGGATGCTCGTTGACTGATGAAGGTTGATGCAACGAGAAATAGAAATGTCTTCCAAATGAGGCAATTCTTGAACGAATTTTTTCCAAGCGGAGTTGATGGTCTCTGGAACTGGTGAATCCCAATTAATCCCAAGAGTCCAAAGGTGCTGCATGAGGCACTTAGCAAAGAAAACCACAAGGATCATATATTTGTGCGATTGTGGACAAAATAGATCGTTTTGTAGGTGAATGATCCGAAATTGGTAGCTGAATGGTGAACGAGAACACGTCGTTCGAAGGTGTCCATTTCAAGTCGAGTATATTGAACAACGGTTGATCTGGTGAGCGGAAATGAAGTGGTACTTCCCAATGTTCCTGAGTGATATCAGCGAGAAGTTCAGAGCAGTTAGACGTCCACTTGCGGAGCTGAAACTGTCCTTTTGAAAGAAGTGCGATGAGTTGACGTTGAAGTTCTAGAGCGGAAGGAATGTCCTTACTTCCAGTGATGATATCATCCACGTAAATGTGATTAAGCAAAGCTTCAGCAGCCAACGGAAAATTGTGACCTTCGTCTTGAACAAGTTGTCGCAGTGTGCGAATAGCCAAATATGGCGAACTTTTCAGGCCATAAGTGACCGTATTAAGTTTGTATGTTGATAAAGGATCAAATGAATTTTCCCTCCATAATATCAATTGAAAGTTTTGGTCATCAGAATGAACCATGATTTGACGATACATTTGTTGTATGTCAGTAGAAAACACGACATTGTGTGTGCGAAATTGTAAAATGACTTCACAAATCTCTGTTTGTAATTTAGGACCTGTGAATTGAATGTCATTTAGTGATAAACCAGAAGTAGTTTTGGAACTACCATCAAACACCACTCGAAGTTTCGTAGTGCTACTAGTAGTTTTAACAACTGCATGATGCGGTAAAAAATAATGTGCGGTATCTGGAACCTGAGTAGGTAATAGTGACATGTGGTTAGACTTTAAATAGTCTGACATGAAAGCAGAATATGCAACTTTCAATTCCGGTTTATTAGCAAACTTATTTTCCAAATATGAAAAACGACGTTTAGCTGTATTAAAGGAATCCCCTAGTGATTGAGGATCTTGTGCGAAAGGAAGTGACACGATGTATCTCCCGGTAGCGTTGCGCGTAACCGTAGAGTTGTAGTGATTTTCACAAGTGAGCTCTTCCTTAGAGGTTTTCGTCGAAACTGGAACCTCTTCAAGTGTCCAAAATTTCTGGAGTAGGTTGTGTAAGCTCATGTCCGATGTGGTGAGCAGAGAAATGTTGTTTAAATGGTATGAAGCTGTAGGAATGGTTCCTATTAGACAATAACCGAAGATGGTTTCAATTGCTGTTGGTAAGCCATCACCTAACTGTATGGTGTGGTTACGCAATGTGAGACCGAACAAATCGGCTCCAATAATAATCGAAATTGTCGGACTATTATTGAAATTAGGATCAGCGAGAGAAATTTGATTCAACTTACGCTGAAGTTCAGGTAACTTTGCAAAAAACGGTAAATTGGCTTGAATTTGCTCCACAACAATGACTTCATGAGATTCTTTAAAGAGTTGACCGTTGAGGGTGTAAATATTTAATTTACCTGTACCAAGGATAGGTGTTGACATTGCAGAAATACCGTTTAATAGAATAGTAGAAGGAGTTAATTGTAATCCTATCTTATTTGCACATTGTTTTGTGATAATTGTTGATTGACTTGCAGAATCCAATAAAGCAGTAAAGGTCTGCGGTTTATTTACATGAGTTGCAAGATTAACTAATGCTGTGCATAATAAAGTTGATCGAAAATTGTTTAAAGAACCGGTATTCGAAAGAATTGATATTGATTCATTAAGAGTTTCATTGTGGACAGGAAGCGGAAATCGTCCCAAATTGTTATCCGAGCTCCTTTGACGTTTATGTCAGCTAGAATTATTTTCACCAGCTGCATCAACTTTTCGGTTAAAATGAAGTAAAGTATTATGTTTCTTTTGACAAGTTTTACATAATGATTTTGACATACAGTTCACTGTGGAATGTGTACCTAAACAATTTATGCACAATTATAGTGCTTTAATTTTGTCATATCTTTGATTAGGCGACAATTTATTAAAATCAGGACATGAAAATAATTTATGAGAATCTTTCTTACAAACTAGACACAGATCAGATTTGGAAGTTGAAGTCTGAAACACAGATTTTGTTATTTTCATTGGTGATTTATTTTTGATAGGTGTAGTTGCAATTTCCTTTTTGAGAAAAGGTTTAAAATTAACAAATGGCTCGTTTATTTGATCTAATGGTAAAGCATCTTCTAAATGTGCACACTTAATATTTAAGAAGTTGATTAATTCTTTAATTGTGGGTAACCGACGATCGGTTTTGCGTGAGCTTTCAAAGCATTGACGAGTGACGTCATCAAGTTTCCTTAATAGAATTACAATAAGTGTAACTTCATTTTGAATGTCATAACCTAATACGGTTAAAGCTTGTGAGTTCTCATGAAATGTGTCTACGTATTGACGTATTTCAGGTAACGAATGATGCTTAATGGAAGGCATGTCAATAATTTTTGATATGTGAAAATTAACCAATCTGCGAATATTCTGATATCTCTCGCATAATATATCCCAAGCAATTTTATAATTTTCAGGAGTAATAGGTAAATTATGAATTAGATTTAAAGGTTCACCAGATAAGCATGAAATTAAATATGAAAATTTCTCAACAAGAGTTAAAGATTGATGTTGATGAATACTATTGTCAAACATATAGTAAAAGGTTGTCCACTCACTCAAACAGCCATTAAAATGTTTTAAATCTAATTTAGGTAAGTTGACAGAAACATTCACTTGTTTACTTTCAGTGGTCTGTGTATTATTTGAACTAATTGGATCTTCCACTGTGGAAAATACACATTTAAGAATAGAATTTATTTCTACAGCTATGTCTGATATTTCATCTTGTAATTTAAAGGCTTCTGTTTCATCAAACCCCTCCAGATCTTCCTCAACAGAGACTTGATCAAATGATTTATCGAATGCATTTAATCTTTTTTGTGCCTCTTCATTTAATGCAGTGAGTTTATTTTTTTGCCCTAAATTTAAAACATCTGTTCCAGGATCACAAATTGTTTGTATAAGTGATAAAATCTTAAGAAGTCTATTCTTTGTACCAGTAGATTGCCTTACAAAAGTTGAAAAACACATTTTGATATGTAAATATTTACTATGTTCTTAGGGTTTTTTGTTGAAAAAATATTAAAATTGTTTGAATTATAATCGAAATTGATAATAATAGTTGCTTATTATCAATTAACAATGAAATAGAAAGATTAAAATATAAAAACAATAAGTAAAACCATCACAACATATTGTATTTTCAAAATGTAGGTATGTATTGAGGTTATGTTGTTTGTTATTGTTTTTATTATTGTTTAACAGCTGTCTTCAAGAACTTTAGAAATGTGCCACTAAGAATGCGCGCGTTGCTAATGTTCAGAATAGATTCGCTAATAGCGCTGTAAGTGTATGCGTGAGATGGACTGCGCAGTAGATTGAATGTACTACGAAAAATGCAAATGGCGGAAGTTGCAGAAAATTGACTCTCCCAACATAAAAAACAATTACCATACCTAAATCCAAAGCGGAATTCAATGAATCTGACCTCACGGAGGACCAAAATGTTCGATATTGCGGTTGGTTTGACAACTGTGGTATAAGCGGATGGTTCAGTAATTTAATTTAAATTGGGAAGAAGACTGAATTGAAAAATACATGAATAGGTTAACTGACATTTTGAAATTTTTAATAACTAATAAAATGGTTTTGATTAATTTGCTGTCATGTTTAGTTAAACCTAATGTCACAGTACCTTGTAGAGGCGGCGTTCCTTTCTTCGTAATGTCCTGGCGTTAAGACTGCCCGTGTGCACACGCGAGAACAGCTGCTCTAAACGCACAAAACTAAGTACAATTTAAATCATAAACACAAAAAAAACACTTGAGTTCTTCTTATTAACTAAACATGACAATTGTTTCTAAATCATAAATAATTGAACTGTGTCGAAATGCGTATAAAATAAAAAAAAAACTGAAAATGCGGAATTGTATGCGGATGAAGAAGTACCGTTAAGCTACCTGTTTGAGGTTGAAACTTGGACTGCTGATATGAGACAAAGGATACCCCAAATCAGCTGGAGATCTCAGACTTCCGGTTGAAACGGTATAATATTGAAACTGAACTTTAAACTGTAGATATACTGAACACTATTTAATACAGGTGGTAGAGTTTATGGTGTACATATTAGATGTTCTTGTTATTTTTAATTCTGTGAAATTGTTTATATTATTATTATTATTGTATGTTGTTACATATTACTTATCATTTTAGTTTGTTTATTATGTCTATAGAGTGCAATGTATTGTTTTGTTTTGTTTGTTATTTTGATGGGTTGAGTAGAAGGAGCTACATAGCCTGTAATAGGGTACATTTTCGGTTACGTAAACTTGGTCTGACTAGAAAAGTAGTTTGACTCAAGGCAGTGAATAGAAAATGTATTCTGTTATAGAATATAATAATAATAAATAAAGAGTACAAATAAATAAAGAAGGTAATTAGTACTAAATGGTCAGAGAGATTTGTAAAATATATGTTAATAATAAGAAAACGTATATAATATTAGATATAAGAGAAATATGACAACAGTGTAGATGTGCATATAACTTTAATAAATGTGACATCAGTGTGTGTAAAGGAAGGGGACAAGGAAAAAGCTGAAGAAATTAGACAATGTGTGCAGTTCAGTGATATAGATGCTTTCTCAGAGACAAGACGTTGTGTTTTATGGGATAGGATGTTTTACATACACTAAGTTATTTTTGAATAGAGGAGAAATCAGACAAGAAAGTGATTTCCACGAAAATGAGACATAAAATTTGAATAAGTTACATTTTAGAGTGAAGGGATGTTTTCAATAAGATACTTTTTAACAAATGCGGTTTGAACAAAGAAATAGTTTGAATGGAATGAAAATTTTAAGTATTTTGTACAATGTAGTTTCTGTGTTAGCATGCTTGGTATGACATGCTCAAATTATGTTTCATAAAAACCTAAACATAAAAATAACTGGAACTTAGAATTTATTTTAACAAAAATGGGATAGGATGTTTTGCAGAAATATCACGTGGCTTCAAATAAGAAAAAAATGTGTTTTTAAAAAGAAAAAATAATGATCATAAACTTTAATAAAAAACATTCACGAGTTGATTTTATTAGATTTGATGTTTAAAGAATAAGTATTTAGTAAAAGAAATTTGGTAAAATAAAAATATTGTAAATTTTGGGTATATTGCATTTTTATATATGAAAAATTTTTATTTTGAATTAGGTTTCAACCACAAATTAATTATAAATTAAGTATGGATGAATTATAATTTTATGATGTTATAAAAACAGTGATGATTTATTTGATTTATGTTTTTTTCAGGAAATATTTTAACTTGTATGCAATCTATAATATTTTTCTTAATAATTAAATGTATATTTCAGAAAATTGGATTCTGTATTTTTATTTCAAACTCTCCAGAGTACACTATATTAAAGAACTTACGACCCAATTAGAAATTTTCTCTTTGAGGTACATTTGGGATCGCTACACCCGTACTCACTATGCCTGAGAGGGTTAAGCAGAAAGAGGCTTCCTATGTTCATAGATAAAATCCTTCACTTGTGATAGGACTCTGGTAATGGTACAGGGAGGCTGTTAGAATAGGTTTAGTTTGGGATTCTTCATATATACAGTATATTCATTTCTTTCCTTTTTTTATCGCCATTACAACTATTGTTATACATTAGTATGATATTACAACTTACCGTCATCAATAGTCAGTTGTTTTATAGTTTAAAAAACAACAGTCGTTTCGGCTATTCAGCCATTATCAAGTTTATTATTGGAGAAGCTTCTCCATTGTCATGGAACACTCAAAAAAACACTTTCACAAACATTATTCTAAAAAACATACTTAATAAAAATCATGTCCGGTGGACCCACTGTCTCTCACTGAACTATTGCTTATTGATCAAGATGATAACTGGTTTGTCACTGGAAAAGTTAGTGGAGTTAAGTCTATTATATTTCTGTTTCTGTTATTGTGGTATCATAAAATGTGTTCAATTTAAAAAGTAATTTTTCATTAAGTATTGCATCAGGATTAGCTTTGAACATTTTATATATTTCGTATTCCAGTGCATTAATTAATTTTCCTTTTTTTGCAATGAAGTATTTTTAAGGTGTCTGTCCGTTTGTCTAATGTATTTCTTATGGCAATCAGCACATGATATTTAATAAAGTCCAGTGCTTCCAAATTTGTCATATTTAACTCTATTTGTGCTTATGATATTCTGTAAATTGTTCCTAGTCTTAAATCTGATGGTATAGCCTTGTTTCAGGAAAACGTTGCCTATAATGTGAGCCAAATTTTTGTGATATTGCAAAACAATGCATTTATTTTCTGATTTTTTTTTTGGTTTTCTAGATTTTTTTGTATTTAAAAATTTTGATCTAAATGGCAATCCATTTTTAATGACAATACATTTGATTATATTGAATTCTTGAAAATCTGTTTGCGTCACTGGTATGTTGCGGAGTCTATGAAACTATTGTAAGCTGCCATTTTATGGCATGATGGATGGTTGGAAGAGTGAATTGTGTGGTTGGTGTGAGTGGATTTCCTGTATATTTTAAAATTATGGTGGCCATTCGATATTTTTACAGTTAGATCAAGAAAATTAATACTATTGTTCTATTATATTTCGGTTGTCAATTTTAAATTTGGATGTATATTGTCTAAGTATACGGCAAAAACATGTGTCTAGAAGTGCCTTGGTAAAAAACAATTACATCGTCTACATATCTGTGGTTATAGATGATGTTTTTATGTTTGTTTGTATTAGTGATATTATTTGTTTCTATATTATTTAGAAATAGTTCTGCTGTAATGCTTGATAAAGGCCACCACATCACTAATCCATTAGTTTGGCTCTATTCATTGTTGAATTAAAAATAATTTTGTTCCAGACAAATACTAAGTAAATTGGATAGTTCATGAATTGCTTCACTCTTCATGGCTTTGTTAGTTTTTGTTCGAAGCGGCTGTCGTTTTTTAAACTATATGACAACTGACTATTGACGATGGTAAGTTGTAATCTCATACTAATATTCATTTCATGTGTAAATATACACACATAATTACTAGAGCAAAATACATTTTAAATCTGAATGAAATGGATATGTACTTTTCAAGAAGTAAATCGTTGATAAATGCAAACAAAATTGATCCTATGTGTTTTAGCTTGATACTAAATGAACATCAGTTAACATCTACAATGTTGGGTGATGACACCATTTTAAAGGTGAAAACTACTATTTTTTAGATCTGGCGATAAACAGTGATCTAAAATGGTATAACCATATAGATACTGTATGTATCAGTTTGTTTTGAAATTTTTGTATTAAAAAAACCATCAATGTTACTATATTAGAAAATACTTCTTATTTCCTATTGTGGACTAATCTACCCATATTTGAAATGTGGGGTGACACAAATGACTTCCAATCAAGAGATACAAAAGTTCTTACATTTATAAAAACAAAAAAGCAGTTGTTATGACTGGTTTTAATAGAATGAAATCATGCCGAAAGGCATTAAAAGATTTTTAAATATAATTTTTCTAAGTTGATATATTTTTGAGACCATATATATATATATATATATATATATATATATATATATATATAATTGAATCGAAAGTAAACCAGTTTATTGTAATCCCAATACTAGTATGTAACTCCTATTCACCCTGATACTTTTGGCCATTCCCTTGGACTACGGAATAAATGTACTGTGCCTGAAGTTAGGCTTTAGATGGGTTAAAGTTACAGAAAACAATTTAATATCATGAATAATCAAAGTAAAGATTATTAATGGCATATATAATAATTTCTCTAAGGAAATGATAAGTTATCTTGTGAAGCGACTGTTTTCAGACTAAGTTTGAAAATTTCAAATGTTATACCTATTTACAAGCAAGGTGATGGTGTATCCAGTCCAGATAGCTATCGTTATGTTTCCAGTATATCTATTATGATAAGCTTTTTGAATCTCTGTTAAGATTCAAACATGAGTTTTTGGGAAAAATCTAATCTTTAATACCAGCAATATGATTTTCACTTGTGTAGCAAATATAAACCAGTTTTTACGGTTGGTGAACCTGTCAAAAATGTGTAAAGGGAAAATTCCGTCTCAGGATATACTCTGTGATCCAAGTAAGGTTTTCGCAACTATGAAGGTTTTGCTGGTGAAGTTGAAGTTCTATAAAATTTTAGGTCTTGAACTGGATTTGTTTAAATTCTATCTTACTGCAAGAAAGCAAGTGACAATATGTTGATGGTGTTTATTTTAATATTGAAATTGTTAAATGTGGAGTTCCTCAGAGCTCTCTTTTGACTTTGCTGCTTCTCTTGATCTTTTTAAATGATTTCTCATACAATACCTTCGTATATAAAATATAGATAATATAAAATTCCTTAATAGGCAGAGTGCATTATATTTCCTTGGCTCTCTTTCAGATGGCGCCTTGAGAGAAGTGAGAGACTGGTTCCACGCAAATAATCTGTTTTTAAATTAACGTAAGACCCATGTTTTCAATCAAATATGGATGGCATCGAAGATAGAGCTAAGCTTATGGGTTATTTAAATTGATTCATACCTTACATCAAATTATTATATTGAGATATTTTGCTAACCTAAATGAACTAATACTTCTGAAATGACCTTAAGATAAGTAGGTTGTAAAAAGTAAGACTAGCATTGTTTTCTCAATTGATAATTTAATATAATTAAATCAATAAGCTAATACATAACTAGTATACTTTCAGTATTAATTACTCTATAATGATGCAAACAAATATTTTTTAAATATCCAAACAAGTTTTATAACGTAAAATTCAAATAAAATAATTCTTTTAATTAGTTTCTTTGTGTAATAAATTAATTAGATCAATGACAATATTTTAATTATACCAGTGTTTTAATCAGTCTGATTTTAAAGTTAGCGATGATTTGTTTATATTATTGATATAGTTTATTCAGACATTTTGTAATAATTCAAAAATTAGATGAAGTTACTATTTAATGTTATTCATTTGTTAATTTGCTCGTCTATAGGGCGCCAGGTTTGCTTTAGCATACCAATTTTGAAAAAAGAATGAATTTAAATATTTAAAAGAAAGAAAAATTATCTGGGGTCGTAAGTTCTTTTCACAGTGTACTTACAGTGATATTTGGTATTTAATGAAAACACTTGTCTCTGAAATGTTAACATAAAGATTTATTAAACTATTAAAGAAACATCCTACAAATTATTATTAACAACAAAAAAATCATATTATAAATACTAGTTATCCTTTTTAATTTCAATAACAAATTATGAATTTATATTTCCTTTATTTCTTTCTTTCAAATTAATTAATTTTATCTTTAAAAATGCTTTTACCAATAAAATTGTTGCAACAGGAATTTACTTTTTATTTAAATTTAAATCATTATAAAGATCTCAGATGGAGATTTACTTCAATTATTAAAATTTTATTATTTTATCTATCAATTTATTTCCTTTTAAAATATTTATGAAACAGATTAAAAAATTTAAACATGTATAGCAAAATATATCAAAACATAATATAAATACTTAGTCCTAATTTAACATATGGTGTTTATACCAGAACACCCATTTGCACTCAAATTGTCCAAAGATATTAATTCCAGATGTCCTGAGACTTGTAGATTACAGCAAGCGTTGTTTCCTGAAAAGTTCATGTTTCGAATATTCACCCAGCACTCTAGGAATGTTATTTTTTTGTACGACAATCATAACATTCATCATTAATAAAAGAATGTTCACTTCGATACAAAGTTTTTTTTTGCCACGTGCTAAACGATCCGTTTAAGACACTCATTTACAGTACACAGTCTCTTATTCTTTGAAATCTTATAAATTCGAGTGTTCATTAAGTTTCTTTTTTTTTATATTCACCGTCTAATTAAATACTTTATACTAATTTTCTCATAAATATTGTTTGTCACTTAGAATACAGTAAGTCTATTACTTTCAAACACGTTTACATTGTCATTAGAAGCGTCCATTATCACTTCCTATCCATTTTCTGCTAAATTAGTCTCTACTAGACTCTCAAAAAACACAACCATTCTCCACCAAGCTCTGATCTAGACTTTTTTAGAAACAACCTGTCACTCCTAACGCTGGACTCAGACTGACGTTACCATGAGGCAAATTCTTACTTCCGAAAGGCGTTCCTTCCGGTTACTGTTCTCACGTTTTACCGCACTGCCGTAAAAACACACATATTTTACATAACAAAACAATTAAACTAAATTATATTAAAATTGAACATGGTTATTTATACTTTTGTCTTGAAAATCCATTTTTCTTTTATAAATGACGTTACTAAATTTAAATTGTTATTTGAATCTCTTATCTCTTTGGCTTAACCGCGTCTTTCAAATGAGTCTATATTAAAATCTGACTTTTCACATTGTCACAAAACCCCACAAGGTTTGTATTTCAATACAGGTATTGGAATACAAAGCTTTTATACATATAAATTTCAAATCGAGAAAAAAAATTAATGGATGTTCAAGACATTTCATTTCAGAAGTTAAGGACCTCTTGAAAGAAAAAGAAATACCCCTTGTGTATTTTTTTTTTTTTTTTTGAAAGATTCTCTTTTGACATGAAAAAAAAATAAAATCTATTTGCTAAAGTCCTATTTCACTATCTCAGTTTGTTTGAGTCATCATAACTCATAAATATTAAAATATACGAATCAATTAGTGCTAAGCCTTATCTCTATTTATCCAATAAAACCCATCATCATTTTCCTTTTCAACCTCGTTGGCTGAAACTTTCCATCAACATTTTTTGTTGACAGGATCCCGTCACTCAAAGCTTATCTCCCAGACAGCCGTCTATATACTTTTTCTTGTCTCATCCTCTTTGCCAAGACGACATTTCTACATCCTTTGAAAATCTACCTTTGACTCGAGATATTCATCTGAATCATTTTTTAACTTAACACAATTTAAATTTAAAACCTCTCATTTTTAATTAACATTTTTACGAAAATTATTTACTTATTACTCAACATTACTTCAATTCACTTTAAAACTTTTCAATTCAGACTTTACATTATTATTTATTTTAGTTTAAATCCAATAACTATTTATTCTTACTTAAAATCTCAATTCTCCTGTATCTTGCTGGGATAACATGTTAGCTACTGATTTTACAATTACAAAAAACTCTTTTCTTCAACTAAAATTCAAAATATAACATCATTATTATCAAAAAAAAATAAAATTACTTACAAAACTCATCTATTTATTTCAAAATTACCTCTTTACAATTGTTTCATCTTTCAGTATCCTGTCTTAAAATTATTTCCATCTTATCTTTCATATTTTAATAATTCAAGTTGCATTAATCCCCAAAAAACCTCTTTATCATTCATTTATCCCTTTATCTCAACGTAGCTTCCTTTAAAAAATCATGATAACCGTCGTTTATTCGCAGAATTCCTCAAATCTCCCTTTATCTCATTAAAAATCGTCGCATATTTCCTTTATTTCATTAAAATCGTCGTATATTTCCTTTATTTCATCGCAGTACTCAAAAAACCTCTTAAAAACTAAAAAATTAACCATCAATGCAACTTAACTACCTTCTTTATAAAAGTTTATTAACAGAACAACTTCATTTTAAATACCACTTTACTCAACAATTCTGTAAAGTCATCATCTTCATATAAAAACTCAAAAATTCTTTCATTTAAATTACTTCATTAAAATCTCCCTTGTCATCAATCACTTAAATACAAAAAACTTATAAAAAATAAAAAATTATCATTGCTTTCCCAGCTAACACCGTATTTCATCAAAATCTTTAGACACCTTTATCAAATAACTGCTTAACATCATTTATTATTTCAAATTCCATTATTATTTATTTAAAAAACACTACTTATTTATCCTTTCTATCAAATTCATTAAAATCTCTCTACTTATTATTAATTTATTACTCCTTCCTTTAAAAAACAAAAACTTAACCTCCTTTACTCATCATTTAACATCAAAAAAAAAAACTTAAAAACTTTATTATTATCTATCTTGGCAAAACTCACATAAATTCTCAAACTTCACACAACTATTCTTCACATTCTCAAATCATAAATCACTTAAAACTAACAATTTTTTTATCATTTTATCTTATAATCCTTAATATTTATCAATGTCAAACATACAACTTATCGTTTTACAATTTTACATCTAATTATCTATTCTAATCAGCTAATTAACATTTTTACAATTTTATAAACTCTTCGTTTCATTTCATAAAAAAAAACTCTCCTTCCTGTCACGTCCGATTTATTTCTAGGCTTTGTTTCCTAAACAAACCCCCTCCTTTCACCATGTAAGCATTGTCTTACTGTCCCTTGACGACTTCCCTCAACATCTGTTTTTACCTATTAGAGCAGACTCAAAAAAAAAAACTTTTCTATATCTATGAAAGTTTATGACACTTACAAACATAAGTCATTGTTTATGTTTTTTGCCCAAAATTACATGTGACAGAACTCTAAACAACTACGTTGGATTTTTTGATAAGTTTTCCAATTAACTCGAAATCACTACCTTCCAGAAATGATATCTTAGGCCTTGATCATATCACTTCTCGAACATAGCTACATCCTGCCTCTAAAGACAGTTCGCCTACCAAACTTTATATTTTTATAATATAATCAAGAACTCTATGTTCTCTCTTAAACTTCTTCTACTAAATTTCTGTATTTCTTAATACAAAATAAGAACTCTTTGTTCTTTAAACTTCTCAAAATTGTCAAAGTTTTAACTATATTTCATTTACATAAGTCGTATGACAAATTTTTTGTTTTTTGTTTTTTGTTTATTTTTTATTTTATTTTTCAAAACTCGACCGGGGTTCATCATAGTAACAGTAATTGAATTATACTCCTCTATTCTTATGATGAAGCCCTGTCGAACGTCGATTAATAAAACCACCCTCGTTCCATGTTCTATTTTGTTTTTTATTCTTATACCTTTTTTATTTATTTTTTTTTTTTTTATGAATTTTTTGTTTATTTTATGCATTTGACCTCCTACTTACCCCACTACAGTCCTTCTGACCATCTACTTTATACCGTGCATACTTCAAATTGCTCTTTGGACTCTTACACAAAGCAACATGTTGTGACGTTGAAATGTGCAGTGGTTGAATGCAATATCCCTACTAAATTCAAGATAAAGCCCAAAACACATCCCTATTCCACAACACGCTCTCCATGTAGTCCCAGAATGCCTTATTCTTGCGAATAAAACATTCTATTATTACTACATAAACGCTCAGCCATCCACCCAATTTCATGTACTCCTTAAATGCACATACTCGAAGAAAATTTTAAAATTCATAAAAAATTTCATTTAAATTATATCATCCGAAGTTGAAATAATGTTTATTTTACCAATCTTATTACTAGCATCGTTGATTTTCTGATTATGTATTCCTTTCTAGATGTTATTATTCAAATTCAAAAAGAAATTTTATTTTTAAAACTTATTCTAAGTTTTCTACTTAGAAATTTTACTTTTAATTCTATTAAAGTTATTTAAGTAATCTACTTTCGTTCTTATTTACTTTATTTAAAACCAATTTTCCTTTATTTATGTAGTTTTTTATTTGAAAACGCTAGTTAATTTTCGATTATACGTCAAAAGTTTTTTATTTTCCTAGACAGCATTGTGGTAACACCCTATATTTCGTCTCAATGTCATGCATAGGAATTTATACCTGACTAAGGAATAAACAATTTCCCCTTTGTATATAGAGACGCAATTCTTTATCTGCTTACTACTGATAAGAAGTGAACCTTTTAGCTCCAACTAGATTCTATTTCTCTCGTCATTATTGAATATTTTATATTGAATCCACCTACTTAATATTGCATATTTTTTCTTCAACACTACTCTGAATCCTCGCTTCGAACTAACTATCTTATCTATGTCACGTAAAATCAATATTTATTCCTTTCATAAACATGCAGAGTTATTTACTAACAAACTTGCAGCTCCAATGATCCTCTCATCTAGCTAATCTGTTTTCGTCACGTTTTCTAAATATTAAGATCTTAATAAACATATAAAGTTGTTTACTGCTATAATCCAGCGTCTTTACTTTACAAATACCTAAACGTTTTCTAAAACTAAACTCTTAATATTTTACGCTTGGCTAATAATTATTTTCTATATTTCTGTCTTAGCTTACAAAATTTATCAGTACACACAAATTATTAGTATTCATAACTCTTAATTATCTATTTTCAAACTTAAACTTACTTATTAACAAAATCTTAACTACTTTTTATTAATTATTTTAAAAATCAAGTCCGTGTGTTTATAAAATGTCCTTACATTTATTTATTCATTCCAAATTTCAATTGATTACAACTCAATTATAAATTATATATTTTTTACGATGGTTCCCAAATTGGTGAAACATTTTGTAAAATATAACCTGCTTTCTTAACTTAATTACAACGTTAAATACTTCTGTCCACACGGACAGTTTGCCTAGCCTAGTCATCACAACAGACCCTTTCTTAACAAAAGATCTCCCTTTGTTATTGTCTCGGAGTGTTGACAAAATACCTTTCTCTTTCTCCCTCTCATGCATACCATCACCCCTTCTTCTCTCAAACATCCTAGAATCTAATGACCTAATTTCAACATCTGTTCGTTCAGGAATTCTAACCCCACCATTCTTATACACTAGTACAAAACCTTCTTTTACTATTTCTACATTTTTACTTTCAAGATTATATTTAAAGTTAGATTTCTCACAAAAACTTTTAATTTCTTGTTCTTGGGTTTGAAAGATACTCTTAAATTTTATCATTACACAATTTTCAAACTCTACCTTCTTATGACCCACTTGTTTTTTAAAATAAACAGCTGATACCTTCGTTATTAGATTATTTACTTTTACTTTGTTTTTCAAATTAATTATACCTATTCCAACCCCACCAAACTTATTCACTTCAACATTACTTGTTATCTCTAGATTTACCTTGTTACCTAACCCATTATTCATTATTTTAGAAATTTCTTGAACACAATCATTCACACAATCGTCTTCTATTATTATCAAATCATTTGACATGTTATTTATCTCATTAAAACTGTTAATTTCAATTTCAGCTATTGCTTGATTTAAATTGTTATCTAAATTATTAATATTTTCTACCAAAACACCTTCTACACTATTAATCTGTTCAAATTCTACTTTTTTCTCACAATAGCTTAATTCAAATTCTACTTTATTATTAGTTTCCATTACATTAATTTCCATTTTAAGATTCTGTTCAAATTTTACATAATTTGGTTTTAATTCAACCCTCATTTCTTCAAATTTTTTACACATTGCTTCTTTTAAATTTAAATTATCTTGTCTTAGTTCTAATTTAGTCTGTTTCAAGTCATTATCTATTTTATCCAGTTTGACATTATTCTGTTCAAGTTTAATATTAAAATCTTCTAGTTTAGCATTGATTTCCAGCTTATTCTGATCAAATTTATTACTTATTTCTTTTAATTCCAAATTGTTTTGATCAAACCTATTATTTATACATTCAAACTTCTTATCATTATCTCGTCTTAATTCTAGACTACCTTGATCAATTTTATTGTGTAAAACTACATTATTTTGTTTTGTTTCTAAGCTATTTTGTTCAAACCTTAAACTATTTTGTTCCATTTTTTCCATCATTACTTTTAACATACTCTTAATCTCTAAATCTTGATCATTATTTTTCACACTCTCATCCATCCTAACCTCTTCAGCTCTTAAATCCTTATCTGAATTTTCCTTTACAGTTTCTACCCCTGGTGTTTCTACTATTTTTTTATTTATATCTTCACACTGTTGTTTACTATTTAGAATCCTATCACTATCAAATCCATTAAAATCCGAACCTGAACTACTATTTACGTTCACACTTGAACGTCTACTATTATTACTACTACCTATTTCTTGATCTAAAAAATTTTGTGCAAATTGTTCATTTGTTTGCTCATTACTTTGCGATTCCTTCTCTAAATTATCAAAAATATCCCCTGTAAATTCCAATGGCTCTATATTATTTAAAGAATTTTGATTTCCTAACCCTACCTGTTCATCACTATTATTTACATTTACAATTTCTGACTCCATTTTTATCTTACTATATTTAACACAAAAAATTTTAAAAAAGAATCTTTCTTATTATTATAAAGAGAGTCCTTACCTTGATTTCAAGAATTCTCATTACCAAAATCACTGTTTATTTCGACTAAAAAGGCCCACAGTTGCGGCGACATTTGTAATAATTCAAAAATTAGATGAAGTTACTATTTAATGTTATTCATTTGTTAATTTGCTCGTCTATAGGGCGCCAGGTTTGCTTTAGCATACCAATTTTGAAAAAAGAATGAATTTAAATATTTAAAAGAAAGAAAAATTATCTGGGGTCGTAAGTTCTTTTCACAGTGTACTTACAGTGATATTTGGTATTTAATGAAAACACTTGTCTCTGAAATGTTAACATAAAGATTTATTAAACTATTAAAGAAACATCCTACAAATTATTATTAACAACAAAAAAATCATATTATAAATACTAGTTATCCTTTTTAATTTCAATAACAAATTATGAATTTATATTTCCTTTATTTCTTTCTTTCAAATTAATTAATTTTATCTTTAAAAATGCTTTTACCAATAAAATTGTTGCAACAGGAATTTACTTTTTATTTAAATTTAAATCATTATAAAGATCTCAGATGGAGATTTACTTCAATTATTAAAATTTTATTATTTTATCTATCAATTTATTTCCTTTTAAAATATTTATGAAACAGATTAAAAAATTTAAACATGTATAGCAAAATATATCAAAACATAATATAAATACTTAGTCCTAATTTAACATATGGTGTTTATACCAGAACACCCATTTGCACTCAAATTGTCCAAAGATATTAATTCCAGATGTCCTGAGACTTGTAGATTACAGCAAGCGTTGTTTCCTGAAAAGTTCATGTTTCGAATATTCACCCAGCACTCTAGGAATGTTATTTTTTTGTACGACAATCATAACATTCATCATTAATAAAAGAATGTTCACTTCGATACAAAGTTTTTTTTTGCCACGTGCTAAACGATCCGTTTAAGACACTCATTTACAGTACACAGTCTCTTATTCTTTGAAATCTTATAAATTCGAGTGTTCATTAAGTTTCTTTTTTTTTATATTCACCGTCTAATTAAATACTTTATACTAATTTTCTCATAAATATTGTTTGTCACTTAGAATACAGTAAGTCTATTACTTTCAAACACGTTTACATTGTCATTAGAAGCGTCCATTATCACTTCCTATCCATTTTCTGCTAAATTAGTCTCTACTAGACTCTCAAAAAACACAACCATTCTCCACCAAGCTCTGATCTAGACTTTTTTAGAAACAACCTGTCACTCCTAACGCTGGACTCAGACTGACGTTACCATGAGGCAAATTCTTACTTCCGAAAGGCGTTCCTTCCGGTTACTGTTCTCACGTTTTACCGCACTGCCGTAAAAACACACATATTTTACATAACAAAACAATTAAACTAAATTATATTAAAATTGAACATGGTTATTTATACTTTTGTCTTGAAAATCCATTTTTCTTTTATAAATGACGTTACTAAATTTAAATTGTTATTTGAATCTCTTATCTCTTTGGCTTAACCGCGTCTTTCAAATGAGTCTATATTAAAATCTGACTTTTCACATTGTCACAATTTGCCATTATTTGTGTATATAAAACTTAACACATAAGGTTTCGATGGTATGGGTCAACTCTTGTTGTCAAGTGAAACCTACAATATGAGAAATATGTAAAGGACCAACATTTGCCAAGTATCCTAAAACCACAATTCCACAGAACAACATCATAATGAAATCGTAAACACCAAGTGAACTAACCATAGAGGTCATGAGAACGGAACCTACCAGTAACACACACACACACACACACACATATATATATATATATTATACACCTATAAAACATCTATCAGTTTTATCAAGGTGAACAATGTTTTGTTCCCTCTCTCAGAAGTTTAGCACAAGACTTTGTAATCATGCCTTGTGGTAGATTAACTGATTTTTTTATTATTTTTTTAAATTTTTTTACTTTACTAAAAGGAGAGTAATTTTTATTGTTAATTTAAATTTTATTATTGGAAGTCATAACGTCCTTATTTCTATACTGGTTTGTTTAATAGTGTTGTTTGTATACTGTATATACAAGGTTTTAATTATTTTTTGGACTACCTTTGCCACTTTCCAATTTAATTTATGATTTTCAGACCAAATATGTTCGGCTATTTTTTATTTATCTACTAGGTATAATCACATGTACTTTTTGTGTGCACAAATTTAAACAAGTTATTATTACTGTCTTATTGATCGCTTTGTCTTTCCAATATACTGCCTATCACAATCACATTTATTACTATAAATACAGTGCCCGTTTTTGAATTAGTGTTGATTAGATGTTCTCTAACAGTATTTCGATTATTGAAAGCAATATATAATTTATATTTTCTAGTCATGCTAACTTTTTTCAATAATCCCAACATATAAGAGATAATCATGAACGCTTAGTGTTATCATTTTTGTTATACTGTTTCCTTTTTTATCAATTGTTTTATTACATTTTGATATAACAGATTGAGGATATCCATTGATAACCAAGTCATCCCTAAAATGATTTAGTTCTTGGTTTAGATTCTCTTTATCAGAACAAATATAATCTCTGTCCAGTAAAGAATTAACTATTCCTTCCTTACTAGTATTACAAAAATAGTTTAGGTACAGGCTAGTGAATGTATTTTTTCAATAAAACGAAGTCTTAAGAATATCTATACTTCTTTCATCACACACATCCAAGAATGAAAGTTAATTATTAATTTAATTTTCCATGGAGGAGATGGAATTAGAAGTGTTGTAAAAAATATTTTATTTTATTGCCACCATAAAGACTTCTAAATATAAGGAATTATTGGCATATGAAAAGAACATACATCTATAGTCTGAAAATCATAAATTTAATTAATAAGTGGCAAGGATAATCCAGGAAAAACTTATATTAAAGAAAAATTATTGAAGCCTTGTATACAATAATACTAACAGACAACCCTATCAGCCAAACCAGTATAGAAATAAAACTATTATGGCTTCCATCTATAAAAACTGAATTAACAATTAAAAATAAGAATTTCTCTGCATTAAGTAAGGCTACAATTTTTATTGTTGATCCGCCTCCACGTCTCGTACTAAACTTCTGGGAGAGGGAAAAAAGATTGTTCACCCCAATTGAACAGTTAGCAACTACTTGTTGGCACACCCTCTTTGGTATACCATGATCACTTGGTATTTATCATTTCTTGTGTTAGTGTGCTGTTCTGCAGCATTTCCTGACCACATTAATATTTAGTCTTGGTTATTTTGACTTACTGAGGCCTAGTTTTAGCCCTGGGTTCCTGTGTAGATTATTAGTTTTTTAGTTGTAGTTTCTGATATAGTTTCAGGATACAAGGCTATATTGGCCCTTTTCATGTTTGTCGTGTGATAACAAGAGCTGATTGACACTCTCGAAACACCGTATTAGTTTTTTTATATGCAAATGTCCAAATAAACTATATTAAATTTAGTTTAGATTTTGTATGGATAGGAACTCCTATCTATACATAGTCTAAACTAATAGGCTATGTTCCCTATTAAACTCTAACGTAAAACTATTAAATTTAATTAGACTACATGACTATTTAATGCTAACTTTCAAATAATACACTATTTATTCCAATCTTAATTAGAGATCTTATTTAAAACACAGTATTTATAAAACTTGTTGATTAATAGATTTTCTACATAATGTACATTTTTTCATACAGGAAAAAATACAATTAAATTCTATGCATACTATATTGCTAATATACATCTATTACACAATTTATCACTAATAATTATCTTGGCTGAAACTACAGAAAATGTGATCACTCTGTTTGAATCACTTCCACATAATATTCTATAATTTTTCTTGATAACATATTAGGAGTTCCTAACCTTTTAGTGTAAGATATGCTACTCACAGAAACTCTGTCACTGAGTCCATTGACCATCTTCATTAAAATATTTTGGCAACTTTTTTAGCATTATATAAGTTGTGGCCACAATCGGCTTTTTGTACTCAAAGCTACAGGATATATGGGAAGAAAGAGTAGCAAGGTAAGAAGATGAAAGAGTGGTATTATTTCAGTAAATCAGGATTGAAGTAGGGACTTGGACTTTCATTTTTTCTCCATCTTCTTGACATGCCTGCCTTCAGCTTGGCACACCCTCATGAAGTCTATCGGAGACATCCTCTGTAGCACAGAGAAGTTTCTGGAGAGACATACCCTCAGTTGATCGATACCACCATAATTAAGTTGCACATTATCTTGGCAACAAGAACCGACAGTCCATTTTATTTATAGTGTAACAACGGTTTAGTTTTATTTAGAATTGAAGTTTGAAATAATTGTTATTGTTTTATAGATCAGCACAATAAATCCAGTGGGGGTTTTTCGTATAATATACATGGGTTATTTCCAAAGTAAGAACTATTTGTTAATTTTGCCCCTGCATGTCATTATTGGGGACAATTCTAGATAAGTCATTTTCTTTAACCTTCAATGAAAGCTGTTGAGTGTATAGTGATTGGTAATCTCAACGATTGTGTTCAACTAAAATTGTATCAGTTAATGGTGATGGCCCATGTTTGGTATAATGGCTAATATTCTCACTTGGTATGCAAGAAGTTATAGGTCTGATTAGTTTCAGTTTTGACTCAGGATCTTGAGGAACTAGAATTATGTTGATGGAACTGGACATGCTGATCACATATCACCTGATGAAAAGCTGTCTAGCAGGCTCTAGGTCCACATCAGACTCTTGTGACAAGAATTTATTTATTTTGCTATAAATGAGGGAAATGTTCAAAAACATTTTGAAATTGTACTTTCACACCATATAAAAATGTATGTACATGCAATATTAGGAAAAAATACTATGAACAGTACAAAATTATTATTTTCTTTTATGAAGCAAATGTGTAGAATAAATTTAGGAATTATAAGGCAATTATGCCTTTAAAACTTTGTTAGGTCCTTTGTCTGTTAAAAAAACGATGATTAATCTCAAAACATCTTAAATTTGTGGCTCCCTCAAATTCCAGAGCATAGCCTCCCTAATTGAAAAAGTTAATATTTTATTTTCTACATTTATTAAAAACTGAACACTGATTTGATACTGGAATTAAATTGCAACGAAAACAATAGAATTTGATGTGTTACAGTCAGTACATAATAATTAGTTTGTCTTATTGGCTGGGCTGTGCTGGACTTCAACACATCACATTAGGTAGTGCACAGGTAGTAAGTGGTGGGGAGGATTGCAAGATTAAATGGAACTTTGGATTGCAATCAGTGTAGTCCGAGTGAGCTTTGCTTAGTGTTCATTTTGTTTGGACTATCAGCTATTAGGCCTAGTTTGTTTACCTTGTGTGTTGTGAGGCTGATTCAATTGTTTAATGGTTTGTTTATAGTTTATTAGTTAGATAGTTGTATACTTTTAAAGCAGAAACATTATGAAAATAAATAGTGTTACTAAATTGCAAAGTATTAGTTTTAGTAAACTTAGTTTAAAATAAAAAAAATACGATATCCTACATCAAATTTAGAAATTAGACAATCCTCAACAAACACGCAAAAATCGTACATGGGAAAATTTAATAAATTAATTTATACAAATAATAAAGGGTTATGTAGGTGTGACAGAAAACACCCTATTTTGTGTCTATTCCTTGCCATTTGTTTGGTGGTGATGTGGCTTGGACAAAAATTGGTGTGGTAGACTTGAAAAATCTCACTGAATAACTTAAGAAACACGAAGATTCTTCCACACATTAAAAAAATATAATACATTTAGTTATGCTTGGAACAGTAAATATCACAGTTCGTTCAACTAAGTGAAGCCTATAGGGAAAATTTAATTAAGCATAATGAAAAAGTAAGAAATAATTGTGATATTTTATTTAAAAAAATGACTCTATTAAGTTATGTGGTGAATTTGAAATCCCTTTATGAGATCATGACAAAACATGTGATTCAATTAAACGTGAAACAGAATAAACCAGAGAATTTTTCGATGTTTGTTGGATTTTGCTGGAAAATTGGATGAGTCTCTATAAAATCATCTTTTAAGCTCCACATTTTTTAAGGGCATCTCCAAAACCATGCAATATGAATTATTGGAGTGCATTCTAGAAGTGTCATGGGATGAAATAATACCACATGAACTGCATGTGAAATTTTTCAAAATATTTTGGGATATTTTTGGTCCTTTATTTCAGAATGCTGAAGTGTATTACAGAGCAGTTACAAATTGTACTAAAAGAAGACAATGGAAAACTAAATGCACAGACAAATGATTGTGCTGCTGTCATGAGTATCAAAGGAGGAATACAGACAATTTTGAAGGAAACTTTTCCTAATATTAATTTTTACATTGTTGTGCACATCAGGTAAATCTAGTGAAGAAAAATGTTGTTGCTCAAAATACCCACACACAAATATTTTTCAGCAGCCTTTATGGTATACCCGTGTTTTTCAAGTCACCCTCAAGACGTTATGAAACTTTAAAAATTATTTGGAATTTTATGAAGGAACATAAAAGGAATCAAATATAAAAATGTCTTATTATTTTTGAAAATTGAAAAATTGTATACAAATAAGTTTAATTATTTACCAACCAGTGTCTTATAGAACAGAGAAGTAACCCCAATACAAATATAATAATAAGTTTATATTTGTACATAGTTTCTCATAGATCATTGAAAGGTTACATTTTAAAGTTTCTTAGAGCTAAATGATAAAAATTTATAATTAAACTGATAATTTACAAAATTACTTACATTGGTGGACCAATTTCAATTGTAGATGCAAGTAAATTTATTGTTTAATATAAACATGTTAAATACCAGAAAAATAATAAAAGTGATGATTTATAAAAATATATTTTCATTCCTGGAAAAAGTAGTTTGAAATTTAATGACAAAAATAAGTAATATTAAAATTTTAAAAGTGTCAAGTCTACTATATACTCCTTTGCTACATTAACTGATTTTTTATAAACATGACAATACTTATCTTAATTGAATTTGCTATCTCTAAGTGCATTTATATCTAATTATAAATTTATACAATTATTTGTTCAAACAGCAAACTTCATAACTGTTTACGTAACATTACATAACACATACCAATAAATTTGTATGCACAAGTCTATTTAAATGTGTTTTCTTCTTTTATGAAAGTTTTTTTTTCCATAAAATTTAATTTTTTTTTTACGATTTGTAAATAATTTAATAATAGAAAGTTTTTTGTAGACTTTTGGGAGAGTGGCTATCCCAACTGGCTTTTCATAAAATTAAGAAAGTAGTTGAAACTGGGGTAGTTAGAGCATAACAAGGTTCTTTACCTATATGATATTTTATGTGGATAACAAATTAGACCCCAATTTTTTACATTAGTATTAGGAAAAAATATTCTGTTAGACTCTCTATTCAATTCTACATTAGATTCTCTAATAAATCTATTAAAGACTCAGTTCTTGGAGATCTTCTATTACATTCGCATTAAAATCAGAAAAAATCACCAATTTACAATGTTTATATTTTCTGCTCAAAAAATGTATAAGTTCATCAAACTACAATAAAAATTCAAATCAGAATGAGGAGTCCGGTAAACAGTTGTAACAATCAAATTATCTGAGACAAAACTACAGCAGTGATTTCAAAAACATAGGTCCTACAAATTTTAGTTACATCAATTAGTGTAAATTCCACTCCTTGTTTTGTAAAAATACAGCAATCACCCCTATTAATGGGGTTCTCTGCAGTATATGCTGGCCAAAACATAGCTTTTAGGAACATACAAGGAAGACTTCTGTGGGCAGAGCCAGTGCTCATTAAGTGTAACAACACAATAACTAAAACTATCCAGTCATATATCTAACAAATCAGTCGTATACCTAATAAATTGAATGTTGAGATGAAAAAGTGTGAAGTAACTTTCTAGGGACTGTTGGTGGTTTTCAGAAGAACACATTGACCATCACTTGCTTCTGTAGGTGCAACCACCCTCTTCTTTTCAAGCCAATCTACCATAGTTGTCTCAGTCTTGATATTTTTTGACCTGATGATCCCTACCTGGACAGATTAGCTCACACTAACTCTTACACAATACCCTTTTTTCAAGTATATTTAGGTGAAATCCTTGTCCAATAAAATGTTTAATCTCCAATCTACTATTTAGTTATCCTTATATTTTTAGATACTTTATCTGTAGAGTTATTTATTGTTTGGTGTAGAATTTGCTAGTTCCATGTCAGATTCAAAATCAGCACCAGATGGTATCTCAGTAAAAATCAGATTAGTCACCTTTGACAAAGGCAGGGCCTTATGCAAAGCCCTATGATTTGTATACTGAAAAGGAAATTCCCTATACACATCGTTTGCTCCACACATTATTATTATTATTATGAAGTCATTTGTGTTAAAATCCTTAGCAAGAACATTAACATTATCTATCACACCATCAAAGAGACACCGGGTTTCACAATTGCACACACATTATAATCTGTACTGAGATTGTCTCTCAACACCCTTGAGCAACCTCTACCATGACTGGCTGACAGGATTAAAACCTTTCTTCCTACAGCTTTACCTATACTATGTTTATGTAATTTTTTTCAATTCTTGCAACATAATTTGACTTCCTGGATTTGTTAGAGTCAACCTCACACTGCATTTGTCCGTATTTTTAAATTCATGGAGACTTTTACTCAGTAGGATTCAAATTTGATAATAAAACCTTGCTTAATTCTGTATCCAACATCTAATATTGATTTTTTTTTTGTTAAGAAACATTGAGCTTTTGTTTGTTCCGGAAAAGTGCTTCTTCTATTTCGAACTACTTGAAAATCTTCCATTTCTACTATCGTAGTTCTAGATGTATTATCTTTTTCTAAGCTGTGTATTACCATTTCCTTTGTTCGGCAGTCATTTAAGCTAGCAACTAGTCTGTTTTGCAAATCATGTATTTCAGATTTATATATATATCTGGTCCATTAAAAAAATCTACTGGAACGGATTATGATGAAGGTTCAACTATTAACTTAATTGTTAATTTTGTTCCATTTTTGTTTTCAAAATAGAAGTGAGAAAACATAATGAGGTAATCGATAAAATTGAAAATCTTGGTGTATCAAGTACAATTATTAAAGGTATGAATTAACAGTCAGAAGTTAATTCTCAAATTTATAATGGTTTTGAATCCACTTTTAATGCTGGAGGAAATTTGAATCTGTCTGTAATTTTATTTATCTCATCTTGGGTTAGGATTTTTTGAAAATGATGCAATTTATAAATGGAAAGCCTCAACAAAAGGAGCTGTTTTACTTGCTGATGTAAAAATAAAAATTAATGACTTTTTTATAACTATGAGTCCTATGATTTAGTTTAAAACTCACAAGTATTTTTTAAATTTTAATCACTGGCAGTGTATTGAAGAACATAGCAACTGATACAAATTATATGATTGATATTACAAATAATTATAGAAATATTTATTTATAACCCAAAATTTATTAGTATTGGGTTTCAAAATATTAGAAAATACAAAAAATGAACCTAATATAATGAGCTTTCTTCTATATCAGATCTCACTACATTAATACATTTGTACCATGACAATCTAGCAGTTTATTACTTGGCCGTCTTTATTTCAAGTGTTTAATGTAGGAGAGAGATAATTTTTTACAATTTATATTTTATTCAATTTTGTAATTTTATTAAGTTTGTATTTTTGTAATATAGTATTGTATTCTAATGACGATACTATTGTATAACTAATTATGAGAGGTGATGTTGGCGAGACAGGAAATTAACTTTGTAACATATTCTTAGAATTAGCTATTATCTAAATTACCTATTAACTAACCTAACCTAAGTGAAGAACGGTTAGGCTCAAGGTCTAGTGCTTAAGTCATTTAACTGCAACACAACTGCAATGCAACTGCCGTCACTTCTTTGTGGCCTAAATTATTTACTCTCTTCATTGTAACTTCGTAAACCATTTTCTTTGTTTTTGTTAATTTTTTTCTTTATAAATAAAATAAAAAATGTATCTTTTAGCTAACAAAATTAATCATATTGGAAAATTTGTGTTTAAAGAATTAAAATTATTTATTTTTTAAAAAATATTAAGAATTGGAAAAACTTATAAAATTGAAAGTTTTATACAAATAAAAACTAAATTACCCTGTTGAAATAGAAAATTTCAAAACGTTTTTACTAAAAAAATGATTGAAGAACTTTAAAAAATTTGTTTGTTTAATTAATAACAGTTTAGTCATTATTGAGACAGATAGTCAAAGAATCACTTATTTTGTTGAAATTTTGCTTTTGCTAAAAATTATTGTTAAATCCCAAAGTGTGCTATGTTTTATTAATTTATTGAAGAATTGTTTGACTGTTCAAGGGTTTAGTTAATTTTTTGATATTTTGATTTAAAAAAAAAACAAATTCACCTAAAGTGTGTCAGTACTCTCATATCATCAAGTAGTCACACTCATATACTGATATATCTATGTTTTTCCAGTGAGTGGATCGGTGTGTCATCAACATAGATGCTGACTTTCAGGGAGGAAAGTCATAGTGGTGTGATGTGTTAACTGATGGCGCAAAGCTTGAAGGCAAGAAAGCAACTAACTGGGGTAGATTTTTATATATCAGGTATGGAGGAGCTAGAGAAGTCCTTCCATTTGGAAGAACACTACAGTCTCTTCCAATCAGAGGTCTATGGAATCTTATAGGGTGCATGCCTAAATGAACTTAAGGCAAGTGATGTTAGTGATATAGTGATTTGCTCTGACAGTCAGGTAGTCATGAAAGTTCTATAACCAGTTAAGAGTGGAACAGAGGCGATCTTAGAATCGTGACTTATCAGTGGAAAGTGACTGGAGCTGTTAATACTTCAAAATTTGTATAGTTCTGCTAATGAAGGAGAAGACTTTTAAAAGTTTAGAACAAAAAATATCAACAGACAGATATGGCCAATTAATTTTAAAATATCAACTAAATCTAGACTACATTTTGGTCAATTACACAATTTAAAGAAATCATCATTAGAAAAGGTTAAAAATAAAATAATAGATATACATTAAGACCTCAATTTATGAACATTCAATGTACAAACTTTCGATGATATAAACAAAGTTCAAAAAATATTGTAAAGACATTTTAGGAACTGGTGATTAATTGACAGGGATCAGAATGGCTGTTCTATTGAGGATGAGGATTAAAGGATGAACTATACATGTAGAACCAGTCAATTGAGTTCATACTTTCATAAAGTGTATATAATTTTTATTACAATTATTTTGCTATAATTGTAGTCATTTATTAAACAGGAGTGGAAAACTAAACGATCGGGGGGGGGATGTAAAGTGTGGAATTAAGAGAAAGACAATCACGATGGAATATATTAAATGTTTTGTAAAAGGAGAAAATATGGTGGTTGTAGCTTGGGTACATGAAATTGTTCTACAATTCCAATAATTTAATAATAAGTTTTTACATCTTGGAGAGTATTAAAATATATGCCCCTATGGAGTAAATGATCAAAGATGTACTGTACTGAACTATTCCGTACATGTAGAGTCAGTCAATTGAATTCTTACTCTTATAAAGTGGACATTAATTATTGTTTTTATTTCAATTATTTTGTTATAATTATTGTAGTCACTTATTAAACATAAGTGGAAAAAGATAAGATTGTGAAAATTTACAGTTAAGCGAAAGACGATCATAATAGAACATAATGAAACGTTTTGGAAAAGTAGAATAGATGGTGGATTTAGCTCGTCATTATGAAATTGTCCTAAAATTGCAACAAAATGATAAAATTTTACATCTGTGTATGAATCATTTTACATATTGTAACAGTTATCAAAATTGTACTTTAATAAATTTTGTTTAAAGTCGAGGACTTACTGTAGTTCACAATGCATAATTTCTCTCCAATATTAAGGATTAGATTTGAGGTGATCACACATTCTCATAATCCAATAATATGAAATCATAAGAAAAGTCAGAAATATTACAATTATTACAAATCATGTTTAGGAGAATACTATTTTACTGTTTAAGGATATGTATTGGTTACTTAAACCTGTATTTCTATTTCTATATTCTAAGTTAGTTCCTCATAACTGTACTTTGTAACACAACCTGTACAATCTTCTTGGTTTGCATTTACACATTTTAATCTCATAAAAAAAACAAAAAAAAACACAATACATGATTTTTGACAATGTTTATTGATCGGTGATGTTATTAACAAATTAAAAAACTCACAAATTTAGGCTTTAAACATACACATCTAAAAAAATGTTCAACAACGGACTAGATAGATTAAGCCACGCTGGTAAATTAATCACTATCAACTACTTAACAATGTGTCATTTATTTTTACATGCAATCTAAAAGACAATTGAAAAATAAAATTTCAAAAAGTGCTTAAAAACATTTAACTACAATAGTTTATTTTCATGAAAAATGTATATATTAGGCTACTTAAGATTGTGCTACAAAAGTAGCCACTTTAACAACACTTTATTTAAAGCCACTTTATATACTTTAACAATATAAAATTTAGCATTATAACTTTGATAATTAAATATAGGATGAAGTAACACACATCACTATGAAATGTTTGGTTTCATTAAAATGATTAATGAACAAATATATTAAGAGAACAGTCTTGTGAATAGTATTCTATCATACATAGTAACTGCTCAACAATCCAATATTTGTGTCTTATTCTCTAAACTCAACACAGAGTGATAAAACTGTTTAAAAACTGGACTGAAATATTCAGTTATTAAGACATATTTAATAATAAAGACTAGTGAAATTAATCTCTTCCGAGAGGCAAATGGATATATCCGGAAGTCCAACTTTATTTCTAGCACAGTAATTGGATATAACTGCAAGGTCAATCTTGCAATTAGCACGGCATACGGATATATACACAAGGCCAACTTTCCGCCTAGTTTGGAAAACTTTGCATATGGGTATATCCACAAGGCCAATCTTGTCTAGTGTGACAAATGGATATGTCCGAAAGCCTGACCTTGCTGCTGGCACAGCAAATGGATATATATCCAAAAAATGTGTCTCTAGAGTGGCGAACTGATATATCCTCAAAGCTGTATTTTCATCTAGCACGGCATATGTATGACGCAAACATATGTTAAAATAAAGGTTAGTAATTTAGGATACTAAATGTCTCGTAAGTAATATACTAGTTATAAACTTATTATTATTATTACTGTTCATTATTTCATTTAGGATCATAAAAGAAGAAACGAATCTATTACAATCTGTAACATTAGTTGCTTACATTGAAGGTAGAGGGTATACCCTTTTAGGAGGATTATTGTTTCACTTAAACTTTGTTTATATTATTGTGTATAAATAATGGTAAATTTTGGTAAAAGTAGTAAATTTACACAATCTGTATTGTTTGAAGAGAATTGTAGTCACTCTCAGTGACTGATTCCAAAAGTGAAACTATTGATGTTGATATGGCTAATCAATATAAGCGTATATTTACAGATATGAGAAATAATGTTATTAGTAATGATTTACGATAACTAGAGATATTACTGTGAATAACAATGGTCCTGTACCTATTTTACCAGAATAATTTGATACATAGCTATTTATTGTAAAATTAATAGCTTGGAAAAGGGAATTAAGTCAAATTTGTACAATAAATGCCTCTAAAGTAAGCTAAAAATAACAATTTAAAAAAAAATAATTAAAGAAATTTGGCACATAATTTGTTAATAAATAGTCTTAAACTTGTTATTTTTAAAATTTATACACTTTTCAAAACTTTAGATTTTTTGCAACAAAAAAAAATGGTTATTGGGGCAATTTGCATTTTTATTTAGTTTGGGAAGAGTTAAATCAAAAATGTAAGCGATTTCGATTCACTATTGCTCAACAGTACAATGTTTTTGTTTTATTCTAAAACTAATAAAAATAATTCTATATTTTCAAAATGAATGAAATATTTGGCTGTAAAACAAGATTAAACATTTAAAAATTAAGACTATTTACTAAGACTATTTATTAAGCCAAGTGAGTACAACTAACACCATCAAAAGTTTAAGAATAGAAAAAATATCTATTTCATTATCCTAAACAAAAAACAATAAAATAGATCATTCTGAGTTATTATTGTATCAATTCCAATTTATTTTCTTACTGAAATATATTTACAATGCTATCACTTGAATCAGGAAAACTTCACACATAAGTGTCAAGAACTATACAGAGTGGTAACAAAGTTAAAATGAGATTGTAGGATTATCAAAGGAGTCCAAACAGAGCCAGAAACTGAGATGACTCTGTCTATTGACCAAGTGTCAGTGGATAAAATCAGGTTACTGGACTTTCGCTTCGGTTACAAGTTTATAAGTATTATATTCAGTATAAAGCGGCCTGGTAAAAATAATGAGATTATTGTAAAGGGACATCAGTAGACTTATGGGTTTCAGGATTCCCTCGGGGCTAGTGGATCTCTAGATATAACTGACTCTCAAAATCTTCAGTCCAAAGTGTGAGCAAAGTCGGCTTAAAATAAAGCTAGATGGGACTCATATGGGTGATACATCTCACAGGAAGGGTTCTGTGGTAGAAAGGAATCGGCAGGAGGCTGAAATCAGCATCCTAGAGGCCCTTCTGTATTTCAGCACAAGTGTACTATTTTTTAAAGGAGAGAACACAATATCAGATGAATTAGAAGCCGCCCTTGAAGAGGGAGAGGCTCGGAAAATAGAGATCTGAGTCTCTATCTCTCAGTGGATCTCATAGTTCATTAATGATGTATAATATAAGGTGTAGATAAACTTCAACATGTAAAAGTATCACCTACATTGCTTAGCAGAGGGTTTGTATGTGATTTGTTGAATGTGGCTTTAATTCAAGAGCCATGGATAAATGGAGACTGTCTAATAAATGGATCTCTATTCTCAATAGGAAACTGATTTATGATAATAATCATAATATATTTAGAACATGTAAGAATAACAAAGTTTTTGTGTTTCCTGTTTCAGAATTTATTATAAGGAATCTAACTGCAGTAACAGTCAAGGTACCAATGCTGTAGGGTAACTACGAAGTTGGCAAGAGATATGTGGCAATTGGTTTTACTATTGGTCAATGTAGTGTGTGGGAATCATGACGATCATATAAGTGTTAATACAAAATACTCTATATCTAGTTTGGAACACAGCCAAAGAGTTAGTCTCAGCAAAACTGTGATTTCTTCACCAGAAGAAGGAAGTTGAAATAGGTGGGGTACAGCTGGTGTTTTCCGGTGAGGTGAAGTATCTGGGAATTAGTTCGTGCAGAAACTTCTTTGGAATGCTCAGCTGGACTGGGCTGTAAATAAGGCAACTAGGGCCATTAAAGCTTGTAATCAACTCATGGAGCATTATTCAAAAGATGGGTACCTGGTCTTATGCTACCATTGTGAAGTCCATAGTTACTTATAGTGTTTTTGTATGGTAATAGAAGATAGGTAAGGCTGTAGCCCAGAAAGAAGCTGCAAAGGCTAGAGTGCTTTGGTATTAGAGGTACTATATGCACCTGTCTTACAGAGCCATAGACGTGTTACTTGATATCCCCTTTTGCATATCTTTGGAGGCATTATCTACAGTTTTGAGTTTGATGAAGGCTGTTAATTATAAACCAAGAGACATGGTTGAACACAACAGTGCCAGACATAATGAGGAAAACACTTAAATTTGATTGCTCTTTCAAGATCATTATTGTGGGAATGTAAAAGGCTAGACATAGAAGGGGATGCCCATTTATGGTATATGGATGGCTTCAAAATGAATAGTGGAGATGGAGATACAACATTGTCAGATGTAATGAGGAAGACACTTAGATTTGATTACTCTTTTGAGGTCACTATTGTGGAAATGTAAAGGGCTAGACATCCATTTATAGTATATGGATGGCTGCAGGATGAATAGTTGAGTTGGGGCTAAAGTCTATGGACCAAGATATACATTATTTATGGCTCTTGGCTTCTTACCATCAATATTCCAAGTCTAGGTCATAGCTACAGGCTTTGTAACAGAAACATAATTATAATATTATACAGAGGCTCTAAAATCCCTTACCACTACCCATCAATTTAGTTAACCCTCTTTGAAATCAATGGAATCATTCATATTTGAATTCCGGTTAGTGTGGAACTGATTTAATGTAGCAAATAATATATGACTAGAGTGGATGAAGTCACCCTAAAATACAGGCATAAATGAGAACAAAGTTGTTGATCAACTAGCTGATGCTCAAAAACCCTCTCATGGTCCTGACCCCTTCTGTGAGAACCCCCATCTAAGAAATGTGGTTTAGGCCTGGTCAGAAAGAGGCTGGTCTCTCCATTGGGAGGAAATTTCTGATGTTAGCAAGACAAAGAGGTTTATCCATTTTCCCAAGTCGTCATAGAATAATATCACTGGATAGAAAACACTTAAGACAGATGATAGATCTGCTGTTGATGGGATATCACTTAAAGAAAATAGGGTTGGTACAACAGGATATTTGTTGGTTCTGCTCTAATTGAAGAGTTGACAGAACATCTATGCGAGTGTGAAGCGTTTGTCGCTGGAGGTTCAGTGAATTTTGTAAGGCAACACCTGTGGGCACTAATAAGGTTAGAAATGATGACTCCATGGTTCTCAAGGGGTTCATATGAAGGCTGGGAAGAATAAAGGATGAATAATACTCAGATCTCCTTCCAAAATAGATCGACAAGGGTCATTTGTGAACCCCTTCAACTTTCCTCTCACAAAAAAGTAAAGACCCGTGCTGCTTTTATCAGTTTCCTGAGCAACAGGTAGTTAATCCAATTGTTACGTGTGGGCAGTTCAGATTAGAATGAGTTTGTTTGTGATAATACATTAACCACTTTTATTGAATTATTGTCCGACTAAAATAAGTCCTTTATGAACTTGTGTTAAAAATGTCCAACTTGTGTGAATTCTAGGTCAAAGCAAAATTTCTAGTCTTTCAACATGATTGAAAAATGAAACGAACACAGAAGAAAGGTGAAAGTTTACATTACAGCTTAAAACACTTGGTTATAAAATCACACTTTGCCTCATACCCAGATTATCCAAATATAAAATATCATCTGGTCCAAATTTTGTACAGTGTATAAAGAAAGACTTAAAGAAATAAGCCCAGCATCAATATATGAAGCGACTTCTGTCAAGTTGGACGTTGAGTCCAGCTTAAATGCGAATGATTTTTGTAATGTCATTTTCCCTTAAACTCTTTCTGAAATTTCTTTCTTTTTTATGCAATTTAACAAAGTAAGAGTAACATTTTAGTAAGAAAATACCTGAAATTGATACAATAAGTGTATTTAAATATAAATAAATATATATATGTGTAACAATAAATATATTTTTAAAACAAAATGTATAACAGACTAGATTAATTTCATATTAGACCATATATTTTAATATTTTACTGAGGCAGGACAGGTAATTTCTTACAGCATATTTGATAATGAGATAATTAAGTGACTCAAAAATACTGTATCACTGACCTTGAATGTTTATTGTAAAATTAGTAGTCCAAACTATAAAACTTGCTGTGGTGTAAACACAATTTTACATTTTTTTTGTAAAATTAGCTTTTGTAGCAAAGTTCTATTATTACAAGTATAAAAATTAAACTTTTTTCCATGTAAAATTTGCAATATTTCAAGTTCTTAGAAAAATGAATTTCACTCCAGGCTGCAGATCTCCTGAGTAAAGACTTCAAAAATAAATGCTGTACAAACTTTCTCACTTGTTTATACAGAAACAGGAAACTCTCATCACAATACCTCTCTTCAACTCGTTGCGTTTGATATTATAAGTGTACGGAATTAGAAAACAATTCGACAAGGATATTTAATGTGCTGGCAGATACATAGGCATGAATGAAAAAACACTCTTCGATCACAGAAGCATAGTGTTTCTCCTTTTAGATGTGTTGCCATTTGCAAACATCTGAAAGGCTGCCTCCATGTTAGTTACATGTATATAACAAAATTAGAGTTTTAACTCTTTCCAATTTTTCTGTAATCCTCAGAAAACAACATCAGTCACAAAAAGAAAAATATGATTACAATCTGTACAGAGTAAATTGATTTTTAAACTACAACATTTTCTAAAGTTCGCAATCTAGCCTAATGTTAATAACCTATATACGCTATTTAAAGACGATTTATTTTACTCAATACGCAGGACACGTATTTAAAGCAGATAACAAAAGATTGTGTTTTTCTTGTAAGTGTCAAGCAACATAACTGTTCATGTTTCCACAGAAATACAGGGAATAAACCTTGGACAAAATATCTAGAAATTTCTTAATGCTTTTTATATGGCAAAATGTTAGCATATTATGTTTGTCTTTTCATAGTTTGTAGACAACATTTAAAATTGCTGAAAAAATCTGATAATGCACTGAAAATCCTAAGTTTTGTTCTTAAACCGAAACAAAATAACAAAAGCTGGAAATAATGAAAGAAAACTCACACAAATTTCATTAAAAATATCTTTGCGGTTTTTTGCTTATTGTGGAATTCATTCTACTTTTATTGAGATCCTGAATAATTTTATTTAATTTCTAATGAAAACAATAACCACCCCAGTAATTATTGAGTAACACTAATTTAATTGTTTTTATACTTGATGTCTGATATTCTTAAGTGTTGCTGTGCACTATTTTTCTAATTAAGAAAAATATGTATGGCACTCCTTATCCTCTGTTCAAAGTACTCGTCTATGTATCTGTTAATGTATACCTTGCTGTGCCGCTCCCCTTCTCTCTTTTTTGTTCTCTATTCAAAGTACTCATCTATGCACCTGTTAACTTATATCTTGCAGTGCTGTTCCCCCCTCCTCTCTTTCTTACAACAGACATACCACATTTTATATCTGGAGTGATGCAACTCAGCTCTGTCATACCATGTAGTTGTTTATATTTTAATCTAAATATTTTTAGCTTCTCTGATTTATGGTCAGATAGAATACTACCACATTTCTAAATTAAGCCTGCCCTTAAATTACTTAGATCACGTCGGTAATTCTGCACTATTGGGATCCGTAGTTGTTGAGGCACACTAATTTGTAATTAAATAAAGTTTTTAGTTATGGTTTTAATGTTAATTCTCCCAAACCACACTTTTCGTATACTCACAATTTGGGACAGTAGTTTGAACTATTGATATTATTAAAAAGGTTGAACTTATGACAAGGTTAAAAAGGGCTGAAAATTGTACTTAGTCATGTAAAAATGTACATAATTGCGTTATTGATCTTAATATTTTAATCAATAGAGCTGATTACAACAAATTAAACATTTTTTTAACCCTTATGTCTATTTCTGGGTTTTACAGACAACTTTAAAACAAGCATTCTATTGGAAAGATGACAACTTATACATTTAGTAGGGTCCTTGTGGGCTTACATTTAAGAACAAAATTTTTTAGAGTTGATTTTGAAAAACTAAATGTTTGTGTTTTGGTCTTATACATACTCCCAACATGTGCTGATAGACAAACATTTTGTGAACAAAAAATTTTTTTTTTAATTCAAGGAATTCCAAAAGTATATTTCATTATTGCTATTGTTCATCTTCTCAAAATTTAAAAATGTAAAACCAATTTGTAATAATTAAATATTTCATTTAAATCAAGGATATACTATATATAATTCACAATTAAAATCAAAGCTACACTAATTAGTTTTTAGGCAAAACTTTAAAGAAAAGATCATTTTCAACATTTAAAATAAAATATAGCAAAATCATGTATGGCCCCTCTAACTAGTGGACACCTCTTAATCTTTTCACTGTTATATTTGGGAGGATGAAAAAAGTTGTCACTCATCTCCTAATAAAAAAAAAACCCTGTATACTTTTTGCTATCAATGTAAAAGTATACCATGTATAAAAATATGTTTTGTAGTTTTATTTCCATTCAAAACTTTATACATAACATATTGTAATAAATACATCCAAATTACAGTTTATGTAACTAATTATTCCTTGGAAGCTAGACCAAACATAATTTGCTTTACTTCTGCCCTTCATAATCTAATTAGCATAGGTACTTCACATATTGTAGTAAACAAATCCAAACCACAGATCAAGTAACTAATCATTCCTTGGAAGTGAGCCCTAACATAGTTTGCTTTACTTCCACCCTTCATAGTTCAATTAGCATAGGTACTTCACATATTGTAGTAAACAAATCCAAACCACAGATCAAGTAACTAATCATTCCTTGGAAGTGAGCCCTAACATAGTTTGCTTTACTTCCACCCTTCATAGTTCAATTAGCATAGGTACTTCACATATTGTAGTAAACACATCCAAACCACAGATCAAGTAACTAATCATTCCTTGGAAGTGAGCCCTAACATAGTTTGCTTTACTTCCACCCTTCATAGTTCAATTAGCATAGGTACTTCACATATTGTAGTAAACAAATCCAAGCCACAGATCAAGTAACTAATCATTCCTTGGAAGTGAGCCCTAACATAGTTTGCTTTACTTCCACCCTTCATAGTTCAATTAGCATAGGTACTTCACATATTGTAGTAAACAAATCCAAGCCACAGATCAAGTAACTAATCATTCCTTGGAAGTGAGCCCTAACATAGTTTGCTTTACTTCCACCCTTCATAGTTCAATTAGCATAGGTACTTCACATATTGTAGTAAACACATCCAAACCACAGATCAAGTAACTAATCATTCCTTGGAAGTGAGCCCTAACATAGTTTGCTTTACTTCCACCCTTCATAGTTCAATTAGCATAGGTACTTCACATACTGTAGTAAACAAATCCAAACCACAGATCAAGTAACTAATCATTCCTTGGAAGTGAGCCCTAACATAGTTTGCTTTACTTCCACCCTTCATAGTTCAATTAGCATAGGTACTTCACATACTGTAGTAAACAAATCCAAACCACAGATCAAGTAACTAATCATTCCTTGGAAGTGAGCCCTAACATAGTTTGCTTTACTTCCACCCTTCATAGTTCAATTAGCATAGGTACTTCACATACTGTAGTAAACAAATCCAAACCACAGATCAAGTAACTAATCATTCCTTGGAAGTGAGCCCTAACATAGTTTGCTTTACTTCCACCCTTCATAGTTCAATTAGCATAGGTACTTCACATACTGTAGTAAACACATCCAAACCACAGATCAAGTAACTAATCATTCCTTGGAAGTGAGCCCTAACATAGTTTGCTTTACTTCCACCCTTCATAGTTCAATTAGCATAGGTACTTCACATACTGTAGTAAACAAATCCAAACCACAGATCAAGTAACTAATCATTCCTTGGAAGTGAGCCCTAACATAGTTTGCTTTACTTCCACCCTTCATAGTTCAATTAGCATAGGTACTTCACATACTGTAGTAAACAAATCCAAACCACAGATCAAGTAACTAATCATTCCTTGGAAGTGAGCCCTAACATAGTTTGCTTTACTTCCACCCTTCATAGTTCAATTAGCATAGGTACTTCACATACTGTAGTAAACACATCCAAACCACAGATCAAGTAACTAATCATTCCTTGGAAGTGAGCCCTAACATAGTTTGCTTTACTTCCACCCTTCATAGTTCAATTAGCATAGGTACTTCACATACTGTAGTAAACAAATCCAAACCACAGATCAAGTAACTAATCATTCCTTGGAACCGAGGCCAAACACAGTTTGCTTTACTTCCACCCTTCATAGTTCAATTAGCATAGGTACTTCACATATTGTAGTAAACAAATCCAAACCACAGATCAAGTAACTAATCATTCCTTGGAAGTGAGCCCTAACATAGTTTGCTTTATCTCCACCCTTCATAGTTCAATTAGCATAGGTACTTCACATACTGTAGTAAACAAATCCAAACCACAGATCAAGTAACTAATCATTCCTTGGAACCGAGGCCAAACACAGTTTGCTTTACTTCCGCCCTTGATAGTCAAAAAGTTGCCAGGTCAGACTTGGAACCTTTTGGGCAGAATGATTCTGTGCTGCCCGATCAGCTAGCTTGCCTTAGAATAGTTCTGTTAATAAATGATGCAAAAACATTGCATAAAACTTTCTCACTCAACTATCCCTAAAAACAAATAAAAATCAGACAAAACTATTCTTCACCAAAAATTAAATTTTGTTACTTGTCAGAACTATTGTTATCCATGGCTTTAGTGGCTGGACTGATTTATTAATTATTTTGATTTGTTTTTCTCTAAACATTGTTGCAATAATTTAAGAAAAATACTAAATGCATGAAGTAATTACAAAAAACTGATAAATGTATAAACAATTACATTTTAAAAGGTTATTTTTATTTTTTGTTATGGTGAAATTTGTAAATCTTAATAAAAAATTACCAAAAAGCTATGGAAAACAATTTTATTTTTGCATTTTATTTCAAAAAATTTATACCAAAATATTTCCCTAGAAAATAAGGGTTTAAAAAATGTAGTTCATAGATCTCATCGTAATGTACAAACATTTTGTACTATTTTAAAATTTAAGTAGTAACTTCACCTATTCTTGGCGGTTTTTTATTGGTTTTTACCTTATTTTAGCAATATATTTATTCACCTCTGGTAGTGATCATCAGAAAAAAATTCCCCCATTCACAAAAATGTGATGATCTACCTTGTGTCACCATCTTTGCCCTGTGGACCGCCACTGACGATCACCTTTGAATAAAATTACTATACAGGGTATATATTACAATAATGATATCTAACACAAATTAAGATTCTGTTTACCATTATTTACTGATTCGTCTCATATATGTCTATCATTTTACTGTACAATCGTAGAAGAAAAGAAGTCTAGATTAGTCATTTCTGAAACAGGAGTTCCAAGAACTTGACAAACATCATTTAAGTTTTGTTCCAACATCAGTGAAGATATCTGTTCATCAGTTAACATTTCCACACTGCAACAACAAATACTTAATCAAAACTACAACCATAATTATAATATAACAACCAAATTGATTTAATTTACAGACAAGAACTAAGTTAGCTAATAATCATGACAATTTTTTTAAAATTATTAAATTGAACATAATTCTTTTGTTCACACTTTTAGGACAAATGTTTTTTTTTTTTTTTTCTATTGTCAAAAAATATTGATTTACATTATCAAACATGGATAGTCATTTAGTTTAATCCCCAAACTGCAATTTTTAAACAAATTGTGACAAAGACTTTCTCTTTTGGATCTTGGAGGGTACAATTTTTAAAAATTTGATCTAAAAATGTTTGAGTTGATTTTTGTCAAATTAAATTTTTGTATTTTTACATATACCTGCACAATTTTATGTATACAATTAAAAGCATAAATCGTTGCGGTAGCAATTTTAATCAATAACAATGATCGAGTTCTCAATGATAGAAAAATAGTAAAACAAAACAACTTTTTACTTTTCACATTTCAAAAAACTAAAGGTTACAAAACCAGTACAAAATCAATGTTAACCTACAAGATTGTATAACTAATGTACAAGATTGTATAGTATATGAAAAAATGCCAAAATTATAGTAGGAAGTATATATATATCAAAATTGATCTATTTTGGGTTTCAGTAGAGACAAGCTAATCATTGCTTTGTTCGCTATAAGGCCAAGGAGAAAATAGAGGCTACAAAATATTTAAAAAAAAGTTTGTTTACACTGATTCAACTACGTCCTACAAGTAAAAATGATTACTAATATCACTAACCTTGCTAGACTCTCACTGTCAGATGCAGACTCATCTTCTGGATTCAAGTAAGTCATTGATTTTTCTAACGGTGACGGAACCTTTTTCAATCCTCCTGATGGATCCAGTCTAACTCCTGGCTTGGCTACCTTTGGTTCACTTAATCTCCTTTCTTTTAAAGATGAAATATTTAGTTTCATTATACTTTGTGATAGTATTTCTTTAACTCTTTCTCCTGTAGCTAGTCCGCCTAAAATCAATGAATCTAAACTCTGACGTCGAGAATTATTGCTCTGCTCGATCGATGACCGAGAAATCCAGTTTGATAAACTAGAATCGAGTTTTGATTTTCCCGGTATCGAATTAGTTTCATTAACATCAATGAATCTGGACTGTGAAACTTCATCTAAATTTGAATCCGGTGAGGATGAGTCGTTCAAATTAACTTCTGTCCACACTTCTCCTTTACAAACATTTCGTTCTGATTCTGGAGTTGTTTTATTAGACATCAGGCTAAATTCTGACCATGTTTCTACATTCGTTATATCTTGGTTCGAACATCCATCATGGAAAACAAAGCTTTGATTAGGAATAGTTTTTTGTTCTTGAATAGGACATGTATCCTCAGAGTCGACACTTTCAATTTTCACAGTCGACTTTGTTACATTTCTTTGTACATTTACACTTCCTTGTCTTAATTTAGCCGGAACTATTTTAGAAAAAAATGACTGTATCATGTTTTCTTCTTCTGGAGAATCAGACCCAGAATTTTGTTTTTCAATTTGACCACTTTTAACTATAACTATATGATCAGGCCTTGAATTCTGTTTAGTATTACTACTTGTATTTTTAGAATGTAGTGACCTATTTCTGACATGACTGTCATATAATGACGAGAGACTCAAGTATTCAGATTGTTGTGACATACCTTCTTCGGCACTCTGAAAATAATGAAAAATATTACTGGTGCATTGTAATGTAATGAAAGAATACTTACTAAAAGTTGAGAAGTTTTATATAATATTAATATAAAAGAAAAAGAATTGAAGGTTCTATAATAGAAGCAGTAGCACATTTTTTAAATTTGTTCAATATTTCTAGCTGAAGAAACACAGTGTTATTATAGAAACATTTAGTTCAAGATCTAAATATATATATATATTGATTATTAAGATTAGATAGCGAAATACGGACTAGTAAATTTAGAGAACCACAAACTAAAATAACCCCACCTACCACTCACTGTGACAAATTAAAAAAATTAATAAGTGTTAAAAATTTATTTTTATTTTTATTTATGTTTAAATGTGACTTCTAAATGTGCACGTCTTTTTAATGTGATAAGTGTTCTACACGTTCTGATGATGCCTGACAAATAGGCGAAACAGCTGTAAACTTTAATAGTTTTATAAGATTGCTCAGGCAAATAAAACGTCTATAAATATATGAAACAACATTCTATGGAAAAATATGCTTTAATACTAACTATGATACATTTTATTATCGCATGCGTCATACAATGCGTGAATCTTGATATTAGGTGTTGTTTGTTTACATCGGTGGTTAAAATGTAATCAAAGCTTATATATTAACACAGTCTTGTAACTTTTAAAATTAAATTCTTGTTCACTTTTATAATGAAATTTTATGGTTAAATAATTAGTTTATTCTGAAATAAGCTTTTAAAGTCACCCTATTAAATGTGAATTTTGAACTTACGAATTCCGATTGTGATGTGTACATAACCTATGCATAAGTGAATTTGGTACTTTTCTATTTTAAATTTTTCAGTTAAAAAATGAATTCCACGTTCAAGTATAGTTTAAAATTTTCAAAAATAAGGTATATAGTTGTAACGTTTCACATTTTTCGATAGATTAAAATTTCTGTTAGATTATATGTACATATATCAAAAGATGAAAAATGAGATCAGAGGAGTGTTTACTTCTGGTTGTATGTATAGTCTGACTGGATGTGTATACAGATGAAGGTGGAGTGTTACAAAACCAAAAAAAAAATAATAATAAATAAATAAAAATAAAAACTTTTGTTCATATTGTTTAATATTAAAACCATCAGGAAAATTTTGTAAATGGGTAGATGTAAGTTAGGTAAGATATTATATTACGAACTATATAATTTGAAATATGGCAACACTGTTTGTGTTTCCTTTTATCATATTTTATACTATGTAAGTTGAAATATGGCAACATTGTTTGTGTTTTTCCTTTATGTTATATTATATACTATGTAAATTGAAATATGGCAACAGTGTTTGTATGCTACCTTTCTGATGTGGGGAGGGGAGCAGAGAGAACAAACACACTTTTGTAAACATATTTACTGGAAGTAGTTAGTCTGAGATGTGAGTTGCAAAAATAGTTGTAATTTGGAGTTGGTTGTCAAGGGTCTAAGATGTGAGTTTGTAGAAATCAATCTGTAATTGGTAGAAGTTGTCTACAGTTGTGAGTCTAGAAAATTAGAAGTTGGACTTGTAATAATGAATTGTAATTGAAAGTATGGGAAGATGTTAAAAAAAAAAAGTCTTCTGTAGAACAGTGGGAGAAGTATTCCTAAGAGTTAAAATCAGTGTCCAACGCAACTTTGGTATTGTTGCATTTACATAAATTATACATTTGATTTGTAATTATCTAATGACTATTTGAGATAATTCTTTAATAATGACAAACGTAACAAAGAATAAACTGGTTATAAATAAATTTATTAACGTGTAAGGAAAATTAACAGTTGAACTATATTTTATTTTGAAGATGAAATAATTTAAAATTTATGTGTAAAAAATTTCAGCGTATAATAAATCCAACTATGTATGTATTTCAGCAACTGGTTCTGTCTTCATGATTTCTCCTAGAGTACACTTTTCGAAAGAATCCATAACCTGAGATAAAATTAAATTATATGATAATTGGTAATAAATTTAGAGTCATAACTTTGTAACGAATAAATAAAAGAGCAAACAACTTTGAGCATATAATAAACAGTTACATAGTAAACAAAATAGACAAATTTGTTAAACTAATCTGTATATTTACTTACTAAACTTTTACCAGTTATACTTTAGAAATAACTATTTCTCAAATTAAACAAAAATTCTAATGATTAAATTTTCCATCAAGATGATGTGTCACAATTTACTCAATGATGTACTATCTTTTACATTGATCACAATGGACCTCTTAACTTGGTACACCGTAACTGATCTGCTAGATCACTGAATTTTACACAGTGCAACGTCTTTCTTTGGGAGCTGTGAATGTGCCACTGCATGTTACTGCTGCGGAGTCTGTGAAAACAGACACACTGGTGCACGTGTGGGGACACTTGTGTGAAAAAGGAACAAGACATATCTTGAACAGTTTATCTTTAACAACTCTGTACTTGTAAACTGATTCATTTTGAATAGCCAAATTCTATTTTACAGGATTCAACTTTCTTCTTCATCTTGGTAAGAGCAGAGTATTGACAAATATACTTTTAATTTTGGTGTATTAATTAATTTTTATTTATTATTACTTTTTGTTGTTGTTAAGTATTAACTATTGTGTTGAATAAAAAAAATCTATGTAGATAATGCAAGCTAGCTGATAATTTTATTACCGTTGGAATAATCGGACAACCTGAAGATCCCAATTTATCCGGAAGTTTCAAATATTCTTCATCACATTCGGAAGCAGAATTTTCTGTGGAATCAGTCCATCTATCTATTAAAGTTAAGAAACAAAATTACACAGTCATAATATTACAAAAGACATACATTCATTTAAAATACAATAGAAACACACATGGCAAAAAATTTAACTCGAGAATGAATTGAGAGCAGAAGCCTGAATCGGTGATCAAACATTGAATGGAAAAATATCAGAGTACTTTATTCACAGAATAGCAAATAATACTACCAATCACCATTTTTGTTTTTCAACAAGAGAAATTTTATATGTAAAAGTGTTTGAAAATAATGTTCAACTATCTTTCTTTAGAATTCACTACTTTGTACCATTTACTAAGTGGTAACTTTACCTGTGTCAGCATTGGTGGAGCTATTAAATGTTGCTACTACTTAACCCTCTACACGTCGAACGACCCACAATGACCAATCCATCGGTCATTCATCGACTGTAAAACACGTATTTTGCAATTCAACATTTCGCCCACTTAGAATCGTCCTATCGCAATAAATAAAATACCGTTGGAAAGCTAATGTTCCGTAGATGCAAAATCATGCAAAAAAATAATAATACCACAAAACGTTATAAATAATATTAAAAAAATTGGTAAAGTTTGCATATTTTTATGCGTAAAATCAAAGATTTGAACTGTGCGGTTGTAAGTAGAAATGACACCATTTTTTTCTCAGATGTTCACAAATCTATTTTTCTGTCAAACAGGTCGACCAAAACACTGTTCTGTAGATCACATATTTCTCTTTCGATCTGTTCTTTTCAAATCTTTCTCTGTGTCATAGATTGCGAGATATATCTATTTTACTAAAGTAGTAACCAAACGGAACCAAACTCATTTTTATTTCGGTGCAGTTTACTAAATAAGATAATTGATTATTCAATCGATATTTTGTAACCGATCTTTACAGTATGTTGTAGAGAAGATTTCATTCTATCTGTTTACTTACATTGAAGGTTATTGTTTTTTACTTGGAAGTTAGCGATGTTTGTGTACTAAAATGACATGTAAAAGGCGTAGTGGTATGTGACTTGGGATTATATTTCTGTTATTCTGAAGGTTTGTTTTATTTATTTATTATAAATTGTGTATAAAGTTACAATATCTATATTATTGTTTGTAGAATTTATTGTTTTGAGTGAATGTTATTGTCAAACATCAAATATTGAGGCTGTCTAGAGAAAACGGTTATGTTATAATCTGGTCTTCATTTATAGCATAAATAATCTGGTCTAATGAAAATTTTATAAATTAATTATGTTTGAACCAAAATGTATGCAAAATGTTTATAAATTTATATAGGCCTATCTATAAAACTTTTTTCATTGGTTTATATACCTATTTCTGTGGAATTTTGCCTCGGTTACAGGGTAATTTTGTTGATTTCGTACATAATAACTCTAAAATGTTTAAATCTAAACGTTTTTGCATTACACACATAAAATCTATGTATCTTTGTGGGAACATAGGTAATAAAAACTTGGGTTTTGAATAATAATTATATTTTTGGTGAATTTTTGAAAATAGTTAGCAAATATTCACTTTTTACGTAAAAATGAACCATGTCTAATGAAAATTTTATAAATTGATTTTTCTTCTTAGCAACTTTTATCCACAAATATATTACAAATCTCTAGTAATACTTCAAAAGAATTTTTTTAAATATTTTGTATGGTGTACATTACCATTTCTGTGAAATTCTTGTCTACGTTACTTTCCGATTTTTTGCTATTTGAGATAATAACTCCAAATTTTTTACATCTAACATTTTTTTTACTATACAGCTAAATTCTATGCACCTTTCTGAATATAATGATATATAAAGAAGTTGTTTTCCATAAATATTACTATTTTTGATGAATTTTTGAAAATAAGCCTATCAATTTCCCTTTCTAGGTAAACCAATTTTGAAAATGTAACAAATTAATTTTTTTCCTTTCTAAATATATTCACAAATATTATAAAAAACTTTTGTATATCTTGAAAAATAGGTGGTAAGCTATTGATTTTGGATGATACAGGTTTTTATGAAAAATGTTAACTTCATTTTTTGACATCTAACATACTTACTCCAAAACCGTTTCATATATATATTTTTTTTTTTTTTTTTTTTACATAGATAAATTCTATGCATCTTTCTGAGAAAAATGATATCCTATAAGTTAGGTTTTGTATACAAATAATATATTTTATTAATCTCTAAACAAATGAAGAAAATTAACATTGACAGTTCGAGGGTTAAGACATACTTGGGCTTATTTGTACTATTTACTACGTGGTAACTTTACCTGTGTCAGCATTGGTGGAGCTACTAAATGTTGCTACTACTTAAGACATATTTGGGCTTACTTGTACCATTTACTACGTGGTAACTTTACCTGTGTCAGCATTGGTGGAGCTGCTAAATGTTGCTACTACTTAAGACATACTTGGGCTTACTTGTACTATTTACTACGTGGTAACTTTACCTGTGTCAGCATTGGTGGAGCTGCTATATGTTGCAGATGATGTATTATGAGTATCTGGTGAAAGCGTAGATTGTGGAAGACTAAACGGTAGCTCTGCTCCTACTCCAGTTCCTCTAGCTACCAATATGTTTTCCGTTTCATGTTTACGAATCTAAATGAAATAAACAGTCCACATTAAGTTTGTAGTGCATTAACTTTCTCACACATCCATACATAAAAGAAATACCAATCAAGTTCAAACTTTAAGGGGACAAGCTCCCATAAAACCAGTCAAGTGCTCACTTAAATTTTTTTTTTTATCTTTTTGTTTTTCCTTTCTTTTACAATGATTTTTTTACCCCATTCACCTCTACTCTCTTATTTGTCCCACACACTAACATTAATGTAGTTTACAATATGTATTAATTTTAAGTAAAAATGTTTATTTATTTATTCATCCAATTGCATGCAAATGCATGATCTTGTACGTTTTATATAGATAATAACCAGTCAGATGCTCATTATTTTTATTTTATTTATATTAGTTTTTTTACCCTGTTCACTTCTACTATTCTGTTATTTGCCTAAAAAATATCAAATTAATGTGGTATGTATTAATTTCAAGTAAAAATGTTTATTTATTTATTCATTCAACTGTATGCAAATACATGATCATTGTGTGTTAGTACAATCAGGTGCTCATTTAAGGAAATTTTTTTCCCTTTCTATATTTATGTTTTTGCCTTTCTCTTACAATAGTTTTTCCCTGTTCACTAGGACTAATCTGCTATTTGCCCCAAAGAATAACAATTGTGTAGTTTTCAGTAGGTATTAATTTTAAGTAATTGTTCGGTAAATATTTCGTATGTTCAAACATCCAGTACTTTCTACAACCGCTTTCTAAATACTCGTAAATTCAAACATTTAAATTAATCCCGCTTAACATACTAGATTCCTATATATTAAGACTAGTCCTAAACTCTTGACAAAATGTGTTATTTTTTACCACAGTAGTCCACTTCCTCCTACTAGGAAAGTGAACGAAGTTCCGCCATTACTAAACTGATCGCACATGTTCTGTTTCTTCTTTTCACATCACTCTTGTTGACTTTAAGCTGTAGATATTAGTTTTAATGCTGCTTTTCAATTGATAAACTATGTCAAAATCATGCTACAGACCGCTGTCACTATTAATATTGTGTTGTGTTGATATCGTTTTCAATTCTGTATTATTTCATGTATGTAAATTAGTGAACATTAGTACAAAGGAAGTACACGTATCTTGCAATGTTCGTGTCGATTTGTATTGTATATATTTAGTTTTCTTGAAGCCTTATTTGGATAAAGATACATTTATAACCACTGTTCACGAGTTACCAGTGATTTTTCTGTTATTTGAATTTTGCCTTGTGACAATGAACTATATGTAATTATAAATAATGTACGAATATCGATATTTATTAATGTGGATATTAAGTTTCTTACACTTTGTGTCCTAGGTCCTCGAACTAGATATTAAGTTAAATAAATTTGACATTTAATGTGCTAACTCTATTTCACATAAATAAACCAAACAATATTTATTAATAATTTATTCACTCCATTACATGTAAATCCATGATCATGTGTATTAGTATCTACTATCTAGATAATAACCAATCAGGTACTCATTTTACTATTAAATTTTTCCATTTTTTTTACGTTAGTTTTTTCCCGTTCGCTTGGACTATTCTATTATTTGCCCCACATAATAAAATTATTGTAATCTACATTATGTATTAATTTTAAGTAAAAATGTTTATTTATTTATTCATTCAATTGTATGTAAATTCATGATCATGTGTGTTAGTATCTAGATAACAACCATAAGATGTCCATTATTTTAATTTTCCTTTTATACTTTTTTTTTTCAATAGTTTTCCCCCACTCACTTGTACTATTACCACTTGTATTATTTGCCCCAATAAATCATATTAAGATAGTCTATAGTATGTATTAATTTTAAGTAAAAATATTTATTAATTTATTTAATTACATGGAAGTGCATTATTGTGTTAGTATCTAGACATAACCAGTCAAAAACTAGACCCATTTAAAAAAAAAATCCCTTTTTACTCTTATTTTTGTCTTTCTCTTACAATAGTTATTTCTATGTTCGGTCGGACTATTATGTTATTTCCCCCAAACAATAACATTATGGTAGTTTACAGTATGTACTAATTTTAAGTAAAAAATATTCATTTATTCATTCAGTTGCGTGAAAGTGGATGATCACTGTGTGTTAGTATTTAGATAATAATTAGTCAAATGTTCATTAAAAATTTGTTTTGTCCTTTCTTTTACAACAGGTTTCCCCCCGTTTCTTTGAACTATTCTGTTATTTACCCCCAAAAATAACATTATTGTAATTTACAGTATGCATTAATTTTAAGTAAAAATGTTTATTTATTTATTCATTCAATTGCATACACATGCAGGATCATTATGTATTAGTTTCTAGATAATAAATCAGTCAAGTATCCACTTAAACTTTTTTTTTTGCTTCTATATTTTTGTTTTTGCCTTTTTCTTATCATTATTTTTTTCCTGTTCACCACTTGGACTACTCTGTTATTTGCTCCAAACAATAACTAATGTAATTTACATTATGTATTCATTTTAAATAAAAATATTTATTTAATTCATTCATGCAAGTTATTGGCCCATAGAGGCAGTGACCTGAACAACATCTGATGAGATTATTTTGTTGATCTATATGTTAGTATTATTTGAAATTTTAAAGCTTCAGAAAGGTAAACAAGTGTTACACGGTCTATTACTGCTGCATACATAACGTGCATACTGTGTTCCCAGATCTCCCAACCCCACTTATGAAACCAACTTAAACAACATAATAGTAAAACTTAAATTTTGCATCAGAATCACTATATTATGAAAATTTGAAAAAAACATCAAAATCAAATATTACTAGCTCATTTTGTAATATTTTAAAATAACATGTAACTCACCCTATGTATTTCATCACTGATCTGTTCTAAATTGTGAAGAGCCTCTGCATAACTAGCCTTAGCAGCCCCAACACGCTTTTCTAACCTTTTTACTCGAAGTTTTTGCTCTTCTAAAATTTGGTTGAATTGAGCTTTCAGTTCAAAATACGACCTAAAAAATAAGTACAATATTTTAAACCATCTTAAATATAACTTGTATTCTTAATTAGACATCCTACGGCATTGTTTCATCTACAATTAACTTTTATTACTTTCTCATTTAAAAAAAACAAAAATAATTACACGAAATTACAATGTCTATTTTACGACTGTTTTTATCCAATTTTTATGATATTTCATACATGGGTTTTACCTTATTTTGTGATAGGGGGTTAGTTTCAGTCTCACCCATGTTCTCATGTTGTTGTTATATACAGCCATTTACTTCGCTTAGGGAACTCTTAATATATCAAGAATGGGTTATTTTAAATAATCAGGTGATATTTTAAAATCTATTTAGGACTATTACATAGTGGATAAGGAAATATATATAACAAAATTTTATTATTACAACACACAATGACACATTAATTTGAACAAATTTGTTGTATAAATTATACAAGTTTAAAAAATATCAACAATACGAAATTTGTAAAACCCAATGAGTTAGTCAGTATCCAAGTAAATATGTCTTTTAAATTGGAACTTACATCTTCAAAACAATACCGAAAGTTTATATATTGTAAGTCTGAATTTGTATTACATTATGTTTTAAACATTTAAAGAAATGTTGAACATTTATAACACATTTTCATTTTATTTACAAATTGACTTCATACATAGTTGAGGGGAACTTAAAAAATCATGGGTGTAGGGGAGAAAAATAACAATAATAGTTTTTGCACACATAATAAATATACACAAGCTCAGAAATGTATGCCTAATTTAAAGAAGCCACAGTAACAGGTGTTAAATACTACTTACTAACCATTCAAATAATAAGTTGCTGCCAAGCGATTACATTCAGATAAGGCACGATCAAGTTCAAACTGTCAACAGATCAAATAAAAACCAAAGAAATTAAAATATAATGAAATTAAATGATTGCGTGTTACGTCAACTTAAAACACATGCATATCACATGTACAATAAAATAAGTAAAATAATATTTCAACCACTACCAACTTGTTCTATTTCATTCAAAAAATTTTGTGGTTATCTATTAGACACCATTATTTTAAAATTACTAAAACAATAAATACTATGACTAAATGCATATCAAGCATCTAGCAAAGCATAAAAATAATGAATATTATAAGATCCAAATAAATAAAGGAATCAATACGGCTTCATAGTCATAGAGTCATTTTGTTTCATTGTTTTATGTTTAGTACAATAAATCTCTTTCTCTTGAAAAGTTATATTCTTAAAAAGATAGATTATACATTTTTAAATCACTATTTTTTGTGAATGAATACTTGCTGACAAACATCTAAGCAGAACAAGAATCATTAAAAAGGTTCTTGAAGAATCATTAAAGAGGCTCTTTGACCTTATGTTGATTTAAGATAAACTATTCTGAAAATTGGCATACATTTTGAATACTCTAAGCAGTCATTATAAACAGAATTGAAAAAATAAGAGAGGTGGTTTATATGGCTAACAAAAAAGGCTCTGAGAGAGATGGTAGATATCATAACAAACAGGAATATCTCAATTATGAATAACAAAGGTTCTGCAAGTGATGTTAGGTGTCATGACATACAAGCATCTCTCAATTATGAGGAAGAAAAGCCCTGAGAGTGATGATAGGTATCATAACAAACCTACATCTCAAAATTATGAGAAATAAAGGCTCAGAGACTTATGGTAAGTATCATATTAAACAGCCATCTCTCAATTGTGAGAAATAAAGACTCTAAGAGTGATCATAACTAACAGGAAAATCAAAATTAAGAGGAATAAAAGGTCTAAGACAGATGGTAAATAACAAAACAAACCATCATCTCTCAATTATGACGAAGAAAGGCTCAGAGAGTGATGGTATTATAACAAACAGCCATATTAAAATTATGAGGAATAAAGGCTTCAAGAGTGATGGTAAGAACCATAACAAACTGACATCTCTCAATTATAAGGAAGAAAGGCTCCGAGAGTATTGGTATCATAACAAACAGGCATTAAAAAAATTATGAGGAACATTGTATTTAAGAGTGATGGTAGGTATCATAACAAACAGGCATCTGAAATTATGAGGAACAAATGCTCTGGGAGTGATGGTAGGTATAACAATCAGGCATCTCAAAATTATGAGGAAGAAAGGCTCTGGGAGTGATGGTAGGTATAACAATCAGGCATCTCAAAATTATGAGGAAGAAAGGCTTTGAGAGTGATGGTAGGTATCATAACAAACAGACATCTCAAACAAACAACATTATGAAGAAGAAAGCTTCTGAGAGAGAGATGATAGGTAACATAACAAACAGGCATCTCCCAATCTGCCCACATTTGATCAACTTGAGAAAACAGCTGAGCATTTTGTTGCAATCTGTATAGAGTATGGTAGAATGAAGGCGGATATGTCAGATGTTAAAGACTGCAAATTATCAATCTATCTGATCAAAAGACAAGGTACTGAGTAGGTTTGTTCTTTGAATGTGGTGGTGCAAGTAGAATGAGATATGAAAAGCTCAGGGCAGATATGTCAGATGTTAAAGATTGAATGATATCTATTTGATCAAAAGACTAGGTAGGTTTCTTCTCTGAATGAAGTGATATATAGTAGAATGAGATATGAAGAGGTCGGGGTGGACATGCCAGATGTTAAGGACTGTAGGATATCAATTTACCTAATCAAAAGAATAAGTTTTGTTTTCTTAATAAGGTGGTGTATAATAGAATGAAATATAAAGAGATCCACGGACATGTCAGATGTTAAGGACTGCCAGATTTCAATCTATTTGATCAAAAGACTAGGTAAGTTTGTTTTCTGAATGAACCGGTGGAAAATATAATGATATATGAAGAGGTTGGAGGACATGTCCGATGTTAAAGACTGGAAGATTTTATCTAAAGTCTAGGTAGGTTTGTTCTCGGAAGAGGTGGTGTATAGTAGAATGAGATGTGAAGAGATCTGGCAGACTTGTGAAATGTTAAGGACTACAACATATCAATCTATCTGACCAAAAGGCTAGGTAGATTTGTTTTCTGAATGATGTGGTATATAATAGAATTAAATATGAAGTGGTCGAGCATACGTGTCAGACGCTAAGGACTGCAAGATATTGATCTAACCGATGATAAAAGACTAGGTAGGTTTGTTATCTGAATAAGGTATTGGAAAGGATCCTTGAGGCGTCATTATAAATATGTAATATCCTAGAAATAAGAGAAAGATATAGCTCCTTCAGGGGAGAATTACAATTGGCTAACAATTTTTGTTAGAACAACCTTACAACATTATTTAAAGTTTTTGTAGTTGGCACAAGTGTAGTGAGATACAATGTCCACATATATAAAACAGCCAATATTAAATGAAACATAGAAGACTGTGTATCTCAAAACTGTCTTAAATTATAAGTAAAAGTTAATTGAAACCAACCCAGTTCAAGTTAATCAAAATACATTATATTGAGGAATTTGATTAATTCTACTCTTTAGGATGTTTTTCACTTACATTACTCAACTTGGTATTACCAGGAGATAGTGAGGATTTGGTTTCGCATATAGGTTTGTAAGAAAATTAATGAAATGTATGTGAACGCTTTGTTTAAAATTACATGAACATAAATGAAAAAAAAAGTATAATAGATTTTTATACATTTTCTGCAGAATGGTACATTTATAGCAAATTTCGTATAAATATTGAAGTTTTCAATACTGTGGAACGAATGAACCCATAAAATCAGGAAACCTGAGTTCGGATTCTTAGCCAAATTTTGCTGGTTTTAATGAATGGACGATTTTCTTTACTTTAAAGGGAGAACAGTTTGGACTCTAATATATCTGAAATTAACATCATTTTATGAAAATGGTATTATAAAACTTTTATAATATTATTATAATGCTATTATTTATGAAAATGCTTTTATGTCTTATAAAAATGCTATAAGATACACTCAAACTAAAGTCATTTACCTTTAAAAATGATTTTTTTCACCCATCCCCACAACATTTTGCTAGATAATTGCTGCAGTACTCAATAACTTGTTATGTGAATTATTTTAAATAATATATAATTCTTTGAATAAAGGATAGGATACTATCTTGTGCCCCAGATATTTGTCCAAACCACTCAGTTACAGACAAGGGCCTCACACATGCATTACTCAAATAGAAATAATTCATTTATAACGATTTCAAACTGGAAGTATTTAAAGGTTTAAATGATTTATATTTACTTAATTCTGTTAAATATAGTTTCTGTATATATAAGCATAAAATGTAACATTCACATTTATTTTTTATATTCAATGTTGGATTGATACCTTGTCTGTAGGTGAGGTATAACTAAATGTGATGTAATTAAGTATGTCTACAGATGTTACAATCACGTATCGTAACGGGTGTAGACGGATGGCCAAGTATTGAAAATTGGTTAATGTTACAGAACAACAGGTGAGTGAGTCGTATGAATGAAGTCTATACTTAATAATAATTTTAGGATTGTATGTCAAGTTTGTATGATTTTTTTTAGTAATAGTTATAAGGAAAGTAAAGAAAAATTAAATCTTTTATAAAGAATACATGATTCATAAAGTGTGTCGATATCAAAGTCGGTTTTGTGGGAGAATTTTTATCTAAACGTTTGTGATTGGCTGGAATGGTTAGCAATCAGAATCCTTGATAAAAATTTAGAAATGCAGAAAAAATTTAAAGGAAAAAAAAATTGAAGAAAGTAAAGATAGAATAATTCCTGTTAAAATTAAAGTAGAGGAAAATCAAAATATGGGGAATAAGGAACCAGAATGGTGTCTTAGTAATATAATAAATTTTTTCAATGCTAAATTTTAACAAATGGAATTATCAAATAAGCAAAGTATGTTAGAATTAAATATTAAAATGGAAAGTTTTAATGACATAATCAATATTAATAAATAATAATATGGGAAAATCTAATTTGGAGATCAATGAAAAATTAAATAATCTAGAGTAGTCCAATTTATAAATCAAACAGGAAATGAGTAAGCAAGCTAACCAACAGTTAAAGCAGGTTCTGTCTGTGAAAGAAAACCAAGTAAATGCTAAAAGGGGTCAGATCCAGTAGAATTGTACGGTACAGTAAAACAGTATAGCTATGAAGCTAGAAAAGAAAATGTAGTGTTTAAAGAGGAGATCAAACAGGAAACGATAGGGTTAAATGAAGAAAATGGTAGAGATCGTGTATATTAGAAACACACCATTAAACATATAGTAGTTGTTTTAAATGTATAGTAGAAGAATATTTTTTAGGGATGAAGACAGAAGTTTAAATTAATGTTGATAAGTTAGAAGAGAGTTTTGTGCGAATCGGCAAGTTAAGACATAGGAGAATTTATATCCAAACGTTTGTGATTGGCTGGAATGTTTACCAATCAGAATACTTTAACAATAGAAGAGATCAGTCGAGTTTTAGGACAAATTACTTGCTCTTCATCCAACGGTAAGAGAAATGGTATTTGACTCTCTTTCAGTCTACCAGTTGAACTTCTCATTTGCTTGACCAACACTACACTATGCTTCCAGTAGTGACCAACACTACACTATGCTTCCAGAGCGACACATTTTGCAGAGTTTATTGCATTTTAATAAACTCAGTTATTTGTGTTCTTGGTATGACATGCATACGTTAAACTATTCATCTTGTACTATATTAAATTTTTGAAAATATCTTCAAAGACACGTTAACTTGGTTGCTAATATTTCACTAATATATATATATATTAGTATACATACTAATATATATACTTAATATATATATTAAGTAGTGTTTAAATATAGTTTAAGTAGCTTAATTATATATTGGACATTTTTTATTTTTTATAAAAATATACTAACAGTATACATAACAGGATATTTTACCATTTAAAATATATATATATATTAAAAGTTTACATAAAAGACTATTTTGTAAATTTCATAAAGATATAGTAAACAGATACGTAAAAGGACAGTTATGAACTTTAAAATATTTTATAGTCTATAGAATATTCATATGATTTATTGTGTTATGTATGCATATATTTTAGGAACAAGGAATTATGAACTTTGATATAATTTGTAGCTTATAACAATAATCATATGATTTGATATGAATCTATTTCAGAAATTTGATGTTATGTTAATCATGATTAAATGTACATATTTAAGAGGACCAGTGGTTTATTCATAATTTAAAGTATATTTTCCTAGAACATGTGATCCCGGGGTTTTTTAAGTTGTTCAAAAAGTGTTTGTACTTGCTCACATACAGGTGCCTAACAAATTCAATTATTAAATAAATTAACGAAAAATAATAAAAGGTTACAAAAAGAACTGAAATGAACAAATAAAGAAATTTGCCCAACCTGTTATATGAAGAAAAACAGCTATGTCTACTAAAATAAATGTTCAATACAATCCTGCCTGAATAAATTACTGGTTAATTACAAACTGTCACATAAGGATTTTCTAAGCTAACTGTGCAGTGTACTAAATATGTGAATGTTTCAAATGCTTAAACAAACCATATAACTAAATTTAAACTGTATGTATATTTGCCTTTAGATAAATACATAATGAGGTGAGACATAATATGGCATGTATGTCCAAACCCTCCCCCCCCCCCAGAAATATAAAGAATTGTGGCATGTAGCGAACGACATTGGTCTTTTCATAAACCTACAAAATTTAAAGAAACTAGTTTAAAAGTAAGATCTGTAGATTTTGAAACGTTTTAAATTCAAGAGTGTATTACAAATTATTTTCACAAATCATACAAATTATGCTACAAGAAAAAATATTGTTTCATTAATCAATTTCTGCTGTTCACATTCAGTAAATTTATTACCTATAGTCAGTTTATTTAGAATATATTAAGCACTGGTTACATTGATTGCAGGATATGTGAGTATAAACTACAAATAAAGCAGTGATTCCAAACTGAGTGAAGTCGTTAAAAACTGAGATATTTTATAAAACAAAACAATATTTTCTACTTTATGTCCGTTATATTTATTCTCCTTGTTGCTTAACTTACTTCTTATTTCTTGCTGCTGGCTTCCAGTGCTAAGTTCCTTGTTGTTTAAAGGGAAAAACCCCTTGGTCATTACCACTTTAAAAAATGAAGAAAATAAGATTAAAATAAGAAAATAAGCCCTCGAATACTCTAATAACATTAAGATCGGAAAAGAATAAGAGAGAAGTGAAAAGTGAAAGAGAGGGATCTTACTCAAGATAACATGAAAAAATATCATGGTCCCTCGGGATTGCCACGCTCATACTCACTATAGTGTCCATCAGATTAATAAAAATGGGAAAAGTAGTAAAAACTCAGAGAAACCAAACATCAGCAACTGGGCACAAACCTTTGATGGTTCACAAGCCTAAACTGCAGCGAGCTAGAGGCACACCTTAACCAACTTAATAACATCACTCTCCACAAAGACAATCATACATTTGGAAGAGTACAGCTCTTGTAGAATGTTTTTAAAGCGAAAGAATGTATTTATGTTTCTGGTTGGCTGATAACCAACGTGATAAGAATGCAGAAATATCCATCTCAGAACTCAGCCCACAACACTCCTTGTGTTTTTAGTTACTAATTAGACTTATAAATAGTGTTGATCTATATATAATTATCGATTATCCCAAATTTCAAATCTAGGGAAAAATAAACAGTTATTACGCTCTACAATAAACTGGGCCAGTCTGTTATTGATACCCATACAATATGTAAGTCCTTTTTCCAGGTTTTGACCAATAAAGGAAATGTTTCTTTGAAGTTTTCTCTCGATCCCAGAGGGTACCTCCGACAGATGGTCGTGCAGTAGAATATGGGCCGAAAAGCCAAATTTCTGTAAGGAGTATGTCAAACGGTCAATAGCTGTGAGTATATCGAATTAAACTAGGACAAGACTCTTTCCTCATTTCAACTTCCTATTCTTTCTTCACATTAATCCTGGAGGTTGTAGTATAGAAGGTCCACTTATATACATATAGATTTACAAAATAAATAAATTTTTTACTCGTTAAATTTATTGATTTTTTAAATCTACTTCTGCTTATGGTATCTCATGGCTCATAAAAATTATATGTATAACTAATAAATACAAATATAAAAAAAAAAACAATATATATATATATATATATATATATTAAAAACATGCAAATATAATCATTCAATACAGCTTATAAATAATGTAGACTACAAAATACTAACAACAGGGGCACAATTTTAATACAAATGCATATAGATTAGAAATCAACAATCAGTTGTGGTTTGTTCATACATAACTGTATAAACCAGATTACAAAACCATTCAGTGCAAAAAGCAAACTAAATACAACAGATATGTACAAAAATAAAAATGACTGATGTTTATAGTAGTTTACATTTGAATGCTTGAGATAAGGTAAGGTCTTTTCTATGAGATGGCCATAATTATACTTTTACAATTTCAACGTAATTACAAATTCCAACATAGAAAAATATTATTGCATATTTAATTTACAATGAAAATATTCATTTTTATAAAAACATTAAATGTTAATTATTTGTTAGTGCAAAGAAAACACTAACTTTACCAAAGATAACAGGAACTCTTAAAATAATCTAACAAATGTTTTTGTATGTTATACTCGAATACAAGAGGAAATAACATAAAAAAATTTAGATGCTTTGGTCAGCTACTAAGCGAAGGGACTAAAATGAATTTGATATTGCTCTACTTGTGCATATATAAGTTGAGGTAGTGATACAAATACAACATCGTTGAAAACTGGGTCCGTATATAATTAATATCATGATAAATATAAACGAATA